>JALBCR010002156.1:240000-840000 GCA_030710515.1 Abscondita cerata | reverse complement strand
TAAACATATTGTATTTATAAACTCCAAACTAACTCAAGACTTTACTTAATTAAAATTAATTTTAACAAAATATTATCAAACTAAGGGCTAAATGATTCGCACAAATAAAAATCTGTAATCTAAGATTATTAATTAGAAACTCTAACATAAAAAAGAATACACTAATACTTTTCTAAAGAAACAAACAATCCACAACTAACCAAGAGAAAAATTACATACAAATTACAAAATAAAAATAATCTAAGAAAAACCAAAATTATAACAATAATCAAATAAATACTTATACCAATAATTATATAAAAAAAACGATAACATTTTAAAAACAAAATCCTGAATTAATAATAACAGAGGCTGATAAAACAAACAAAACTGTAATTCTACCACATAAACAATATGAAACAAAATGAATACATTACTAAACGACGATAATACTTAAAAACAAATTATTAAAGACCCAACAACTAATATTCAAAATAAAAATAATAAATTAATTATAAACCTACATGAAAATAGATATAGGGTCCGGCACATTGAGCGTGCATTAAAAGTATATGGAGAACTAATTCTATTCATTTTCTGAAAATAGTGCTGCGCCTGTCTTTGACATCACTTCCGGTTGTACCGGAAGTAACTGTCAACTTTAAAATTTAAGGTGTAGTTTAATTAATATACGATATCCAAAAAATTACTGGTTTTTTAATTATATCAAATTTTTTGAAAACAAAATTAAAATCGTTGAACTGTTATCCTTCAATTGTAGTTCCTAATTTGTTGTGACAATTGTCGATATGTTACAGTAACTCACATATAAATGGAAACTCGAATTGCCTGTACAGGGTGATGAAAATTCTCGTGCCAATATGAACAACTTTCGACTTGCTTAATTCAAATGGGACACCCTGTGTTTTTAATCATCAATTTGAGCATAGGACATGTTAGTATGTATCGAAAGAGGACAACAAAAGACATCGATACCATAAATTTGAATAAGATGTATTTTAACCTAATAAATAAAAAGAAAGACCAAAAATGTAAACCCTTTTACTTTTAATATATGGAAATAAAAATTTTGTTATTGTTTGTTTGTATGTCGTTCAAAATGTACGTTGTCATATATAAAATTTTTATTGTGGTAGTTAATATTATTGTTCTTGTCTAATCGTTATATATTTATATTTTATTAATTAGTAAGCTTTATTATGGCGTGCCCGAGGGATATATCTAGGACTATTTCCTAAAGAAAATTTCATGCAATTTTAATAAGATTTCAAGCAATTGTAACAGTAGAAACTTCACGATAGAAATAATAAAAAAGCAAAAAATTATTATTCTCGGACGAACTACGATAAAAAAATCTAGACTGTAAAAGTACCGTAACTATGACATCCCAACGGAAAATAAAAAACAAATTTAAAAGACGCGTTTATGTCAATTGTGGAAACATTTATCTTTTAAAAATGTGTTCTCGTTTTGGTCAAACAAGCTCAAGCCAAATAGATGAAGAAATTGGTGTATTAACACCTGTAAACACCACAAAAGCAAATAATTGTGTGTGGAAGCAGTTTGAAGCATTCTGTGGGGAATAGGCTTACTCATTGAACGGATATACTTCTTTATCTCAGGTAGCAGAAATCTTCAATATGAAAAAGCAAGACGAGTCCGACTACAAAGAAGGTGTAGGAAAAGACTCAGTGAAACAGAATCGCCAAACTACTCCAAGAAAAATTTTACAAGGAATTTGGAACAACTTTCGATCCATTTAAGGATGTGGAATTTAAAGACGCGAGAAGTGCACGAGATGCAAAACGAAGACAAGTCTTTCCCGAGAAAAGAAAAGAAAAATCGTAGCTTTATGGGATGAAGATACTCCTGAAGGGTTGCAAAGAAAATTTTATCACATAGTCGCATTGGAACTATCTTGGAGAGGTTCGCTCACAGGAAGAAACACAATTTCCAAGTGAACCATTCTAACCGACTCACAGCTGTAGCTAATCTTGCGAAACGTGGTGTAGGAGAACATGAAATTATTAAAATAACAGGCCATTCAAATATCTTTTCCATATTTGAAAGTCGATGGAAGTCATCACGAAAATTTAATTGCAGAACTACGAGGAGAATCCAAAAAAGAAAATATGTTTCAACAAAAGCTGTTTCCTCACTGCTACCAGTGCAGCAAGTAGTTTATATAGCAATTGTACTTTCAATAATAACTATAACTATAAATGGTTTTGAATAGTTCGAATGTTTATAAAATGTCAAAAAATATTCACTCTAAGCACAAGTGCAAATATCTGGGTATTTTCATGATGCATCGAATACTCGGTGATATTCGTCCTTTGGTAGGTGATTTCTCTAATATGCGTTAGTATGATTGGTTGAAATTTTCTGAGGAAAATTGTCGATATTACTATATCGTTACGTTGGCTACCGTAGATAACATATTTGACTTTAACGGTATATATTTTAAGTTCCGTTTATAATTTCCTTTTTATTTTGTTATTCGTTTTTCCATCTAAACTATTTAAAATTGAATAGGGTCACTTTAATTCTTGAATAATTTTGCAAGTTTTAATAAAGAAAGTAGACATTTTTTCTTTTAAAAATGTACACACATTTAATAGCGAATTAAGCCCCCTCGTGCCTCAATTACAGCTTGACACCTGTGTCTATACAGTAATCAATATGATCTTGTGGAATTTCCTGCCAAAGAATAGGAAGAATGAGCCTTAACTCCATAACAATCATTCTCTACAACATGTCCCAAATATGTTCTATTGGGTTGTGGTCTGGTGAAGATGGAGTAAGCGGCAAGCGATTGATTTCTTAAAGGCCGTGATCACAGTTTGAGCACAATGAGGATTGAATTGTCACCCAAAAAAATTTAATTTTCATATCGTCTTGCATTTACATGCCCGTCAAAAATATGTAGGTATATTAGTACAACATCCCAGCTGAATCCTGACCCCACCATAATACCATCTCTTCCAAATGTCAGGACTAGTTAGATGTACTGGAGCAAGTAACGATATCCCCGTTCTCGGTAGACATGTTTGCCACGACTAACATTGTCAAGGCAAAACCGTGACTAATCAGTGAACAAAATGGAGACGTCTTTGAGGTCATATGAGGTCAATTAAACCTCTCTTGGTCTTCTTCTTATTGTTTGGTTAGATATTTTAGTGCCAGGTATTTATAAGGCTCTGCATATGCTGATAAGCAGTTGCAAACGGTTGTCTCCTAGCTAGAGTGATCAAAAATTGATCTTCTCTTGAAGTTGTTACAAGTTTTGAACCACTACAAGATCTTCTTGCAGTTGTTCCAGTTTGTCTAAAGCGGGTAATTGCTCTACAGATGGCACTTTGAGAAGTGTGAAAAATTCCGCGATTTCAACCTACTAGTTTTGCTCACTCAGCAAACTGTGTCTCGAATGGGATTTTGTTCTTCGTATTATTAAACATTAAATTTAAATGATCTTAACTAGTTTTTGTAATTTGACTGGGACGTAAAGGAATGATGTTTTATGTATTTTATTTTTTAAAAACATATTCTATTATGCTTTTTTTTAAATCAAAAGATGTATAAATTGTTATTCTGCTTCCAGCATTTTCCTGTATTTGCTTTTCAACAAATATTTGTGATGTATGTAGTTCTGTTTCGATTATGATCTGTTTTTTTACAAAATGTTATTGTCATTCATCTTACAAAAACTAGTCTTGTTCCTAGAAAGAAATTCAGTCGTCCGGCATATTTTTTAATGCTATACTATAACCTATAGGAATGTATTTACTTGAATTGATGTATTTGTTATAAAAAGAGGAACTGAGGAACTATGTAGACAAGTTATAGCACCCCAACGCTAGTTGGGCCTTCTCGAGGAGCGTTTGGAGGGAATTTTTTTCTTTTACAACAACTACCGCAGGGTGCGACTATTATCAAGGTATCTGAAAGGGTGTTACAATTGTGCATATTATAGGAGTTCCAATTTTAATAATGTAGAAACAGTTTTTTTCTGAAAGAAGTATACGTCGTTTGTAGATATTGCTGTCCGCCATCCTTTCCTATACTCTAACAAAAATTGTTTTCAATATTGCCTAATAATTTGTTTTGACTGTTTAGATTTAAAAAATGTAATCACCTTTTTTTAATTTTTTCACCGTATTATACCGATAATCTTTGTCATACCAATGTCTCAGCTGACTGAGTACTTAACTACTCCAAAAATCGTGTCCAGCTTCTTTTTATTTCATCATTGAACCACTTTACTTTGAAAACCAGGCTTAATTCATGTGACATACTTTCTTCTAATTTCTTCAATGTTTACAAAGATTTATTATTTATATAGGTACTATTTTTTTTTCGCTGGGTTTTCCATTTCTTAACCACCTTCAACTACGTAGTATGGTCACCGTCTGTATCTACTCTTTTATTGCTTCTAACTTCTTTTATATACTTAGTGAAGGTATTCTTTGTTAAAAAACAATGTTTTCCGAATAGAATTAGTATATTTGCGCAACTCTAAATAAATAGGCATCTTTGATTATGTTTATTGTGAACAATTTAGAATGTCTAACTTTGGTTTTTGATCATATGTTTTTCTTCGTAAAGTCTTTATACAATTAATTCTATTTGTTATTCATTTCATGTTCATTATAATATTTTAGGCGTCTTTCTGTTAAAACCAGTTCCGCCATAATTCTAAAATGCGCAATCTTCAAATTACACGCTTTTTTTTGTAGCGGGTAATTCACGCTTTGATGAATGTGGTTGTGATTTTAATAGTAGTGGCATTGAAACTTTTGTTGGTTTATCAACATGTTGCCATCAAAATTATCAGATGTTTTTTAGAATGCACACTATTATAAAGAAAAATATCTTATCTAACTTATGTGTTTCAAATGGGAGCATATCAAGTTTGCTGGTGTGGCCGTAAATTTCAAGTTGACAGAAAAATTGTAGTTATTTCTCTAAAAATGGAAGTTCACAATACCCAAATACGTAAATCCGAACGCACAGGTCCAAAAGTGATTAGTAGACCAAGAGTTCTAATACAGCATCTGATAAAAAAGCTTACATCAAATTTTGTAATTGAAAATGATGAATCACTTGATAAAATCTAATGGAACACCCTGTATACTTTTCCACTGATCGATGTAGAATTAAATTCTCTACAACTTTGCTATGGATTGTCTACCAAAACTCACTGTTAGCCGTGAAACTGTTTTTTTAATAAAAAATACACGTTTCATCACAACATTTTTATTATATTATAAAATAGATCATCAAAATTTACAACAAAATCGCTGGACCGATTACATTAAATATCCGATAAGAATATCTAAATAAACTGGAAATGTCAAATAAAAGAAGAATTCTTAGTAAACGTGTCAGTATACAAAATCTGTTTTTGACAGATATTGATATGATGTTGGACGCGATAAGGATGGAATTTGTTTTTTCGTAACAATTTATTTACAGGAGTCTTCAAAGCTCCAACGTTATCTGCTATTATTCAATGGTAGGATTGTCAACCACTGATATCGATAACGATGTCAAAATGCATATCCTCTTCAGTACAAACATGTTTCCTAATATTTTTTTCTAAGTTGGCAATTGTAGTTTTTTTGGGGAATATCCTTGTAGTTTCGGATTATCTGCTTCCTTTCGATTTTCCGGTGGAATAAAACATACTAACTAATTCCGTGTCAAAAACTCACTGATTATTACTAGAATACAAAGATCTAATAAAATTGTAATAAATTGGACAATTACTAACACAACCGTGACAACAACAAACTTTTGACGTTCGCATTACCTCGCCTACTTAATTTTTCGATGATAATTTTCGATAAATCCAGTTCACGGCTACCAGTGGATTTTTGTAGACAAACATGTATAGCAAAATTATAGAGAATTTAATTTTACATACATAGATTTGGCAAAAAATATACCAATTAATCCATTTGATTTTGTTATGTTATTCTTCATTTTCGATTACGAAGTTTGATAACCGATATCAACTTTTAAATCATGAACAGTTAAGATCGTTACCTATGTGAATGAAATTTGAATTTGATACTTCAAATAATAACCTAAAAAAACGTGAAATATCAGAAGACCGATTATTACCCAATCAAAGTGTACAAATCGATAGTATCATTTTTAAGTAAGACGTATATACATAAAGTCACCATAGTGTTTCACGTGAATTCAAAATAAAAAATAGTTTCCATTAAAAATGTCAAAGTTGATAGATGGTCCATGAAAGTGGGACACCTGTATAATATAAAATATTTTTAAATTGTATCCACTGAGGAACCTAAGAGAATGCTCAAAACTGATTTTGAAAAAATCTACTTTTTAAAGGCAACATCGAAGGTGCGCGTACTACAAGGACATATACTTATACTGTGGTAACTTGTCAATCTCAAACGTATAAAAAGTTTTATTAAACTTTTCTGTAATTAAAGTAGATAATTAAAAAGAATAATTACAAAAATTCATTCCATGAGCCACTTAGAATCTGAAATTATGTATAGTAAAAGTTGAATGTGTAGATGCAAGAGACTTTACATTTCCCACGTACACGATTATTCTTCTAATTAGAGTCATTAATTAAACTGCATTTAGATCACTTACTGAATTAAGCTCTAAACACATTTAAGGTTCTATTATTAAGTAAAACTATACGCTTTTGGTAACTAGGACAGAAAACTGTAATTATAAACTTTTAGTGTATTACTATATTCATATGTAATTGCCTAAGGTAATTATTTAATATTAATGAATAACTGATAACTGTTAGTCGCGGAAATAAAAAATATGAGTATTCCTCGTGAGAAAACCCGTTTTATATAGCTTAAGAATTATATTATGCTCCTACAGTTAGCTCGTAGGTGCGTCAGATAAAAGAAGACGACAATTTAAAAGCTTCATTATCGTCAGTTTGTGTAAGATTATAAGTTTACGAAATAAAAAAAAGGAAGATATATTTTCGTTTTACTTTGGTTAAAGTGCCGAACTAAAAAAACTATCACAGTCAGATATGTTGTTTTTTATAATTAATTAAGTAGATTCAAACGTATGTTTGCGCTTATCTTCTCACGTGTACATAGAAAAATTAATGAAGATTAATGTATTGAGATTTTCTATACAGTTTGAAGATGTACCTACATGCGTGTTTCTAAATCGGAAAAAAATGAACTGATACTAGGTGGTTTTTTTAATCGCACTGATGAAGCTATTGTTACACACCATAACGTAACGGTATCTTTAGATGGTCAACCATATGTAGCTTGTAATAAATTGACAAGATTTGAATTGGCATTGTAGTACGAGATCGAAAAGTTTCAATACGTAATTTGTTTTGTCTCCTTGATGATTATGATGTAATGGTAGGCTTGGTTTATAAAATAAGATATTTTTGACTAAATCCAATCATAAATATCATTTATATGGGTTATGGTTATTTAAGTTGAAATTGTTTATACACTGCAAATGAATCAAATGTATGTATGCACTAATTTGCATCAAAAAGTTATTATAATAAACGATTGGTTTTCTTTAAGAGGGTGCCACTAAAGAGAAACCAACCATTTAAATAAATCTTACAGGAATTATTTACCAATCGTCTTATTATAATAACTTAATTATTGACATTCATATTCGTCAAAATATAGAATGTTATGTTCAGCCAGACGGTTGGTCAGTAGTTCAATATTTTTCAAAGTATGTGATAATCTAATCGTACGCGTTAGTTTCCAACTGAATCAACGATTCCAATTCATTCATTTCAAAGTAATCAGAAGTAAATAACAAAGAATAAAGAAGAAGCTCATCGGAGGACTTAGTTTTATTAAGTATAACAAAAAAATTATTTTATTTATATAAGAACTACCTCCAAATGCCTTGAACATTTAATCAAGTACCTACTTACTTTGCTTTATGAATTTTCTAGCAGAAACAGAAACTTGTTTAAGCAGTACAACTGAAAGAATACATTTATCATGCAGATTCCAAAATTGCTGTTATATTTGGTCTAGTAGGTCGTTCTTGTATTTAAGATGCTCTATATGTTTTTTTTTAGAATAAAATCGTCTTATATTGTAGGTATACTAAAACCACCTAGGTTTTTTAGAAATCGACCCTAAGTAGAGGTAGTGAATAGTTGCAAATGAGAATATACAATTTTGAGAGCATATTTTTACTAATTCTGTATAATGTATTTGTGAAATTCGGGTTTCTAACGTTATTGTTGTCGTTGATTGAAGGTTGAGGACATCAAACGTAGATGTTGGTCTAGGCAGACGAATGATGGAATGTATACTTCGTTACTATGTAGTGCAAGTCTTTTTGTCGAATTTGACTCAAGCTATATTTATTTTTACCTCCTTAAATTTGAGCAATTTCACTTTCCAATTGTGTACCGATTCAAGATTTATTCTAGTCTCTTAAGTTCTTTTTACCAAACAAGTTTTTTTACTGTTTTAAATTTCATTTTACAACTATAACAAAGTATCTATCATTATATATTTTTTAAGTCAACTAGTATAGAATACTAAACAGTTGTTGATTAATAAAGATGTGAATTACAATTAATTGAGTTATAAATATTAATTAAAACAAATCACATATTAATGACCTAACTAATTTTCTTCGAATGAACCAGTAATGTTAAGATTTAATCTAGTTACACTTGATAATTTCACTTATTTTACAAAAACTGCACAAGGCTACAGAACAATGGTATAAATTCCAGAAGTAGATTATTTATTTACCCAATAACAGTAAGCAAAACACAATCAGCGGCACATGCTTCAACTCGGCAGGTAACAGACATTACACTGTACGTTTTATGTATTATTCATGAAATGCAACTTCTGATTAGAATTTCAATCATTTCTAATTACAAAACAATTACTATAAACAACAAAATCGCCAATAGTCTTCGCACATCGTTTTATCGTTACGCTTATTACTTATTTATTGTGCGCGCAAATTAAAATTTATTGAACCATAAAATATATTGTTGCATAATACATATAAACTAAATTAGATATCCATAACTTGTATTTTACTTGCACGATTTGATAGAGTTGATATTTCATTTCATATTGTTAAGTTTTTGTCTTTAAATGTTTTTACGAGTAGTTTAAATTTAATACTTTGATAGTTTAGGTTTTGGGTCAGTTTCTCATTATCTGGCTTCATTATTTGAGTTTTTAAGTTGGTTGATGCCATTACTAACTATGTATAACCTCAGAAATTATTATGAATTTCAGTCACTCCCTAAATGGAGTTATACGAAAACTAAAAGGTTTTGAGACTGTGGTATAGTATATTCTGTAACAAGTTTGGAATATGGCATATTCCGCACGAGTGGAATGTTTGTCACACGAGCAAAGGCGAGTGTGACAGTTCCATAAGTTTTACGTTTTTTACGTTTATATGTCTTTAAAAATGTTTAATTTATACCCGATATTACTACAATTAAGCATCGTTAATGAAATTTTTTGTAATAATTGTCCCCAAACGCAACCTTATGTTAACAGCCACGAGATGGCCGTACCTGTGCTCATTCCCTAACAAGTGCGAGAATATTCTCGCACGATGTTTTGGAATCTAGCTATTCTGTAATTGAAAAGTAATCCAGAATGTTAGTATTCTAGAATAGGATTAGAAAAAATATTTCCATTTCATACTGGATCTAAACCCATGTTTAAGTTAACGATTTCAATCCGGAAAAATCGGTCCGGTAAAACTATTGTTTTAATTAATATTTATTACTTTCATAATTTAATAATTAATTTTTACAAACATAAAGTGAGTGCCTAAAAATTTTGTGTGGACCGCTGCTGTGAAGGTTTTTTCGGCCTTTTCCGATAACACCTAGGTCATCAACAATCAGAACGGCCGAAAAAAAATATTTTGCAGCCTTGATACACATTAAACTATTTCCTATGACACTTTATAATCATTTTTTCGTTCTTAGTCAGAGATAATACCATAACGTTAACTTTCGTCACAAGAGACGAAAATAACGTGCTAATTTTGACCAATACCTGGGAACACTATATCTCTGTAATTATTAAATCGCCTCAGTTTGGATTTATTGTAGTTTCGCTATGAATTCTGATACAGAAAGTGACTTAAGGTGTTCCAAATTCTACACTCGAGACAAGAAATAGAATAGAGGGCTGGTAACCAAGTAGATTCATTTTCGGAAACTGGGTTGCTTACATATTTGGCTACGTCGAAGTTCAATCGATATTTAAATTAAGAGTAATTAAAACTCAACAGAATTTACAGTTTTAATTATTTAATTCAATAAAGATTTTTTTACATTATTTTTTAAGTTTGTTTATGGGATCGTAGAAAAAGTATAGCGCTGAACTTAACAAAAGCATTTTTTTAAGCTCGGCGGCTTCGCCTCGTTTGGTAAATTTTTCTGTTGCTTAAAAAAATGTTACTTTAGTCACTCGTACAATAAAAAAATACAAAATTAATAATTATGATAATTAGAAAGAACTTTAACAGTAACATTAATGGGGCAACCTTTTTTTCTCAATTAGTTTTAATCTCGATATACCTTAGTTACTTATATAAACTTTTCCCTCCTAGATCATTTTAGCCACTTTCCTTTTTTCTTACAATGAATCCTCTATACATTTCTCTGCTACAGATACTCCATCCTCCATGTCTTTTCAGAACGAAAAGTTTCGTCCGTGCGTTTCCTAATAAAGTAAAATACGGATTTGGTAATTTAAAAAAAAAAAACATGGTGAGTGTTTTCGGTTACTTAGGTTGATAACCAACAGATTATTTTTTTTAAAATAAGCTTTAACTTTAGAAAATCCTGATACTTTTCTTAGTTTAAATTTTTGATTTAGACCCCCATAGTTATTGACGTTTTTTATTTTTCGAAAAATTGCTTATTATTATTATTAGAAATATTTAAAAATACAAAAAGTTGCCCTTTTTAATGGACCCGAAATTAAATTAATCGTAATCAAATGCTTGATCAACTTGCACCAATGATACGGATTTATGGGTTATTAAGGATTACATTTTAATTGGAATATTTAATTCATTATCTACAAACCCGCCCTAACTCCAACTTTTTAAACTTTTGTAATTTTGTCATATGTCTAAATTATCAAAAGTCTTTTCAGAAATACCAAAAGCAAAAACCACTTGAGCACAAATAGTAGAATAAATTCAAGATGGCAAAAGTAATAGGTGCGGATTACTGTTTGAAGCCTCTAGCACTACCTCTTTCAATTAAAGACAAATGACGGTCATACTGGAGTCTTTGC
Source organism: Abscondita cerata (assembly GCA_030710515.1). Lineage (NCBI taxonomy): Eukaryota > Metazoa > Arthropoda > Insecta > Coleoptera > Lampyridae > Abscondita > Abscondita cerata. Next base: position 828,688 of record JALBCR010002156.1, on the reverse strand, counting down.
AAAAACCAAAATGAGGTCACCAAAAACATTTGATAACACTGTTTGGCGATGGAAAATTGTTTTTCAAAATTGATGTATGTAAGCTTGCGTATCAACCACAAAGAAGAAGCAATATTCCAAATTTGTTTTCAATGCAATGAAGCAATGAATTTAGAAATTCAACTTTTAGGCCGACAGAATCCACAATGTAGATAAGATGGACTCTAATCAAAGTATGCCCGGGTTTTTGCATTGAGGTAAGTTGGTACCATCACTTCGGCTGAACATGGCTCCTTGGTGACACTAGTTTTAGGTATGAGTACAAGCCGAAGTTTTATTCCGCAAAAAATGCGAGAGAGATGTTGAAGAAAGGGACGCCACCAGGTACAGTATTTGATTTTTCTCCTTGGGTTGGATACAAACTGATATATCCACACAGTCGTTTAACCTTTTGTAGATCATTCTCGCCTAACTGACCCAAGACCAGTTCTACTAATATTAGATGTTCGAAATAGTCAGAAGTTTAGATGTTGTCTTAGCAGCGAAGCAGTGAAGTGAAAAAATCAGTTTTTGAGAATAAACAACCGTCACGCCACTCACTTTAATGTTACGGAACATTTTTGGAAGATGCAAACTGGAATAAAAGCTATAAATGGGTTTAAAACGGCAATGTTATTTCAATTGAATAGACACATTTTAAAGATGCCTAAGTAAATCCAGTCACTTCCAGTTTTTATAAAAAAAAAAGGTAACCAAAGGAAGGTAGCCTAGTAAAGCAAAAATCCAAACATCAACTCGGAATAAGAAGAAATTAGAGCAATCGCTTGCTAAGGCAAATAAAATATTAGTAGAAAACTCGACAAATAGAAGATTTACCTTCAAAACTCAAGAGGTATTTCTATAGCCAAACCAGTAGCTAAGCCAAGTGGATTACAGCCCAAAGTGAAAAAGCTAAATAAATTTTCGAAAAATTCTCTCTTTTTATGATGAAGAATATGATGATGTAAACAGAAACAAAATTATATTCAAAAGATACACAGGGGAAATTTGGGTACATAGTCTTAGAAGTGGCCTTTGGGCCCATGAATTATGTGCTGGTAGAAGAAACGACAAAAAACTAACATTTTGCAGCAATTTTTAATGAGGCTATATGTTTGATTTTTTAAACAAAAATTTTCCGACGCCCTAAAATATTGAAACAAAACAAAAGGATATTCCACAATACCCCCGTTACTCTATTATTTTATTAGTTTATTTTGATTATTGCTTTTGTCTTTCTAAGCCCACTACTTTAAGTATTATCTACATATGTGAACGAAAACTAAAAGTGATTATTTTTATATTTTTCATTTATTCTGATTGGTGAAAACAAAATATGCTACTAAGAAAAATAAATCCAATGGGATTCAGATCTGATTATCTAGTGTTTCATGGCAGGGAAATTTTAGTTAATTTACTAGTGCATCAATTTTCTAAAGCACGAGTGAAAATTTACGGAAGTAGTAGGTGACTACAAGTAAGTAACAGTATCCAGTACTACTGCGAGAGAAGGGTCCCATAAAATCAAGGTTTATGATTTAGCATGATTTGGTGAGATTCGAGCTTTGTCCCATATAACCATATGGCCGATAAAAGAAGCCATCCTCCATGTCTCCAGGCATGGAATATACTAACTATTTCTACAATGTTTACTTAAAATAAATTTTAAAAGTGTTTACAACAAGTTAAAATAAACTGTTTTTATTGGTTTTCATTAAAGATTATGTTTAACGATATTGAAACCTGGATTAACATTAAGAAGGTATTTTCTTGGTCATTACAAACGGATCTTAATTTAAAAAAAAAAGTGGATTATAGACAATTATGAAAATCTCTAAATACAGGGTTCTATCAAAATTTTTTGAAGATTGATGTGGTCACTAAAAGGTTAATTAAATACTTAGAAATGGAATAGGTTAGTTTTGTTCAGAAAGTGGTTTTGTTCCATTCGAATTAATCTTGGACTGGTTTCTACAGTTGAAATGGGAAACATGGAAAACCTGAAAAAGTGAAATAGAAAAACGTAAATGCGTGCAGATGTCATTCAAAATTTCCTTTTCAAAATTGCTTTAGAGGAAATCTTTTATTAAAAAATATTCAAATTGTATGACGTATAATAGTCATTTGGTTCTGTCATTAAAAAATAAAAAAGCATACAGAAAGAAAGTATAATTAATTTGCATATAGACCATTATTAAAATCGTGAGCCCAAAGATACATTCATGATCCGGTGTCCCACTAATTTGCAATTATGCAATCTGCACAACTTTTTTATATATTTTAGTTGTGTCGAACAAAGAGCGAAAATGTAAAACTCATTTCTCATAATATAAAGTTTGAATCAAATGGGAAATGTTCCCTGAATTGTAATATTTATGTTATAATATAATCATTCATCTTATTCATTGTTACGGAACTAATAATAATTAGCCTTGTTTTCTTACATAAGTAATACAAAACATTTACACTAAATCTCTTTAAATTTAACCATAACGAAAATAAAAACATAAATAATAATCGTCCTTTATTCAAATGAGCCGTTGGGGCTATATGTCATCTAATATTAATTATGCATTTCCCACATTTACTTTCTCCTCTTTTTCGAAAGAGATCATAGATCATCGTTGGATAATAGGTTTGCATTCTTTACACACATAATTGAGCGCTTAATAATTACAGGCTGCAGCAGGATCCTCGTGCTCGATTTACCTTAATACAATTTATGACCGTTTTGCATTTTAAGTAGAAATTCTGCTGTCACATCTAAAATTTTTTTTAAACATAAGAAATACGAACATTACTCACGAGAAAAATCCAGTGGTAACTGCACTCGCAGTTTCGTACACGCACACACACACTATCAATTTTAAAATTGCGAAAAAAAGTACATTTGAACCGGTAAAATATATTCAAGACGACCACCGAGTTCTCAAGTTCAAACCGGACAAAGTATGCGACCGTAAACTTCAGAATCGGAACTTGAACAACCAAAGAACCAAGTCTACGCTGCGAAACAGTAAACAATGGACATTTCTTGGACGGGGCCATAACTTTAGTCACTGTATTTTAAAAGGCATTCAGTATTACTATATCGTTTCTAGGAATTGTGTTTTTACTTTATTATTGCTTTATGGTTGTTACACATTTGCTCATAAAATCACCATAATGGCTCATATTAATTTTCATTACCGAACATGGAAATACAAAACACACCAATTTTTATTTTATTTATTTAGTTGAACGATATTTAATAACATGACTAATTTAATGTTAAAATTTCAATTTAAAATTTATTAAGCGATCGATCATTGTACGAAGATGTAAATTTTGACAATGATGGTTGATTCAACGTAGATGAAGTCGACAACAATTTCGAACTCCGCACTACAAGATTAAGGACGTTTATTTGAATGCTAGAAATCTCTTAATTTCGATAATAAAGTTTGTTGCTGAAAGGAACGATTGATTACTGTAAGCTTGACGTAACTTAACCTGAAGTATTATCGCATTATGATGTTTTTCAGGCCATACAATTTATTATTGTTGACCCGCATAATATACCATTAGTTTTTATTTAATTAGGAATTTATTTAGTAGGAATTATTACAATATTATAGGTACTGCGTTTATCTAAATGTGAGAAAAAGGTAAGCCGACGAGAAATAGTGTTTCCAATAACGATAATGCAAAAAAAATATTGTAAGAGCAAATTAGACAAAACTGTCTTGAAATAATATAACCCTTGAAAAAACATGATAATATATAGGGTGTCCTAAATTTTTGTTTAGAGACTGCTACTCCTCACCTAGCTGGTACATTTTATTGTGAAAAAGTGCTTCAAATAGAAGGTGCGTTGCCTCGTAAAGGCTACAAACTGTAGTGATTAGTTTTTCGCCTGTTTATTACTTTGAAGGTCATTAAGTCGTTAAGTAAACTGAGAAACCTATATTTTTTTATTATATACAGCATATTTGTCAAAAAAATGTAATCAACCTTTTCTTGGAACATTTCATGTTGCTTCTCCATTTTTGAAAAAAAATATTGAGAAACCAACAGAAAAACACCAAAAACTGCACCAAAAACTTGACTCGGACACGTGTTTCAACAGCTAAGCTGTTATCATCAGCGATACCGATACTAAAAATAAAAACAACGGGAAGCTTATATATACTATCTGCTTATCACGCATCGTTAAACTTAATTGATTCTTAGATAAGCTTAAATAATTCCGAAAATCCTAATGGACCGTTATCATCATAATTCATAAGCAAATTTCTGTTTTTAAAATTTCTAAACTTTCATAAGAATCAAGTTCGTTTTTATTATCTACCCTCTTAATTAATTCAATGTCGCCTAATCTATGGCCATTTTCAAGCATATGCATATTGAGAAACTTAAGAATATTGTTGAGAAACACTATTTGAACGAAAAACATTTTGATCTTTATTTATTAATAAATGGTTAAATGAAAAGAAAATTACTGATTTTATTTCAAAACAAAATTTACAATAGATGCTGAAATTAATTGTACGCCACTGTCTGCACGCAAGTCTTCATTCAGATCATTAACGATCTGTTACATACAGAAGTTACCATTGCTTGGGTAATTCCCTGGTAACCTTCACTAATTTCATTCTGGTAATGATAATGAAGTATCATGTAAATTCAGCTAGTCAACTATAATAGTATATTATACACCAAGGTTGTAAAGTCTGTCATTATTGCCTTAGCACTAGTTGGTGAGTAGGCAATAATGGTCCTCTAACCATGGTGTATATACTATTTTTTCCACTACTAGCCAAATTTAAGCCAAAATAAAAAATAAACATTTTTCTTGTAAAAATCAAGTAGCACAGGAATGCAAATAAATCAAAAGCATTAAAAGCTACATATGTTGATAAACCAACTGCAACTGATTCACTAAACACTTGTGTGGCATATTTCACCTTCATTTTCTGAAAATTATTCGGAGTAATATGTAAATTAGTTGATTTAAGAGCCAATCGCAGCGGTTTAGATTTGTCTGACATGTAGAAATTTTTAATGTCTTTCCAAGATGCTTTTTGTTATTAAAGATTATATCGTATTTAATTAAGTTATTTTGCACCGACTTCAATAAATAGGGGACATCGAAGAAATAATAGATTTTCTTATCGTTTACGAGAAGGTATGGTTTTTCCGGTGATACATCTATTCTTTTAATTAGGTTTCGAAAATTTTACTACTGCCCTAACATTGGCACCGCATTGTAGTTGTAGCTTTTCTATGCAGTCTAATACTATCGACTTCAATTTGTCACCTTTACATATCGTATTTGTAAAGATGTAGCACAAGGGTTGTTTAAATTTTTATATATAACTCTAACCATGATCACGTAGCAGTTTGAGCTGGGAAAAATTTAAAACCTACTTTAAAATTAACATTTTGGGGCTCGTAAAATATAATTTTAGTGAAAATTGTTTGTATTCCTCTGTATATCTCCTGCTTCTTAGTGGTTTATTTTTAAGTCCACTTGGGCTGTCACAATTTGTGCTCTGCTTTCGGGAAGTAATCGTTGGGAGTAGGTTAGTTCAATTAAAGTGCTTTCTTTTCACGTTGCAATTTAAGAATGTTCCTCCGTAATTTTCTTTACCTAAGAGTATTTGAGCTGCAAGCTTGAGTAGTTTTGGTATAGCTAGAGATGTTAACGGGCATTTATTGCTTCGCCAATATACCTTGCATCATTTGAATATTGGGTTTCAGAAATTGACACTTGTAATTCATTTAGGAATGGCAAGTGTTCGCCACATACTCGTTAAGTTTTTAGAGTCGACATTTTTATGCAACAGATCGGACCTTCCAGGTTAAATCTTCTTTGGGAAACCTGAAAAAACTCATTCTACCATCATATTAAACAAATAAATAAATTCAGGTTATGTATTTGCGGTTATGGGATAGGGGCGCGAATTTTAAACTAATGGCATTTTTTTATTCAAATAATTTTATCGTGTTAAGTAATTTTAAGCAGCAAATACGTTAAAGATAATCTCCTGGACATACAAAATTATGTTTCACTCGTTTTTGTTAAACAACTATTCTTAGATTCTCAAAAAATTGAATTTGTCCATTATTAACCTATGTCAACAATAGAAAAAATTATTAACCACTAATAGAGAAATTCAACTTCTCAGTTGGCTAGGAGACGTAATCAATGTCCACTTCACAGCTAGTAGTGGAAAAAAATTATTAGGTTACTAAAACCTTCTGCTAATAAATAAAGGTAAGCTTTTCAGTGTTCATTTTCAGTTATTTAAAGTTTTTCAGTTTTTTTTTCAGAACAGAAAACCAGCACCAACTACGTTGCTCAGCGGGAACAGGTGGTTCGCGAGATGATTTGCCTTCGTGAAATGAAAAGGTCGTGGTAAGTGGTTGCGAAATCGTTATTAACAATCGATAAATTCGTCAAAGTCGAGTGGGTGATAAAAAAAGGTCATTACGTTAAATAGCTTTCCTTGTTCACCGAAAGCCAGTCCGAGAGGGTACTTTCTAATGGACTTACCTTTAGAAAGTACTCTCTCAAATCTGTAAAAATTAACACTACCCGCACAAAAACAAAATCAAATATAAATTAAACAGGCTCGTTACAAAATATCATTAACAAGATTTATAGAATTTAAACATAAAAACAACTCAAAGGAATGGAACACTAAACTGCAGCGTCTATTTAACAAACAGAAAACACTAAAACTGCACAAAAAAAAACTTTACTCTGACACGTGTTTCAATAGCTGAGCTATCATCATCAGTAAACGGAAACCTAACTGATCAAGTTATCGCTAATTTTCATTGATACTACTAAACGTACTGATGATCCTTAGGTGATAAACATTGTATAAGATAAATTTTATATTTTTTATACAGGGTGTTTCATTAATCAGTACAGAAAATGAAACTGGAGATTCCTTGCAAAATTTAAAGGGGTTTAACATAAAAAAAATTTCCTTAAAGCCTCCCTGAAGAGTTACAGCCCCTTAAAGATGTGTAAAAATTCACATTAATCGATTTTTTTCTGAAATGACTTGAAATAAAAAGAGAAATCTAAACATTCAAATACTACTACCAAGAAGCCTCCATAATTTCATAATTTTATTCACCCTTGTTCTCTGTAAGGGGTGAGTCTTACTACCCCTTAGAGTTTTTACCAGAACTTTTTAACTAATTTTTTTTCAATTTTAAAATTCAGATTTTGGAGGGCCAATTCAATTAAAAACTTTTTGTCTCTTAAAAATTTCACGTAAACTCAATACTTTTCACCAAAAAATAAATTAAGCGAACTTGCAGAATTTTTAATTAATAAGTTGCGTATGCAAGTTTGACATAAATAACAATATTATTATTAACTATCATTTTAATTTAAATTAACAATATTATTTCAGAGAGTGTTCAAAATGGGCACCATTTTCTTGAATACAGGCTCTTATTCTTTTGAACAAATTTCCGTTAACGCTACCTAGCATTGCTACAGATCTTTAAGGGGCTGTAACTCTTCAGGGGAGGCTTTAAGGAAATTTTTTTTATGTTAAACCCCCCTTTAAATTTTGCAAGGAATCTCCAGTTTCATTTTCTGTACTGATTAATGAAACACCCTGTATTATATTTAGAATGTACAACGTAGCAGAGTAAACAGATAATAGTTAAATTACATCGATAACGTACTATATGAGTAACCGATTTTGCAAATATTTAACGCTTGTACCCAAATCGCCAGTTGCAAGGAAAAGACGGTGAGAAAATGTCGGAAAGTCCGCAAACGAAAACAGATAAAATTCTATGGACCAATAAGAAAAATCGGCAGACACGCGGGAAAATTAAAATTCTTCGCAACATATTGCCCACGACATACATTTAATGTGCTAGTAAATTATGAAATGCATGATTGTAACCAATGTTTACATTAACATTAAAAAGGTAATGTTACACATTGTCACAAATGAAAAAAAGTAAAATGGCAAAGTTCAAATCCATCCTCAATTTCAAAAAGTTACATTAACGGGTTTTAACTTGCAGGTTTCATCAATATATCTGAAGAAAATAAAATAACCGGCCCCTGGTCACTGTGTGCTGTCCTAATTGAATCAGCAAAAGTAATCACCCTGTTCATTTCGTATTTCGTTAGTAACAAAGGAAGCAACTTTTGACTTTCCAGTTTGTATTGCATACTCAAATAAATAATCGAGTACATAATGAAATAAATGCACTGACCAGTTTGCAAGCTCCCCTTGCCCTCACTGCGCTGTTTTGAAAGCTGGAGTAACGTAAGTTAGTAAAAGACAACAAGTCAAAACAAACTACAAATCAGTTAGTTGTATGTAAATATTTATATGCATTTAATTAATTTAAATTTCCAGTAATAAAATGATAATTAAATAGATATATCCGATTAACAACATACCCTCTACTTTCCACCACACGACACATGTTCACTATTTCATTCATTTCAAAAATAAGATGGAATAAATTCTGCACATACATATAATATAAACAACAAAATTAATTTCAGAAACAAAAAATATCATTTTCACCAAATTTGAAAATTGACCAAAACATACGTTTTACAAGTAAGCGTAATCGCCAAGTACCGAAACAGTATCGAATAGACAAAACGCAATCTTTTAAAAACTTCCTCCTCCTTCCTCCTAAACTGAATAACCACTTTCATATTCTGCTTGAATTTTAAATTAAAACGATTCCATTTCACTGTATCGAATGTTGGTAATCAGTTTTGAAATGTGCCAACGAGTCAAGTTTCAAAATCTTCTTTACAATGGCTGTTATTTTAATTTTTTGCTGTGATTGGACATTGATATAGAAAGAACTAAAAATGTCAATTAAAACAAAACATAGGAATAAACCCAAAATAGATCAAACCAACTAATTAGTTGCAATTGAAAAAACGAAACAAAGTACTCAAGTACTGTAACCTTAACCTTAACGTTGTAGCCGGAACAGAGATTAATAAATTTCCATGCGAGATTCGTGACGGATAAATAAATTATAACTGTTAAAACATCAAAATGTCAAAACAGCTCGATAACGGAATTTATCAACAAAGATAAACCAATAAATAAAAGAAAAAGCCTAAAAATGATAACGATGATTATTATTATTATTATAATTATTTTATTCACACAGTTTACATACATAACTGGTATAAGATATGAGTACATACATCTATGAATTAATTGCATTATACCGGAGTTATTCCATAACTCTAGGGTTACTCTTTTACTCCAAAACTCGTCGTACTATATAACACGTTTCCATGATAACAGTTTCTTGCATTTTCATATCTAACGCATCCCGGGATTTTCCTCAGATAGGTAGTTATGAAAATCTTGTTCAATCGTTCCAGTGGCGCTAGGTATTATTTCAGTCGTCATATCCCAGAGTCTTGTTGTTTCTATTGCAAGGTCTTTATACTTTAACAACTTTTCAGCTTGTTTTTGTGGGATGTTGTTGTCTGCGTGGATTGATACATCAATTAGTAGACATGTTTTGTTATTTTTATCTTTTACGGTGATATCAGGCTTATTAGATGGTATTTTTCGTTTAGTATGAAGTTGTGCGTTCCACAAGATATTCACTTTATTATTGTCTTCCACTGGATCCGGATTATGTTCATAGTATTTCTCTGTTTTTTCATTGTTGTATTTGCAGAGATTGAAGTGTAGCAGGTTACATATTTTGTCATGTCTCTTGATGTATTCCTTCTTCACTAGTTTCGGACACCCTGATATTGTTTCACTAATGCTCATTACACAGTCCAGATTTTATTTGAGAATACGCTGTTTGAAGTATTTGGTGGCAAACACATTGATCTTGAATTGCCACTATTGTGGATTCTGTTTCTCCTTTGAGGGTACCTCTGCTGAGCCATTTAAAGGTTTCTTCATGATTGTCGTACGTCGTGGTGGTATTGTCCATGCATAGTTTTCTATTCATGCTTGCAGTTTTCTTTTATTTGTTCGTGTATTGGATATTGCATTCTCTGTCTGTTTCTTGTAGGATTTGATGGTCATTTAATATCCGTTGAGCTTTTTTTGTTATAGATGTAAGTAATGGTTTCTTCTTGTCTTCTGCAAACACTTGTGTTAAATTATTATCGTTCGTGTTGTTGTTCATGTATTTGTATAGTGCTACTATTTCCGCCTTGAACCTCTTTTCCATCTGTAGAAGACCTTTTCCGCCCGAGCTTCTTTTGATGTATAGTCTATCTATGTCGGCTCTGGGGTGATGAAACTTCCCCATTGTCAGCTATTTTTCTAGTTCTTCTATCTATTTTTTGGATTTCCGAAAGTTTCCAACCTATGATTCTAAAGCTGTAGCTGAGGATAGCGATCCAATTGCGTGTACTCGTTAATTTGCTTGTTATTATAGCTCGAGTTCGCCTTTTGTATTCGCCTGTGTATTCTGCTTTATTGTTATATGTTGTAAGTAGTCAGATTCTTCTCTTCTAGCCCCAGGTATTTATATGTCGTATCTTCTTGGAGGTCTTGTATTGCTTTGTTGTCATCTATTTGTAGATCTTTGCCTTCAATTGTCTATCCCCAAAGTCATGCGGATGTCATCGCTGAAAAATGTAACCGTTTGTTACCGTTGTTATTAGCTGTAATTTGAGGTTGTCAACGTATAATAGGTGCCTTTTTTGTTCTTTTTCTTTTTGAAAGGCGTAGCCGCAGCCCAATTTTGTCAATATATATGATAATGGGAACAACACATACAGAATAACAGTGGGGAAAGGGCATCCTTAGGAAAATTCCTCTTTTTTATTTTTACTATTCCAGTCAATATGTGTTGTTTTTCTGTGTTTATTGTTAAACTTGTATTCCAAGTTTTTCATACTTTGTTCTACGAAGTCTACTACTTTTTGTTGATCTTATACATTCTCAATACTTATATATATATATATATATATATATATATATATATATATAACTTTCTTATAGTCGATCCAGGCGTATGAAATCGATCTCTTTTTGGTCTTACAATTTTCCGATATTGTTTTGGTCATTAGCAGCTGATCTTTGCATCCTCTAATTTGCTCATTACCTACTTCTTTTTTATTCAATTGGATTTACTTTACTGTTTTCGAGGTGTCCGTAAATTCTTTGTCTCAGAATGGATGTTAGAAGTTTGTATATTGTTGGTAGGCAAGTTATCGGTCGGTAGTTTTTAGGATTTTTGGTTTTTGGTATTTTTTGAGTTTTCCTTCTTGTTGTTAGCCATTATTATTATTATTATTATTATTACTATTAAAATGAATTATTTAGTGTTGTCTCATCAGAATTGCACAACTTATCAGAGATGTTAGGTGGGTTATAATGTAATTCAATTTGAACGTAGGGGAGAAGGGGGCAGGTCCGGACATGGGGCTCTTCCGGACATTACAAATTTACCGCTAGAAAGTTCCACTAGATTACTGAATTCTTTTCATGTACATCTGTTGACCGTTTAAAATTGTTTACACCGATTTTCTCGTTGTGAAATTCAAAAATAGTAAAGTTATGTGGTAAAGTGTTAATAGCCGACCTGTGCTATAACCTCTAGAAATGTAGTAGTAACGTTTTACTTTTCAGATTATAAAATTCAGGTAAGAATGATAGTTTCATTAGAAAGAGTGATTATTTTTACGTACTTAATCTCACAAAACTATAACGATGGCGCGTGGTTACAGAAATTATAAGAGTCAAACTTAGTTATGTACAACTGGGGCACGTTCGGACAAATGACGTGGGGCAGGTTCGGACTGTCCGAGCCTGCCCCATACTGTCGAACTTGCCCCGTATTATCTGCTTCGATGTACCCTATTGCATTTTAGTTATCTTTTTTAATTACAGGATGGTGCGAACATACAAGAAGAAACGCCCTGCCCGGCCGGAGATCCCTAGTGACGTCTTGAAGTCCGCCATAACAAATGTCATTAACAAAACTATGTCTTTAAGGGTAGCTGCAATTACCTTCAATATACCGAAATCTACCCTATTCGATAGTGTCGCTAAAGCAAAAAAGCGTCTGAATAATAATATTAATGATTCTGGGAATGAAGGTGGTGAATCAGAAAAAGAGCCTGCTCGATCAAAATATGCCACACGACAAGTGTTTTCAGAAAAAGAAGAAACTTAACTGGAGATATATCTTAAAAGTGTTCAAAAATATGTTACGGTTTGACATGTGAAGTATGTCGCGAAATGGCTTTTGAATATGCCTGCAGATTGGAAAAGAAAATTCCTAAGAACTGGGAGATTAATAAAATGGCCGACATTGACTGGATGCAGGGTTTTATAAAACGCCACCTAAGGCTTTCTAACCGTAAACCCGAAAATACAAGTATAGCAAAAGCTTCAGCTTTTAATAGAGCCAACGTAGAAGAATTCTTCAATAATTATGAAACCGTGCAGGCCAGTCATAATTTTTCTCCTGATCGTATATGGAATACAGATGAAACAGGTATCACGACAGTCCTTCAAGCACCCAGAGTGATAGCAGAAACAGGCTCAAAAGCAGTAGGACAGTGTGTATCCGCCGAACGAGGATCTCTGGTTACTATGTGTGGAATAATTTCGGCGGCAGGTGCTTCAATTCCGCCTCTCTACATATTCCCTCGTGTGAAAATGAAGGATCAATGTTTGTATGGTGCTGTTACTGGGGCTGTTGGTTACGCTGAGAAATCTGGCTGGATGTCTGCAAATATATTTCTTAAATTGTTGGAGCATATAAAGAAGCATACAAACAGCTGCCCTTCGAATAAGATTTTGCTACTGTTAGACAATCATGAGACACACGTGTCTCTTAGTGCCATTTTGTACGCTAGACAGCATGGAATTGTATTATTGTCATTTCCGCCGCATTGCACGCATAAGATGCAACCCTTAGACAAAGCAGTATATGGTCCATTTAAATCTAAATTCAAGTCTTCTTTTAACGATTTCATATTATCAAACCCTGGTAAACCGATTACAATTTATGATGTTGCTAAATTGACAGCGGAACCCTATTTACAAAGTTTTACCCCCTGTAACATCATTAGTAGCTTCGGCAGCACAGGATTATGGCCTATTAATTCACTAATCTATAAAGATGATCACTTCTGTGCCTCGTTTGCTAGAGATCGTGGTTTTTCTGAAAACAACAATTTTGTGCCTTCTACGAAAATAATTGATACAAGCATTGTTGCCCAGTCTAACTTAAATAAAGGAGATCAGTGCCCATCTAACACCCATGAAGCAGAAGCAATGATAAGAAATATATTGAACGAAATAGTAAAAGAAGCTACTAAGCCCAAGATTAAAATAGTATAATAGAAAAACCAACAGAAAATCGAGAGTAGGAAAGTCAAGGATATACACAAGCATTCCTGAAAAAGAAAGACTTGAAAAATTGGAAAAAAAATAGATCGTTAAAATTAAAAAGAACAAACACTTCGAGAAAATTGGTGGCGGAATCTACTGTAAAAGAAATAAAAGTGGTGAAGAGTGAAAAGGAAGGAAAAAGATAAGAAAGAAGAATAAAGTGGTTCTAGATAATAATTCATCATCAGATTCTGATATAGATTTGCCCTTAAAGACCATTAAAAGGTTTAAAAATGATTTGTCTGATTCAGACATTGATTTAGATTATGATAGCGATTGTAAGGAGATTGATGAACTATTAGACGATCAAGAAATCACAAGCGATGATTATTTGCTGATTAAGTTTGCAACAAAAAAGAGGCCTCTGCATTATGTTGGAAAAGTAATAGAAGTATTAGAAAATGGAGAATTTGAGGTAACGTTTTTAAGGAGGCATAAGGCTGGATTTATATATCCACAAATTCAGGACATTTCAAGTATTGAAAGAAAGGACATTGTATCGAGCTGCCTAAACCTATGCCAACGCCAGGGACTTCAAGAATGTCATGTATCTGGATTTTAATGTGAACTTCTTTAGTTATGATGTTAAGTAATGATATAACAACGATACTTTACTATGTATAATTAATAAATTCTCTTTAAATTCCAAATTCGTGTCTGTCCGAAACTGCCCCGGCCAAATCCAAAACTACCCTTTCATGGGGTAGTTCCGGAAAATTTCAGAATTTTAATTATATTTGTTTTTCTTAAAAAACTTTCACAATTTTTCTGTTTTTAAAGTAGTATACTAATAATTAGAGATAGATGTATTTCCTAATATTTTAGTAACTGATTATATGAACCATTAATAATAATACAACAATTTGAAAAAGATGTCCGAATCTGCCCCTTCTCCCCTACGCAGATTATAACTGGCAATGAATTAGTGTATCACTATATTTCCCGATAACTAATACAATTATTTGATTCATTTGAAATAAATCCAAAATTAATTTGTTAAAATATTTTGTATACAATTGCAAAACTTAAAATGAAGACCAACAGAAAAACACCAAAAACTGCCCAAAAACTTGACTTGGACACGTGTTTCAACAGCTAAGCTGTTATCATCAGCGATACCGATACTAAAAATAAAAACAACGGGAAGCTTATATATACTATCTGCTTATCACTCATCGTTAAACTTAATTGATTCTTAGATAAGCTTAAATAATTCCAAAAATCCTAATGGACCGTTATCATCATAATTCATAAGCAAATTTCTGTTTTTTTAAAATTTCTAAACTTTCATAAAAATCAAGTTCGTTTTTATTATCTACCCTCTTAATTAATTCAATGTCGCCTACTCTATGGCCATTTTCAAGCATATGCATGGCAACACTGGACCTATCTGTGCGATGATATTTGACATGAGCTACGTGCTCTTTAAAACGAGTTTTAATAGGTCTCTTGGTTTGCCCTATATATACTTGGTTACAGTCTTTACAATTAATTTTATATATTCCCGATTTATCACACATTTCTATTGGGTCTTTCGGATTGCCTAAAAGATTTTGCAAGTTGTTACTACTAGAGGTTACTGTTTGATAATCAAATTTTGAAAATATTTTTGAAGACCTTTTGTGTATGTGGGATAATTTGGTAATTTGACATATTTCTTATCTATTTTGCTATTACTAGTTCCTAACGTTGTAATGTTTCTAATGTTTAACTTATGTTTATGTTTTCTAATTATGTTTGTGACAATTGATTCTTGAAAACCATTGTATGATGCAATCTGCTTAATATTTCGCAGTTCTTTATCAAAGTTTTGTTTTGACAATGGGAAATGTAATAATCGGTGAATCAAAAAGTTGAAAGATGCAAGTTTATGTTGCATATTATGGTTGGAATCATTTGTTATAAACCTCCTAGTTTTAGTGTCTTTACGATAAATATCTATATCTAGTTTGTTGCCATTTCTTATCACTAAAGTGTCTAAGAAAGGTAACTTAAGGTTTGTTTCTGTTTCATAGGTAAACTTGATCGTCTCAAATTTTGAATTTAAAATTTCTAAAAATTGCTGAGGGCTGTAAACTTTAGTGTCGATGACTGCAAAAACGTCATCTACATATCTACACCAAATTCTAGGAAAATAATCTAATTTATTTTTATATCAGTTTCAAATTTACCCATGAACAGGTTAGCCATAAACGGAGATAAGCTGTTACCCATTGTTGTACCATAATTTTGTTGATAAATATTATTGTTAATTTGAAAGTAGGTTTGACTCATACATAATCTTGCTAATTTAATAAAATTATCTACTTCTGAATTGTCTAAATGGTTTTGGTGTAACATATCTTTCAAATAATCTAAAGTGATATCTATCGGAACGCTTGGAAACAATGAACAGACATCGAATGAAACTAAAACTTCGTTCTCAGTCAGCTCAATGTTTTTATTTTTTCCATAAAATCGTATGAATTTTGAACACTGAAATTTGATTGTTGATATTCAAAACTGTTGAATTTATTTGACAACCATTTAGATATCAGATAAGTAGGAGCATTAATACCTGAAACAATGGGACGCATTGCTTTTCCGGGTTTATGTATCTTAGGTAAACAATACATTCTAGGAAGAACCGGGTTAGATACCGTTAGTTTAAACCTAAGTTGTTTTGATATAACATTTCCACATTCTAATAAGACTCTACGGGTATCAGCAATCATTTTGGGAAGAGGATTTTTAGATATTAATGAATAGGGGCCTTCATTAAGCATCACCTGAACTGACTCAAAATAATCCTCTTTGTCCAAAATAACTACTTTATTGCCTTTATCTGCTTTGAGATAACAACAATTTTTTTCTTTAAGATTTTTAACAATGTTTATTTCTCTCGCGTTAAATTTAAATTTTGGTAACTGCTGAATATTATCTGAAATTTGAATTTTACAGGCATTCCTAATGAATTTTTTAGAATTATCGTCTAAAAGTTTGATCGAACTTTTAATTCCTACAATAATCTTATCTATGGGCGCTTTGTTAAATTTGAGGTTATATTTCAAGCCTTTATTCAACAAAGTTAATTCGTCATTGTTAAAAAATTCATTAGGAATGCCTGTAAAATTCAAATTTCGGATAATATTTAGCAGTTAACAAAATTTAAATTTAACGCAGAGAAATAAACATTGTTAAAAATCTTAAAGAGAAAAATTGTTATTATCTCAAAAGCAGATAAAATATTATTTTGGACAAAGTAGGGGTATTTTGAGTCAGTTCAGTGATGCTTAATGAAGGCCCCTATTCAATAATATCTAAAATCCTCTTCCCAAAATGATTGCTGCTACCATAATCTTATCGAAAGATGTGGCAAAATGTTATACCAAGCAACTTAGGTTTTAGACTAACGATATCTAACCGGTTGTTCACTAGAATGTATTGTTTACCTAAGATACATAAACCCGAAAAGCAATACGTCCCAGTGTTTCAGGTAATCCAATGCTCCTACTATCTGATATCTAAATGGTTGTCAAACTAAATTCAACAGTTTTGAATATCAATAATCAAATTTCAGTGTTCAAACATACGCATTTTATGGAAAATTAAAAACATTGACTGACTGAGAACGAAGTTTGTGTTCTCATTCGTATGTCTTTCATTGTTTACGTTCCGATAGATATCACTTAGACAGATTTGAAAGATATGCTACACCAAAACCATTGGACCATTCAGAAGTAGATAATTTATTAAATTAACAAGATTATGTATGAGTCAAACCTACTTTCAAATTAACAATAATATTTATCAACAAAATTATGTTTTTAACAATGGGTAACAGCTTTAGCTCCCTTTATGGCAACATTTAAATGGTAAGTGAAACTGATATAAAAAAATTAGATTATTTTCCTAGAATTTGGTGTGGATATGTGAGATGACGTTTTTGCAGTCATCGACACTAACGTTTGAAACCCTCAGCATTCCAGAGAAATTTTAAATTCAAAGATTGAGACGTCAAGTTTACCTATGAACAGAAACAAGCTAAAGTTAGCTGTTCTTAGACACTTTGAGTGACAGAAATGACAACAAGCTAGATATAGATATTTATCGTAAAGACTACTAAAACTAGGAGGTTTATAACAAATGATTCCAACCATATGCAACATAAACTTGCATCTTTCAACTTTTGATTCACCGATATATACATTTCCCATTGTCAAAACAATTCTTTGATAAAGAACTGCGAAATATTGCAGACATCATACAATGTTTTCAGAATCAATTGTCACAAACATAATTAGAAAACATAAACATAAGTTAAACATTATTCGCATTACAACGTTAGGAACAGTAATAGCAAAATAGATAAGAAATATGTCAGATACCAAATTATCCCACATACACAAAAGGTCTTCAAATATTTTCAAGAATTTAATTATCAAACAGTGACTTCTGTAATAACCACTTGCAAAATCTTTTGAGGCAATCAGACCAATAGAAATGTGTGATAAATCGATAATAATGGAACGAACCAAACACTTGAAAAACAAAAACAATCGTCCTCGCCAAAAGGAGTAAACAAATCTTTATAGCGCACCCACGCACATCTTCTCTACTAAGAAAGATTACCATTACCGCCAATTATAAATAAAATTAACACTTTCCTGTTAGACGTCGGATAGGTTTTTTATAATATATTGCCGCACAAAAAAGCAAAACTAACTAATTAAAATGCAGTTGCAAATTATAGATCGCATGAATGAAATAACATTTAATTTTATGTCAATGTTGTTATTTGGGCACGTTTTGTTCCGTTAAAAACCGAATTCGGCCAAGCAAAAAATCGATGTTTATGCATTTCGCTTTATTATATAATTAGAAAATGCTTTTTAATGTTAATTGATTCCATTTCACGGAAAATGTTGGCTGCTTAAAAAAAATTTTTTTTTAAATTTTTGGGTGTGATGCACCAAATTTTTTGAGATAGAGTTTGTAATTAACGGCGTGTTTTTTGTATTATAGGTGAAGATAATTAAACGAAGAATAGGTTCTCACGTTGTGTTTTCTTAAGTCATGAACGTTATGAAATGTGTATGACTTTGCATAATAAGTGACGCAAATTATTTAACCGTTAATACTACAAATGCTGTTTATACCCTTTTCGTTGAATTACGTCCATTAACACAGATTTTATAGAGGAAGAAAGACTAAATAATAAACAAGGCAATAATGGTCATCTAGCCATAAAGTGGGGAATTGGGCCTTAGGGTATCCAGTGGTGCGATACAGTAAGTCAGCGTGGGAAAGGTTTCGAGGTGAAGCAAGTATGGGCGGTGCGGGAGCGGCCGCAGGCGACAAGCTGAAGACCTCGCAACTCCACCGATTTCTTGGGGTAGGAAATTCTCTAGGTACTATCGATGTCAGAACTATTGAACCTTGTTATAGAACTGAATTACATTGGGGTCGACGATTTCATACGAGGTCAACAAGTATAAATTCGTAGTCTATTATTCTTTTGAATTAATTTCGAAATTAAGTAAACATTTTACTTTTTATTTCGAGACTGACCATCGCGATTGTAAGAATAACGGAATACTATACGATTAAAAATAATTTCAAACAAAAACCGTTACAGTGTGTTCCGGAAACTGCTTAAATGCATGAGCAATATTGTTAATAAACGTAAATACGATCTTAAACATTTCAAATACAGAAAAAACGGGCACTCGTAAATTTTCGTAAAAAAAATACTTCGTAAGCTTTCATTAAATTAAATTAATGATTATAAAAAAACATCGTACATTTCGAAAACTCGAATTGGGTTACGGCATACAGTTTTAGCTGTATATTTTACCTACCTAAATAACATACCCATCCAAGTAACACACTTTTCATAATGATAGATGGAAGGAAATTGATTATAAATTTTGCAACGCCGATCATTGATTTTTCATGCAAATTGCGAGAAATTCCAAAAAAAAAAATAAAAAATAAATAACTTTGTAACAAAATGTCTCAAATTTACGACAAATCATAAATTTTTACGTGTTTATTTTTGGCAAAATTTTACTTCGTTACATAAATATTATTATGCAAATTTTTACAAATTGCCCATTAAGTGTTATTTATTAACCCAATTCTTTATATGTACGTTTTGTCATTAAAAAAAATTATTTATTAATTTAATGTATGTCTACACGTGTTCTTATGACACTGTATGTGACTCATAATGAATCATTTCGATCCAATCACATCGTTTCGGTCTACATTTGAAGATTCAAGCGTAAATTTTAAAGCTTCGTCTACTTAAAATACAGCAATAAATTTTTAGTCCAAAGTAGTTTACTAATGTAATAAATTTTTTGGACACACTTCCTTAATTAAGACATTCATAATAGAACATATATAGTTAAGTAAAGTAAAGTTATCTACCGTTTGGATTTTTAAATTATGCAGAACCTGCAAATGATATAATGTTTAGATCTTAGAGCGTGATTTACCTTCACATTTTTTTATTAAAATTAAGTGCAATTAAGTACAATCACTATTTTAGATTCTGCAGTAAGCAACGTCATGCAGTATCTAATAAAATAGAGTATTTTTGAGATATACAAGCAATATATTATGACGATTTTCTTTTTTTAGGTTTGTAATGCTTACTGGTAAGTTATTTTGAATACATAACTCGTAACATACTATTTACTAAGTGTTACTGAAATTTATACATAGGTACATACATGTAGGTAGATAAAATAATTCCAGAAACTTTCGATTTCTCAGGAAAGAAATAGAATGTACATTATTCAATACCGTATACGAAAAAATGTCACACCAAAATTTCCGATATGGTTCGAATTCAGTCAACGTTTTATGGAAATTAAATCTTCAAATGGAAATTGATGAAATAGAAAGGAATACAGCTCCCTATGTCGTCAGTACAAGAAAACCTGGTCAACCTAAAAACCGTTTTGCAAACCCTCAGGGACGAAGTTTAAAGAAATGTACTTTTTTCTTGCCATACATTAACTATCTTGGAATCGAGAGGCGTACGATCTGGTGAAACCAAGACCAATGCTGTAAATTTTTTTTCGATTTTGCGAAGCGTTCATCAAGTCAGACAGTTTTATTGGTCTTACCGGATACTTTAGAAAGTTATGCCACTATTGTGAAGTCATTGACAAAAAACCAACAATTCTTGGAGATAAGAAGCAACGGAAGAAATTACCTTTAACGATCTAAAATATAAAACTGATCGAACGTCCTTTACTGGCATTGTACAAATCAACAGCTCATACCAAAGTAGGTACACACGGATGCGTATCAGAACGTAGTTGCTGGAATCTTACTGCATAAAAAAGGAGAAGAGCCGCTAAAACCTGTCGCCTATTATAGTCGTCATACCAATACTGCTGAAAGCAGGTATCATTCGTACGAACTCGAAACACTAGCGGTAGTGAAAACTCTTATGAAATTTCGAGTGTATCTTCTGCCAATACAATTTAAAGTAGTAAAGGATTCCAATGCCTAAAACAGCTTCTTCCAAGAAAGACATCATACCACGGATAGCTAGATGGTGGCTTTAACTCCAAGAATACAACTATGCAGTGTTGTATCGTCCCGGATAGAGGATGAAATATGCAGACGCGCTAAACAGCAATCCGAATTCGGAGTAACCCGAATTAACGGAGAACACAATTCTTAAAATCGAAGAAGCTGATTGGGTTCTGTCAGCTCAATTATCGAATGAAAACATTAAACTAATTAAAGAAATTCTTTCTAAACTGCCACCATCAGATTTCGAAAAGAAAAAATATCAAAAAATTATACGCTTCGGAATGGCAGAGTATGTCAAATCACAGCCTTGGGTATTCAGTGGATAGAATATTGGTTCCCCTAAATGAGAGAGTATGTAGAAACATATATTCAGTGTTGTATATAAGATACCATCTAGACTTAGAAAAGAAGATCTCGTATGATTCCGCAATAATAAGCGATAGTAGATGATTTGCTTAATGGTATTGATAAAGAAGTAGTAACGTGCATATATAGCCACATTGAGAATATGTTACAGAAGATCTACTTACTAACTCCAATTAGCAGAATCTTCCAAGGTACGTTATTTACTGTGTGATTGAGGACAAGTGTTCATTGTAGTGGTTACATGTCATCAATACAAAAAAAAGATGAATGATTAACAATGAAAACATTAACAGTTATTAGTAACTTTTGCCGGTCAAGGCCAACAAAATGGGTGTTTCTGGCCGCTTTCGAGTGATGCAAAATCAGTGATTATGGACGGAGGACCGAAAAACAAATTTTTTAAACCAAACATTGCCACTTGTGGATACCTTGCTGTAGGTTGTTTTGAAACCAATTTAATGCCACTATCGTGTACTAATTTGTGAAACGAAAAATCCAGTTATGATATAAATGCAAAAATGCGTAAATAAAGCTACTATCTGCAAACGCTTCCTTAGCGGACTACAGGGTGTCAAAATTTTGTTTATGGCTCCTGCAGTTCTTGAGATATTGAGTTCAAATTTGGTATGTAAGTTAGGCTCCAGGGGTTACATCTTCTGACAAGTGAGAGGACCGTGAGAATTATACCGGATGATACTTTTTCAGCGGCTATTAGTAGTATTTACACCTTACACATAGTAATATTTACACCTTATACAATTAACTACAATTAAACTTTTAATGAAGTAACAACTATCCTTATTTGATAATATTAAAAATGAAAGACCATCCAAATAAATCCACAGCCTACTAGACCATTTTTGAAAAATTTAATTTTGTTAGGTATTTTTCAAATTTTTTTTATCGAAAACGATTGCAGATAAGAAAAAATGCAAGAGACTAAAAGGTTTTTAAACAGAACAGAGAATCCATTTCTTATTTTAGAATCTACAAACGGTACACCACAGAAAAGTTCAGGGCAGAAAAAGTGACATAGTCGGTATAATTATCACGGTCCTCTGACTTGTCAAAAGATGTAACCCTTGGAGCCTAATTTACATATAAAACTTGAACGCAATATCTCAAGAACTTCAGGAGCCATAAACAAAAAACTTCAAAAAAATTTAAATTTTAACGTTTGCGGATCTATGTTTATATGGTATTTTAGTCATAAAATAAGCCAAAGAATAACCTCCTTTTGTTTGTACATGATATTTAGAACACCTTTGTATAAATTAAGTCTTCTTCCGGAGCAGACGGTCTCTTTCTGTAAAGTTTGTATTAAAACGGATTTCATCATTCCATAGTGCGAGAGCATTGTTCACATTGGTTTCAAATATTACAAAAAAAAAATTAGTAAAGCGCAGGTTATTGTCGTTTTTCGTGAAGTTTTATGTAATTAGTAACTGTTAACTCCTTATCTTAGGTAATAGAGCAGAGTAACGTTTTCTGCATTGGGAAGTAAGGGCGGGATATTCTAGTGCGATTGTGTTCTGTGAATAGAGCCCCATTTAGTGGCGTTTTTCCTGTAAGGAAACCTGGTTCCGTGAAGAAAGAATGTACTTCAACAGAAAAGAATGACAGTTTGATTATCCTACACTCCGTCATCACGTTCCATCTAGTCGTCTGGTAAACAACAAACAAACAAGAAACAAACAAATCGTTTCACGGTTGTATACTGCACGCATTCCTTCCATAAGCTTAAAAAGGGTAATCAGAGACTTTATAGAAGGTTACAATAACTATCCACCCAAAAAACAATGATATTTGTAATAATTAAATAGAAAAGCAAGGGTTGTCAACAACATGTGGTGATTGGAAATCTATATTCATTATTTTAAATCGATTATTTAATTTATAATTTGTTCAAAAATTCAACAAAAAATAAAATTTAATTCACGAACAAGTGTACTACAATCCGACAGTTTTATGGGACACGCCACGCTTCCACATGGTAATATTTAAGTTGGAAGTGACAGGAAAGAGATCATCCATAAGCGTTCATTCCATCGGGTTTTGGATAAATGAAAAAACGGCAGGATGTTTTATATAGATGGACAAAGAAACATTTCCCAACACTCAAAACTGCAGATGAATGAATGAAGATGATTATCAAAGAAAAAAATGAAAAAAATAGTTGAATACTATGGCACAATATACTCCACTCAAGAAGTTTGAATCTTATCTAACTAATGAGCAAAAATATGACAAAAACTAAAATATAATCTTATTTCATTGATACAACTTTATTTATGATTAATTCTAGTCATTACTAACAAAATTTAAAAACCTGACACATTAGTAATTATTTTTACAATTGCAGAAATAAAATGTAATTTTGTTGTCTTAGATATTTTTTCTCGGTCAAGGGAATGGAACAATAAACTGCAGCGTCTATTTAACAAACAGAAAACACCAAAAACTGCATCAAAAAACTTTACTCGGACACGTGTTTCAATAGCTTAAGCTATCATCATCAGTATCGGTATCGCTGATGATGATAGCTTAGCTATTAAACACTGCCTTAATAAAGTTTTTTGACCTTTTGTGTTTTCTGTTTGTTATTTTTTCTGGGTTTAGAAAAACTGTTTTTGATTGACTAGCCATTTTATCAAAATTTTGATTATTTAACTGATGATTTTTTAGATTTTCAAATTAATACTTTTGATAACAATAATCCTAATTGTAAAATCAATGATTTTGGTGTTTAGGGTGGACCAAAAACTCTATTAAAGAGAAATTGGCGTCAATGCTTTTGTTTGTGCTTGTCTACCTACCTTAAAATAGGCATTTCTAAATACAGGGTGACTGTATTTAATGAACATGGGCCATAATAAAACAAAACAATTTACTCAATATTGCATTATGCAAATGTTACTTGTTAACAAAGAATTGGGTTGGAGGTTTCTATGAAAAGTTTTTGGAGCCACTGCACGGAAGGAAATGAATAAGAAAATGTCAAGGAAATCTGTATTCATTTATGAGCAGATATGATCTCTTGAATTTTTTTAGTTCAAAGCATGGTTTTCACCTAAAAAAATAAATCCGTTTCTCTGCATGGTCGCAGAGAAACGGTTTTATTTTTCAAGCGAAACAGTGAATCGGATTAAAAAATTAAGGGATCAAATTTGCTTAGAAATTAAATTGAATTACAAGATACATTTTAAGAAACTGCAAAAATCATTTAAAACGAAGTAGGTTTGCTGCGATTAAAGAGTCAAACAATAGCTGAAAATAAATGCGAACTTCAAATTTGAGGTACATGTTTTTTAGTTCGTAGGTTCAAATTTAGATCTTGTTCTTTAGTTTAAAAATTTTATTCACTGCTTCATCTTTTAAAAAATTATTTGCATAATTATCAAAATGATGAACTTCTCAACATGCTTTAGGTTGTTGGAAGGGCAAGGACAAATGCACAAGAAGCTCGTAGAATTTATCAGAGAAGCAACAAGTTCCCGTATTTTTAAAAGGATGTATATATACGTTTGTCAGATAGTGGAAGATTTACCCAACAATTGATGGAAATTCCAATTTGAGGAATTTGTTCTTAACATTGAAGGTGAACCATTGCGTACACAAGTGTATTGTAAATCACATGACAGTCCCCATTCATTTTCTAAAAAAAAGTGCAACCTTCAAATCGCTCCCTTAAGTATTGACATATATTACGGTTTAGTTCGTAAATTATCTTCTATGATGAATTTAATTTTAATAAATATTTTATCACGCTTTTTCCAAGAAATATGTTTGTATTGATTGATTTAACGCTTAACTGTGAGTGATTTATCTTCTGCACATAGATACATAGAAATTTAAAGGAGTTGGTCTAATCACTAGTGAGGTGATCTTAGAAAGTTTTCTTTAAAATGAACATACAATTATTTTTGTTATTATTAGAAATTTTTTTTTTAATTTTATTGTTCTATAGTCTGTTTGCTCATACGAAATAATTAACCCACTCCATCCATTTTACATTGCAAATTAATTATTTACAATTTTGATTAAATTATATAGGCCTTTTGAAAGTGTTTCATTTTTTAAGGGTGAATTGAATACGTTTTAAAAGTGATCGTACTATCAATAACATCAAACAATGATATGACACAAAAATAATTAGGATTTCATAAAAATTAAACAGTTTCGGTACAATTTGGTGGGCGCCATTAAAAGAATGTTGGTTAATTAATGTTCTACAATTTAGGGGTAGATATTGATTAAACAATTTTAAATGCTATTAAATTAAATTATTTAATATGATGGTAAGCGCAAAAAGTAATTTTCGAAATTCATAAGAAACGAAATTGGAAGTTTTATGTAATAGATTTACCGAAGTAGTAATAGCTTTGACCTTTATTTTCGAAGATTTCGTTCTTGAAAGGTTACTGCTTCCGTCATACGAACAAAAGTTACTGAGCTACGTAATTGGGGCGTAAGTGTTTTATTCGTGTTGTTTCTTTTGCTCTCTAAAATTATGATTATTGTGATGTTGCTAAAAGAAACTAAACTTTTTTTAAATAAGGACGTTCCCAAAAAAATAATTTCACTTTTGAAAAGTGAAGTAAAAAGTGTACTTGATAGATTAAAACATTTAATAATTTAGGTACTTAGGTACTAAACCATCATTATTTAAATTTTTGACATACAAAAGAATAATAATTGTAATTTCAATAGAATGTTAATTATATCAGAAAACAAAAATACATTTTGCTATCTTGTAATATTTATATAATTTACATTTTAAGTATCTGATACCAATGTAATACAGAAGCAATACAACCTTAAAAAATTTTTGCAAAAAGTTTAGGGATTAACTTTAGATGGGTGTAATTATTTTTAGAATAGCACTCAAGTTAAATATTAAGAACATACTTTTGAACAAATTCACACTGTTAGCGATGCTAAACTTTGCATAGAATGCAATTAAACATGCACAACGTTAAGAAGCCAAATGAATGTACTGGACATCAAGGGATTTAAGCGCAACTTTGATTTACTGTTATATTTCTTCTTCATTATATTTTAATATAATGCAAAATTATATTTCTTATATAATGCAAAAAATATCGCCCTAAGAATGAGATGAAGAAGTGTATCATAGCAGCACTTTCAGTTTCAGACATATACGAAAGATTGTCAAAATGCTTTATTTTAACACTTTTACTTTCTAAGCTTTTGGAATCTATACATTTTCTTTTTCGCCATACAGAAAAATGTTGAAATTAGTAGTTGACTTGTAACAGAATAATTAAAGCCTTTTTTTATTATCGGGGTCAAAATACTTCAGCTACGTCAATTTTAATTTAGAACCCAACAATAATTACAATACAATGAACGATTAAAAGAGATCTTGCGCAAAAATATAAAACCTGATTTATTAAGTATCATTGTTTACACCGTTGAATGAAACAGAAAAGTATTGAAATGCAGGTGTTATAGATATATTCTAAGTAACTATTGAAATTTAATATCAAAGAAGACCGTACTAGTCAAAGAATTTATTACTTTCAAACCGACTTCTTTAATAAAATCCTTGTCGAGCTTTTGAAACTGGTTTTCCTCACACACGAGCGCCGAATTAACACTAAAGAAACTAATATACACTCAAAAGAAAACAAGCTCTACTAAAATTTCTGAAAAATTGTATACGATTATTATTGTTAATAACGAAAACATATATACAACCATTTAAAGAAGCAGTACAGTAATAGAGGAGTGTACTTAAATTGGAACCAATGGAAAATTTTTTTTATTATCATTTTTTTGAAAAACACTTATTCTTGATAAATAGTTGTGCATTTTTCTTTTGTTATTTAAAAAAACAAAATAAATATATATATTGATTGATACATGCCGCCGCTGTTAAGATTATGTTAAAACTACATTTAGATATGAAGAAATTAAATAGCAAATTGACATTTATAAGTAATCAAAGATTGTCAAAGAATGTGGTTAATAGAGTTGTAAAGAGGGGTCTTTATAGGCCGCCCCTGTTAAAATAATTGTTTCAAAATATACAAGATTAAAATGTTAAATGATACGTGATTGAGATTATGTTAAAACTACATTTAGATATGAAGAAATCAAATAGCAAATTGACATTTATAAGTAATCAAAATTGTCAAGGTATGTCATGTCGTTAATAGGAGATATGCACGAATTTTTTTTATTACATATTATGATTATACGCATTAAATGATGTAAAAATTCAAAATATTAAATCGAATCACCCGTAACAAATTTTTAGTTTTATCTAGTGTGACATCTATAGTAAAGAATTCAACGTGTTTTGTCTGGCAACCAGTTTGTAATGCGTCGGTAATCAATCAGCAGCAACCCGACGTCCTGGTCGCTAGGTGATTTTGATTTCTAGGTGATTTTGTAAAAATTGACAGTACGATCGTTAAACGAATATTAACCCCAAGACACCACGGAAAAATCTTGAAATACTACTGGGAGAGAGTTTAATTTTACAGGCTTTGATCAAAAAAAAGTTTGGTCAAAAGTAAATGGCATAAAAACAGGCCATGCAAAACCCTATATTGGTTAAATGGGATGCGATTTCTAATCCAAGTTGTGACTGTGGAAACGAACCAGAGACCGTTGCACATATTGTGGGAGATTGTCAATTAACAAAGTTTAAGGAGGTTTGTAGAAATTCATAATTAACGGAGGAACCTGTATTATAGCTTACTAATCTGAAGGACATCTGAAGTTATACAATATTTTCTATCCTCTGTCTTAATCATCTGCTTTTCCATTATTTTGTTTGCTGTTTCTTTAACATACTATTTTTTCTTCATTGTCTGACTGGCGCTCGGACCGGTTCATTATATGTCGTCATGCAATGGCTGTGCTGTTCTTATTTACTTTCTATAATGTTTACACGCTTAATAAATAATAAGGTGGGTAAGAATTGGCATGTTTTAGGCTTTTGTAGTTTTCTTAAACCTTGAAGCAAATGTTTTGCCAAACGAACCAATCCACAATTGCACATGGTTTTGTCACCACACTATACATGTTTATACTGATCTTCTGGGGCACCATACATAACACTTACATCACAATACAATAATTTAATTTAATTCACTCATTATTAAAGGTAACACGCAAATTTTTGTAATTGCTTGTTTTTACTCCACTAGATGTTTTTATTGTCACAACTCTCACTAAGTTGTCGTCGCCAGGATGCAGTTCGATGACTCGTCCTAATAGCCAGTTAAGAGGAGGGAAGTTATCTTCTTTTAACAAAACGATGTCATTAATTTTGACTGGTGTGGTGGATTGGAGTGTTTCATTTTGTTCGTTCTTGAAGCTGTTGCAAAAATTCTCTGTTCCATTTCTTCCAGCAAATTTGACTTAAGCCTTCGACATATTGCCATCTTGCCAA
This sequence comes from Abscondita cerata, assembly GCA_030710515.1. Classification (NCBI taxonomy): domain Eukaryota; kingdom Metazoa; phylum Arthropoda; class Insecta; order Coleoptera; family Lampyridae; genus Abscondita; species Abscondita cerata. Next base: position 799,954 of record JALBCR010002156.1, on the reverse strand, counting down.
AGTGTTTACTTAAGCTCTTTTAAGTTTGATTTCATGAACGATGTTAGTGGTGCTCCAATAAGGAAGTGGTCAGAAGATCATACGGTCAGATCGTTCGGGTTAGAGGAAATTGGTTTCAGAGGATGAGAATGAGACATACTTCAATTAGTGTCAGAACTGTGTACATTTCCTCATATGTTAGAAGAACGTCTTTGATGGTTCTTTTTAAATGTAATTTACAGAATTTTACTGCTGCTTCCCAGATCCTACCGAGGTTGGCGGAGTTAACTTGTATACGAGGGCGGTTTGAAAGGTTTCCGACCTCAACGTGAAGATGGCAGCAGCGTCAATAAAAGTCAGGGAATGTAGTTGTGCATCTTTTGACAGCAAGACATCAAAGTTTCAGCCATTTTGGACGCGCAGTTTTTATTTGACAGTCGTTTGAGTGAGTCGATGTGAGAATATTTGTGAAAATGGAGAAAATGGAGTATCGAGCTGTCATAAAATATTTGTTTTTGAAAGGGAATACGCCTACGCAAATTAAAGATGAGTTAGACTCTGTGTACGGGGACTCTTCACCGTCATTTACCACTGTAAAATTTTGGGCAGCTGAATTTAAACGTGGCCGTAAGAACTTGGGAGATGATGAACGTTCGGGACGTCCAAAAACTGTAACTACTGACGATAACATCGCTAAAGTTCACCAAATGGTGTTAGACGACCGCCGAATTAAAGTGAGAGAGATAGCAGAAGCAATGAAAATGTCCAAAGAACGTGTTTGTCACATATTAAATCAAGATCTAGGCATGAGAAAGTTGTCCGCGCATTGGGTGCCACGTTTGCTAACGTTAGACCAAAACTGTGTTCGAATGAACATTTCCAATGCTCTGTTGGCGCAGTTTAGGCGCAATAAATCCGAGTTTTGGCGCCGATTAATTACTGTAGATGAAACTTGGATACACCACTATACGCCTGAAACAAAAATACAGTCAACACAGTGGACTGTAAAGGGAACCGGCTCCAAAAAAAGCAAAATCTGTTTTTTCGGCTGGGAAAGTGATGGCGAGTGTTTTTTAGGATAGTCATGGAGTTATTCTAATCGATTATATTCAAAAAGGGAAAACCATTACAGGAGCATACTACGCAACATTACTTGACAAGATAAAGGCGGAAATTGCGGATAAACGGCCACATTTGCAGAAAAAGAAAGTCCTGTTTCACCAAGACAACGCCCCGTGTCACACCTCAACAGTTGCCATAGCGAAAATCCATGAATTACGGGAATTACGGTTTCAACTGTTTTCTGTTCCCCTCAACTAAAAACTACGCTCGGAGGACAAAGATTTTTGTCAAATGAGGAGGTAATCACCTTCGTGAACAATTATTTTCAGAGAAGAACGCCGAGTACTATTTGGACGGATTAAAGAGATGGGAGCATCGCTGGGAGAATGTATAGAGTCACAAGGAGACTATGTAGAAAAATAAAAATAAATTTTAAGATAAAAATTTTTGTAGCTATGTTAGGTCAGAAGCTTTTCAGACCACCCTCATAAAATGCCAATTGATGTTGTTAGCTAATTGATTTGTTTGATCATTGATTAAATTTTGTTTAGTTATAGAATTTGTAGATACATTAGCAACTTAACTAAATTGGGTATTTGCCTGGGAATAAATGTTTTTTTGAAAATAAGGTTCGTTTGGATAAATGCATTTACTTATTTCTTTTTTGATTAAGTATCCTTGGAATAAAATATCAAAAATAACAGAAACACAAAGAAAGTGTACAAGAACACTTAGCCAGAGAATTTAATAACAGACATTCCGATAGATCTGCAGTGAGCATTAGTACATCAAGGCATATTCTGAAAAACCAAAAATAATCTAACTTGTGAGATTATAAATAATGAGCAAATATTGAAATATTTTACAATAATAATAGTCATTCGAGCTTGAGAACGGCTAGTCTTAAGATTTAAATATACCTAGAAAAATATTAAAAGGTGTTTTTTTGAAAAACAAAATCGAGCAGTATTAAACTAATATTTTAGTATACTCTTGAACCGAGAGATCAGGAAAGAAGGTTGAAATACTGTTTGTGAAACAGGAAAGGAAATTTCTGTTTGGTGTCGCCTGGCTTCCTAGATTCAAGCCCCAATAACTCTGTTATTAAAGGTGTGGTAGCGTTGAACAAAGTTGTGCTAGCCTATACTAGCTTTCTCTTTCGTGTGCATACATAAGAAAGTTAATATTTTCTTTGTTTGGAGGCTGAGGTCGCCTTAGCGCCTCCAAGTTCAAACGCCAATAACTCCGCTATTAAAGGTGTGTTAAAGTTAACTAAAGTTGTGGTAGCTGTGCTAGCTATTCTCTTTGGTGCGCAAACATCAAACATTCGATATTTTTTGTGGGAGGACTAAGGTCACCGTTATTAAAGGTGTGTTAGCGTTGCGCAAAATCGTGCAAGCCTGTGGCAGCTGTTCTCTTTCGTGTGCAAACGTCAAAAAAACTAATTTTTTTGTGGGGGGGGGGGGGGCTAAGGCGACTGTGTTTCATTTTCTCTTAAACGCTACGCGCCTCGTTTCAGAATTTTATATTGAAATGAATGAAAGTTTCTTCGCGAGCTTAGCGTATCTTTGTGTAGTTTTTTGTATCAAACAACAATTTTTCGAAAAATGTACTGTATATTAGTATAAAAATGTCAAAATTCTGAGATTCTTACTAATTTTAAAACATCGGAACCTTAAATAACATAATCAAAATATAAATAAATGAACGTTATTAAATTGTGGCTATTTATTCGGTTAATACACTAAGAGTATTGTTTATCGGGTAATTTTTTTTGACGAAAACTTTTTCTTAAAAGTTATTCTAGAGTTAAGGAGCATGGAAAAATCGCCACACGAAGTGAGACATTTTCCTATGTTCATAATTCGAAATAATTTTCTAACAGAGAAAGGTTTGAGATACACAATCAATAAATTACGAAAGTTTTCACCTAGCAAGAGCCATTTTTATCACTATAAAAAAGATTCCCATGGGCCCATTTTTTAAAATTGACAATTTGATTGGTTAATACTGTAAGAATATATATATTTGCACAAAGTTTGTATTTTGGGTTGTTTAATGAAAATCTATTGTCTAGCAATTTGACGAGAAAAACTGTCAATTATTATTATACGCAATGTATATTTTATGCAATTTTGCATTTATCAATCATGACTGGATTTCTCCGTTTCACAAGTAAAAACGGGATACCGTAATGCACATGAGAATGTTAATTTTTGACCGAGACCGATTTATTTTGGATACATATAAATTTTAATTTGAATAAACTGTCAGATTGACAACTTTAAATATCAATGGAGACCGCGATAATTGATTAAAAATTCTAAGTGAAAAACCACTAGTGCATTTGTCGCTGGAAAAGTTGCAGCGATTTTTTGTACATGCATTAAATTGTCTATCAAAAAAATACTAGGCAAAAAACTATTAATTCGCGTTTTAGTAGCTGCCATGTAAGTACCAACTTTTACGTTCAATTTTCGAAAAACTTTGTAAAGAAGTTGATTGGAAAGCAAGATATAAAAATAACGAAAAGCAGAATGCACGTTGTTATTACGTTTAAAGGATGCATGTTCGTAATTACGTGCTGTTTAATTACATGTACGGGTACAAAAATGACTTCTTCAGCATTAAAGTACATTAACGATTCTGTTTATATTGCCAACCAAATTGATTGTTAGTTATATTGCATAAAATGATCGTAAACATTTCTGTTCTGCGTCCATAGTTGCGTAGAATAACGAAAACAAAACAATCAACACTGAAATATCAAGCAATATTTCATTGCTAGCATTGTGTATGCACATTGCAAAAGAACAAAAAATTTGATTAATTGTTTCAACTTGAAAAATTGTCTAAATCAGATTATTATTTTGAAATAAAAGCTTTATGCGATTTATAGTAGTCACTACTCGGCGTGCAAGTAAATTAACCAACATGTAGGTATTACCGAGACTAATAAAAGATTACGTGTGATATTTGCATATAAAATAAGCATAACACACCCACGCTCTACTAAGCGCTCGAAGAAGTTAGTTAAGCTTGAAAATAAAATCAATTGCCAATTTTATAAGTAGTGTTTATAAAAATAGGACTTTTACCTATGTACGATTGCTGTCTCTTTCTTCAACAATGGACTAGAATGCGCAAAAATTGAATGACAAGTGGTTACGAAAGAAATCAATAGACTGATTCTAATCGACAAATAACAAAGTATAACAAATCAAAATTGCATAACGAAATCTGACGTTTTTTGTTTTGCAACTTGTAGGTAAGGCAATCGTCAAGCTATTACGTTTTCAATCAATTTTGTCTTCAATAACTTTTAGAGAAGATAAAAATCACCTGATGTATATATTGCTACATTGTATTTAGTTTTTTGAGAGAATGCAAGCAACAAGTTGCCGATGATAACATTCGTTATTATAAATTATATCCAAAGCGCATATATTTTATTTTACATAAATAATTTATATAAAAATTATCAATAATGTGGATAAATAACGTTTATTAGAGTTAATTCGTGCTAATTGATAATTGCATATACGAGGGTGAATCAAATGAAAACCTTAAAAGTGTTATAAATTATTTATTTTGACAACTAAGTAAAACTTACATTTATCATTTTTCGACATAGTCTCCTTGACGTGTTATGCAAGTGTTCCACCGCTTTGGAAGCGCATGAATACCACGTTTGAAGAATTCTTTTGGTTGTGCCTGTAGCCACTCGTGCACCGCGGTTTTCACTTCTTCATCACTTTGGAAATGCTTGCCTCCCATTGCATCTTTAAGCTTTCCGAACACATGAAAGTCACTAGGGGCGAGGTCTGGAGAATAAGGTGGGTGAATGAGGGCATTCAAATTTGATATCCTGGATAGTTTGAACCGCGAGACGGGCTGTATGTGGTCGGGCGTTGTCATGCTGTAACAACACACCTGAAGTGAGAAGTCCTCGCCGTTTACTCCTGATTGCTGGCTTAAGTTGATTTTTCAAGAGATTTGAATAAGAAGTAGCGTTTACTGTCATTCCCCTGTCCATGTAATGCTCCAAAATTACTCCGTTTACATCCCAGAAGAGAGTCAGCATGAGTTTTCCTGCTGATCGCTGAGTTCGGAATTTTTGGTTTTGGCGATGAGCTATGGCGCCATTCCTTACTTGCTCTTTTTGTTTCTGGTTGATGGTAATGAACCCAGGTTTCATCCCCCCCTGTAACAATTCTGTCTAAAATGAATCACCTTCGGCGTTGAAACGACGCAAAAGTTCTTCACAGGCATCGACGCGACGTTCTTTCAATTCAGAAGTCAATTGACGCGGAACCCATCTTGCAGAAACTTTATTGAACAGCAACACATTATGGACAATATTTTGCGCTGAACCGTAACTAATCTCCAGCATTTGGGCAATTTCCTTAAGTGTTATACGCCTGTTGTCCAAAACAATTTCTTCTGCCCGCGCAATGTTTGCGTCTGTCACTACGCGGTGAGCCTGCCCAGGTCGTTGGGCGTCCTCTATTGAAACGATACCACTTTTAAACTTTCTGCACCACTCGTACACTTGCTGCAGGGATAAACATGAATCACCATACTGTACTGTCATCCTGCGATGAATTTCCATTGGTTTGACACCTTCATTGCTCAAGAAACGAATGACTGATCGCTGTTCTAACGCGGTGCATATTGATAATGGGGCGGCCATATTGTAACTGAAGTCACTGCTCGTTGTGTGTAGCAAGGTCACTATCGCACCTGGTGGTCATTGTGTGAACTTCAACGAACATCCCTGCCATCTACCGGATAAATCCTACAACTTCTCGAAACTTTACAGCACTTTTAAGGTTTTCATTTGATTCACCCTCGTAGTATTTAGATATGTTAATGATTTTTCTTTAAAAGTTGTATATCCCTGCATTTTCGTTCGTTTTTTATTCATTCAGTTTTAAAAATACATAATATGTAAAGGTCACCACAATATTATTTCTGACGATGGGTTTTTTCACCCATCTGTTTTGTTTTGTCTCATGCAAAATTTACAAAATCGAGACAGTTGTATCTATACTATTTGTTGCCAATTTCCGGAGGCTGTATTGTTGCTATCATAAATATCATTTTAGTTGCCAAAAACGTTTTGAAATTAACACTGAAGAGAATTTATCAGTCACATTTAGTAATTTTAGTAAATTATTTAAATCAGTTTTTACTCAAGAATTTATCCTTTAGTGAAAACCCAAATTTCTACTAAACAGCATGGCTTTATGCAAAAACGTTCTACTATAACTAATCTTGTATGTATTAGTGAGTACATTAGTAAAACATTAAGACTCACAAGGGCAAGTGGACGTTATTTATACGGGTATAGCTAAGGCCTTCGATCGTATTTCTCATGACATTATATTGGCCAAACTCCAACAATTGGTACTTGACCATTCACTAATCTTACTTCTTCAGTCGTATTTGAATAATCGTTATCTAAGTGTTACTTATAATAATTTTACTTCTCTGCCTATTATACCAACATCAGGTGTTCCTCAAGATTCTGTCATTGGGCCACTTTTATTTTTATTATTTTTTAATGATTTATCCCTTAATCTAACGTGCAAACATCTTTTATTTACTGATGACTTAAAAATGATTACTTCGATATCTACCATAGGGGTCTATTTACATTTACAAGACAATTTGAATAAATTGCAACAATGTTGCTCTGATTACAAGTTATCGTTGAGTATTGGAAAATGTCCAAAATATTAACATACACTAGAAAATTTCGACCCACAACTTTTTCTTATGCTATTGATTCAATATTACTAAAACGCTGCTTGGTGTTAATTTTGATTCTAAATTCACCTTTGCTGGTCACATTACTCAAATTTGTAATAAATGTAATAAAACTCTTGGATTTATCATTCGAAATTCTAAATCATTTACTAATGTTCTTTTGTTGAAAATATTGTATTTTTCACTGGTTAGATCAATTCTTGAGTACGGGTCTCTAATATGGGTACCCTGTATACAAATATCAAATTTTAAAGGTTGAATCTGTTCAAAGAAAATTCTTAAAGTTATTTAACATACAAATTGGATAATACGATACTTACCCAATAAGAGGTGTATCCCAAGCTCATTTGTTACAACAATTTAATATTCAGCTTTAAAGTTACGCAGAGAATTGTTTAGCCTTAAACTCCTTCATAAATTAGTACATAATCAAATTGACTCTTCACATTTACTTTCATTAGTTTACTACTATGTACCTTATTACCATTCCCGATCTAATTTAACTTTTGATAATCCTAGTTATAAATCAAATATGTTATATAAATCACCAATGATGAACATCTGCCGTATTTTTAACACTCAATATTTGCAACATACAAACGAACACTTTAGTTAGATTTGTATTGTTGATAGGTATTTACGTATATTTAACTATTATAAATAAACGTTATACTAATTGTACTAGATCTGTTCCCATTGTTATATTTTATATTTTATTATTTTAGATTATATTTGTTCTGCTTTCTACACACTGTGTAGTTTGCATTTTGTTCTATTAATGGAATTTATTTTCTGTTGAACAAATAAATATTATTATTATTATTATTATTATTGAATAGTATTCCTAAAATACTGCGTGTAATTTGATATTTATGAAAGGAAAATTCAAAAGGCAAAATTACTTTTGTTTTTTGTTCATATTTTTTTAAATTAGAATTAAATGACATTTCAGTTCTGCTTCACTGTTACCCTAACTTGAAATCTCGTTTCAGAACCTTTTTTTGAATTCTATTGTGGAACGGAAGTAAAGTCCGTTTACGTTAAGAATAGAATGACGTCAATGTCAATAATGTATTACATTGAAAATTTTCTGAATACCATAATGTAAATTAAAGTTACTTTACTTAGGTTAATTTGGCCAAACTTCACTATACTGCAATATACTTTTGGCACTCCTGGCGTGTAAACGTCAAATTAACATTAAAACTACATACCCTGAAAAGTCATCATTACGTACAGTGCACGCGCAGCTTACATAAAAATTACCCAAATCGTCCGTACATTTGTCAATAAAAATCTTTTAATAGAACAAAATAAGTTTACTAAATCAACAATTACACAACTTTTTTACTGTTAAATGGTAAAAAATAAATTGATTGGAATATTTTTAGTTTCATGTAAATGATTAGCGCCATCTTATGTATTTTGAATTACAGTTCACTTTATGACCGATATTGACAATTGACAGCAAAGACAGCAGAATATTTGTTAATTTTTACCATTTAAAAATCGTCGGCCAAAAAATTTAATACAAATCTTGTGCGTTAAATTGTTTTACAGCGCTTAATAAATTTAACAAATTTATTTCGCGCTGTAAAATTTAATTTTCCGCACGCGTATGTAAGTAACTATTTCAATGTGATTAGAAGTGCAGTTCTCAGACTAAATATGAGTATCTAGACGAGTAACGCTATAGTAATGTTGGTTGCACGTCATTAAAACTAGTGACGTATTTGTCAAAAACGTTGTCGGAGTTGCCCACAGCTGATTATGCTTGTTTAAGTCAATTTTATAGGTTATAATTTAAAAAAAAACACTTTTGGAGGTTTTCTTAAATAAGTCCTTTTACTTATCATTTTCTCTCTTCATAAATATAATATATAAAGAATGTATTTGTGCAGTTTAGTGAATTACACCCAAAGTGTTTATTAACATATGCGCACTTCGAAGATATACAACACAAATTAATTTTGACAGATTCAGACGCTCATAAACATTCAGCAACATTTTACACAAGAAAAACTTGGCAACTTTCATTACACTATTAATTGTCAAATAATTAAGACATGCAAACAAATATTTTTAGGCGTTAGATTTTTACGTCATACGTGACGTGCAACCATAGTAAGATTGCCTACTTCCGTAGGCGATAAGGTTGTCTTTCAGACGCCTAAACATAGCTCTACCCGGTTGTCCTGAAATCTTAATTTTGTTATTTTTCATGATTTAGCTTAACCGAATATAAATGTTTTATACATGGTTGAAAATCATTTTTAATGAGGATTTTGAAAATGTAAAAATTCAATATAGCGCCCATAAGAAAAACAAAAGTTGACTTCGGCCGTACACAACATAGTAGGCCTAAACAATTTTTGGCACCTTTTTTAACTTGGGCGTGTCCTATTACCCATATTTTGAAAATCTGATGACCATAGCTTCTATAATAAAGGAAATATGTTGATTTTTCTAAAATGCACAATTTCCTGTTTCACCCTGTATCTATGTAACGGTATCAATTTAAATTAAAACAAACGTAGATTATTTTTTGGGCAGATAAATGCGCAACTTTTCTCCCATTTAACCGACGTTGTATCTCCAACAGTTTACCAATATCCCCCATGTACATCATTTTCTACTGGACACGCTGTATTGTACTGCATATGTAGCCTGTGGTATGCATATTTGCGTATATATTTCGTTTATTTTCATGCATATCCTTAAACATTCTTAGAAATACATTTGCTTGATGAAAATAAGGTAACAAATTATTTAAAGAAGTAATTTTTTACGTTTAAATAACATATAAATAATTAATTTTTGTTAAATCTATGGAAGATTAATAAATAAGCATTTCATCGCCAAAAAATTCTTTCAGTGAAAGCTGAAGGAGAACAGTGAACAAATCAGAAATACACTTTACATGATAGAGATGATTCAGGTTAATGCGTACTTCTGGATTAGGACCTTTGAAGTTAATAACTAAAAATATGGCCTTGCAGCCATTTTATTCGGTTTAAAACGTAGAGTCGGACTAGTAGCAGCTTTACAAATAGTAATCATAATTATTACAATTTATAAAGTAAACAAATTTCAATAAAGTTAAGTCTAGGGTAAAATAATCAACTTAATTTATTTACGATTATAAATCGATTGTGTTTAACGGTTTGGACCTGGTTAGCGGGTTTATATTGTTTTCCCATCAGTTCTAAACCAAAGTGACGCCTGTTTGCATAATTGGTGTAGACTAAGATACGCTGCCGCATATTTATTATGCTGTAGTATATTCTTGAACAATAAAATAGAATACATTTTTATAAAATATGGTTGGCAATTTCTGTAAAAAATTCACAAATTTCATTAGGTTTTATCATAATTCTCATATTTTATAATGAAAAGTTCTAATTTCTTTTTCAAGTAATTTCCAACTAGTTCTATAAATTTTTCTGAGTTAATAAAATTTACATATTAAGTTAAAAGTCTCCTTATGACAAAAAGTGTATTAATTATGTGTATAAAATTCTGTTCTGTTCTTTTAAAATCATTCTCGTAACAACAATTAATTTTTGGGATTTCGAAGAGGTATGCATACATTTTTCACTATCCAAATTGTACAAGCATTCACAAAGTCAATACGGAAAAGCGTTGTAGTGATAATAAAAGTTTTATTTTGGCCTCCTCGATTGTAAACATAATAACCATGCATTCTTGACGATAGCGGTATTTGGAATTTTATACATCAAGTTTGCCTAAATTGTTTAATATTTTCCCAACTTAAAATTGTGTGAATGTATTGACACGGTAGAGAATCTTTAACAGTTCGGTTTTAATTTATAGTATGATTTTCCGAGCTATTGAGTCGAGGTTTGTTGGAACTTCTTCCTCTTCTACCAGACTTTTGTTTGCTGTTGAGTGACATGATCGTAAAATTCGTTTCAAGTTTCTGACCGATGTTTCATCTGGATCTGGTATCCTATTTATAGTCCTAGTAGTTACACCTGACTGCTCATGTGTGGATGGTTGGCTATTCATAGGTGACTGATCTTCCATGTGTAGTATTTTTAAGCGCTGGATGCCAAACTCGATTGAAATGGATACCCTCTTCTTTTCTGTTGAAATTTATCCGGTTTTGATAATTTTGTATGGTTTCCACAATTGACCAAACATAGTCGTTAGGTTGTTCTCGACAACACTTCCGTTTTGTCAAATAAGATAGCGTGGGTTTGGAAGGAGGGCATGCTCGGCTACTGTGGATTTATCTCATTGATGCAGACTACAGTTTAATTGCTGTTCTTTAATAGGGGTAACAATGCTTCTTTTGGTTGTTCTCACGTACACTGAACCACCCAAGCATGGTAGGCGGTAAACTTCAGCCGATGATAATGGTGGTCGAATATCCTTTGCTGAACGTAATTGATTTTGTACTTGCTGTGTAGACTTGAAAACAGTATCTACATTATGTATTTTCAGTATTTTGCTTATCCGTTTTTCGCGTAAGGTAGGAATGAGGTGGCAGATTTTTTAGAAATATTGGTATTCTGTTTCTTCGGGTGTATTTTAATTTAATGTTTCTTGTGACCATTTGCTAATAACGTTATATCCAGATGCCTTAGTTCTTAAAAAAGTGAGTTGGGCTCACATTCGGTTAGCTCGATAGACTAATATTTTCAGTTATCAGTTATCTTTTGTCTTGGATGGTTAGATTCTTTATGCATGAGTTGCTTTCTTGTATACTGTATGATCCAATGTCTATGTATTAGTACATCCAGAAATGGAAGTTGGTTATCGTTTTTTTTCCGTGGTGTTATCCATGGATGGCTGCTATTCAGTGATTAAGCACAGCCTGTAATGGTGACCCTCCATGGCTTCATACGAGGAAGATATCATGTACGTAGAAAAACCAATGGTTTGGTTTTAGAGAAGAGCTTCTTATGATAGTTTCCTGAAAATGTTTTATATAGAAATTGTCTGAGACATATTATGAAAAAGTACACTAATAAGTCTATAGCTGCAGTTTTAATCTTTAATTTTAATACAAAATCTGACGATAACGCGGTTGTAGCAATCGTGTTAGATGTTTAGCAAGGTCGTACGTTGATGATCCAATGGCACTCACTACATGTATTAAAGGTGTTCCTTCCTTATTTATTTATTTATTTATTTATTACTCAACGTAAACACCACGATATAAACATAAAACAAAAATTGATGCTTTTACATACAACACATGTTACATTATTACTCCAAATCTATGTAAATACAAAAAAATAAAAAAATTAGGTTTCTGTTAAACTAACCCTATGATATGCCCAATGCCCAAAAACGGATATAAATTTAATAATTTTATTCTTAAATTTTATTTGTATGGAAATTGGTCATATCTTTGATCAATTATAAAGAGAGCAACTAAAAATCTACATCTAATTGGTTAGCCGATCTCATCATTCTATCCATTGCAGAAAAATAGGAATAATTAGTGCGATGCCAGTTAATAAAACAGTATTCGTTGTCTAGTTGCTTTTGGAGGGATGTGGAAATTTATTTGAGAAAGAAGATCAGACTTACTAAGAATGAGTTCAGCAGTTTATATAAAATATGATATCGAAGTTATATCGTCTTTCATCGAGACTCTTTAAGTTAAGGAAGGACCGAAGTTCTTGATAGTCTATTTGTTCACTAGATAAACCAATCTTATAACCTACCATTTTAGAAATTTTGTTTGTACTTTTTCCAAACTAACTACATACGTGGTATGATAAGGATTCCAAAACTTGAGTGTTATATTCTAAAATTGGTCTTACTAGAGAACAGAAAAGAAGACGGAGAGTTGATACATTTGAAAAGTCCTTAGAGAATCTATTAATACAGCCTAACCGTCTCATTGCCTTATTTTTAATCAGAAATAACATGGTTTTGAAAATTCAAATTTGCCGAGATTTTAATCCCCCAGATCGGTAATTAAATTGACTCTATCGACCACTACACCAGATTTGAACTATATGGAAAATCAATCACAACAGATTTGGAAAACGATATTATTTTACATTTTAATTCATTTAATTTAAGGCCGTTTGCAATGCAGTAATATTCGAGTCTATAAAGGTCAACATTTAGATTTTCACAATCACTAACACTTTAATATTATTATAAAATTTTTGTATCATCAGCATACATTAAAAACTTTGAATGTTGAAAAACCTGACTTATGTCGTTAATATAAATGTTAAATAGTAACGGTGCCTTATGTATTTTAGGCGCGGTGGTTATGCTTTTGTGCTTTCTTCCAGAAAGTCACGCTATACAATTTGGAAATTTATAACACTCGCTCAAATTTCAACAGAAAAGAAGAGGGTATCTGTATTAATAGAGTTTGGCATCTAGTTTAAAAATACTAATACTAAACCATTACTTAAGAAAAATCAGTCACCCATGAACAGCCAAACATCCGCAAATGTTACTACAACTACTATAAATAATGTAGCAAATGTTGGATTAAATATTTTAGTTTATCATAAAAATTATATGACAGATTTTCTTATTTTTTTTTAATATACGAGACGCATCCAAAAAATAAGAACACACTTTCAGGAAAAAAAATATTGGCAACAGGTACAGCAATTGAAACACAAGAATTGAGACACTTGTCGTATCGTGGGATCAACTTTTGTATCCCTCTGTCGTAGAACTATGCCGCCTGTAAATAGAACAGCGTGTGGCAGACGTCTCAGCTCTTCGTCATAGCGAAAACGCTCACCGGAAGACAGGCATTTGTTGAGGTGCAAGAAAACGTAAAAATCTCTGGGAGCAAGATCAGGACTGTAGAATTCCGTCAAAACAGCTGCTGTGTGCACCATCTGCTTACTGATGATGTTCGGTCCATAGACTTGACAGAGTTGACGATGAATTTCAATTGGCCCAATGCTTTGTGCATTAAAGAATTGTATCACCGACCAAACCTCGCAGGCGACGGGAGAAACAATAAAAGTTACAATTTCGTACCACTGCTGCCACGGTACTAGTACCAAGCGGGACCTGTTCGGCTGGCATATGATTCAAACATCATAGATCTGTTACGCATGCGCAATTGACACGGCAAATTATGTTTACTTTAAAGAGGAAAAAATCGGGAAACTTACTTTCTAGATGCGCCGTACCAAAGCACTGATTGCTTTCGTATCTAACCTCCTGTTCACAATTTTTGCTTCTACTGTTGAAAGCAAACATAAATATTCCGAAAAATTGAGGTTCTACAATTAAATTGATCAAGTATATTTAATTGGGCAATAAGTTTTGTAAAAAGACACATTGAATATCTTTCTATCAGAAGAATATTTATATCTGCATCTACAACCGGTTTAGTCAATGTAAAAAGTTTATTATCATTAACATATATTTTGTTAGTTGAGTAGTTAATGTAGTTACCAACGAAACGATATGTACAAAAATTTAAGACAGACAAATGATTCAGGAAAAGAAATATTTTATCGGTGCGTTCTAAACCAATTTATATCAAGTATTTTGTAATTTTTGACTAATTATTTTACAAACAATTTAAGTAAACTGCAAAAACTAGCAAATGTAAATGTAATTTCCTGAACCTGAACATAATATGATGTGATAGATCAAAAACGACATCCCATCAACATTATTAAAAAACTGGTTTTAATCATTAGAAAAACAATACCGGAAGCCTTTATGGTTGTTTTAATTAAATACAAAAGTTGTTTTAGTTTGTTAATAGATATGATGGAAAAAAGGAGTCCAATACTGAAAATGTGCTGTAATACCTACTTTACAAAATAGACAAAAACGAAAATTAAAACTTTTCAATACGATAGTATGCACAGCTTGGGGGGAGCAAGCATATTTTAATTAAAGTATTTTGACGTATAAATTGTTATATCTTTGCTTATAAAATTATGCAACTACACAAATTGTTTTTTAAAAACATACATAGTAAACAATGGAAGGAATAAAGAAAGTTATTAATTTAATGAATAGCGACAGTTTGACCTTTAAAGTAGTTCTTAATTTTTCCGAAGATATTCTACTTTTGACGTAGCTTATGTAATTATATGTCAATTATTACATTTGTTACAAAAAATCATGCGTTTCTAGCATCAAATATTTTTAATATTACCTACTAATGCACCTACGATATATTCAAAATTACGATTTTGTACAATTAACAGTGTCCGGGGTGTCCTAAATTGGTCCACTCCATAATGTACACACGATTTGAGTAGAGATACAGCAAAATGGTTTTTCCAATCTCTTGTAGGACTTTTGGGAAAAATTGATGGGTGAAAACTTGAATTTTCTATCCCTTTCCGTTTTAGGTAAAGAGTCAAAATGTAATTTCATTTTTTTAATTTAAAGTTTTAGTAAATTATATAAAATTTTTATTGCGGTTTTTTAATTGTTTTTCATAATGATTTTGATTATCTCAAATATTCGACACACGTTCGTTCGTTTCCTCTATCTTCAGTTCAATCAGCAGTACGATACAGAAGTGGACCGTCTTGGGACACCCTGTACTTATGTACATGTATATTGTATTTATTCTAAAACATTTAGAATTATAAATACGTTGTGATAAGTCACAAAACTGTATTATATTATATTCTTATTTACTTCGATTGATTTTAGCTTAATGACTAAAAGCGGTTTATGAAATAGAATAAATCTTAACTATACCTTAAACTTCGTAAATGGCGGATCTACTGCATACCCCTGAAAGAAAAATGATTTAAGATACAGTACAAAACAGAAACACATGATGATTATGGTAACAGTTAAAAATAAAGAAAGCAAGTTTAATTTATTTGGAGTACTATTAGAAACCGGTTAATTGTTTTCTTTTCTAGTCGAATTTATTTAATTTGCTGATTAGCTATCAGAGAAATTGAATAAGTTTGTTCTTATTAGGGTAGTGAAATCCGTCGTATGTCCATAATATGTTGATTTTTTAAATTGTATTTTGATAAAATTAAAAGTGAAATTGTTATTATGATCATTTAAAGAAAAGTCGTTGAACTTTTATGCAAAATCTCGATTCAATCTTATGTAAATTGTAACGCTGATTTTGATCAAGAACACATTTTTGTTAATGTGTAGGTATGAAACTATTTGCATAATTTGTCTAATAATAGAACCATAACAACAAAAGCGATAAGCTCAAGAGATAAAAACTAGACTTCTCTACAAAAGGAAAGTGTGTAATTAGTGTGGGTAATAAAAAATGTCTGGAGGTTTATTGTTTGTTCCAATAATGTTCGGTGTTGGTAAACGTATTATGGGAGTATCTATACATAAAAAAACACTAAAAAATTCATTAACTTGTTTTTTAATATTCATTAGTAGTGTTGTGACAATTGCTAATATACACAGTGGTCCAACGAAAAGTTTGCACCTAGCTTTTCACTTTTTTTTGGAATTGAATGCAAAAAAGCTCGGACATGTTGATTTTGCTTTTGAGGGGGGCACATTTTAAACATCCCCCCAGCGGGGGTGAGTAACAGCCCTAAAATTTTAAATGGAAAGAGAAGTCGATTGATACATCATTTGAAAGGGCGAAAACGGCTTTAAAGACATTAAGCCAATAATTTTGGTATTCATGAAAAATACAAATAAGTTTTAATTAATACGAGTGAAAACAACTGCAATCATTAGTATGTTCCAATGTTTGTTATTTATAACCTTGCTTTGTAAAAAACAGTAAACAAGCCGTTAAATTGATTTATTAAAACGTTACTTTAACAAGTGTTGAAAATGTGACCCATTTCCTTAATATCTTTAAAGCCGTTTTCGCATTAACTGTTTTAGTAAAATTCAACAAATAAGGTATCATTGGAAAGACAATTTGGTGCCCTTTCAAATGATATATCACTCGACTTCTCTTTTCATTTAAAATTTTAGGATTGTTACTCACCCCCGCTAGGGGATTAAAGGCGCAGGTTAAAAAATATGTTTAAAATGTGTCCCCCTCAAAAGCAAAATCGGCGTGTCCGAGCTTTTGCATTTACTTACAGAAAAACGTGAAAAGGTAGGTGCAACCTTTTCGTTGGACCACTCTATATGAAGTACGTTTATGCAGTATTAGTAAACCAAGGTAGAAAAAAAATAAATAATCTATTCATGTTATGTGTTTTGAATATTAAATATACGGAAATGGATATTTATTACAGAATTTGGTGGACATCTTATTCTAAAGCTGTTCAAAACTCATTAAGAATTTGAGAAAAGGAGAGATTTCAGAAGCTTATGGCGAATTGACTTTTTAGCGTTGACTGCTGCATATGCCAGAAATGTAAAACATTTCATGCAGCTGCAAATTCCACAATTAAAATAGTGTCCCCTACTTTGAATGGAACTAGTATAATAGCACATCTTGCTCTTCTCTATTGATCTTCGTTACTTACTTCACTAAAATTCGAAAGAAAGCTGCATTAACTCATAAATTCTTCATTGAAAAGATGACGGTGGAAGGTTAGAAGTAATCCAATAATCTTTATTAAATCGAAACTCAGCAACATTACCTTAGCATACCAGCATGAAGGTAAGAAGCAGAAAATAATAACGAAGACGCTTTAAAAGATAGAATAAATGAAACCACAGTTGCAAAATGTGAAAAAGTTTGCAATAAATAAGAAGGGAAACAACATAAACACCACTAAAATCGTACTGGTAATCAGAAAAATTAATGATTTTTAATTTACCAACAAGTATCAGTAAAACTAGCGAACATCTAAAAAAGTACATAATACCAGTGCAATTACCGACCCATCTCTGCTTAGGACTTTTGCAAACATTTTTGAGATTTGCTTACATAACTCTATTTCACATACTATAGCAAACTTACTTTTACCTCAACAGGATAGATGCTTTCTCGCAAGTTTTTCTAATTGAGTAGGTAACAATAAAGATCACGTCAATGTCATCGAAATATATAGTTTTTTCCAAGGCATTTAATACTATTATTCACGGGTTTTTATGTCCTAAATTATTGTCTTTTAGTGGGCATTATAGACGTTTTAAAGAATCCAAATCGTACTTGTCTCAAAAATCTAGGTATGTTGAATATTGATGGTCACACTTCATCTCTCTTTTGGTCTACGTCTGACATTTCTCAAGGTTCCAATGTAGGACCTCTATTATTTAACGTAGAAGTATTAGATGTCGGAATGTCATTTATTTGCAAAGAATTCGAAGATTTTTTGTAGTTTCCTCTGGCAAAGATTGATTTCGTCGACAAAAACTTAAATAATATATTTATGTGATGTAATCTCAATCTTCTAAAACTCAATATTGGTAAATGCAAAGGGTTGCCTTTCAGTCGCCAAAAACAATATGTTCAGTGTCGACGACGGTCAGGTATATTTATCTGATTTCCTACAGTATTGTAAATTACAAATCTGATATAAGATTAAGCTCGTAAAAATGAACATATAACCTAATTTTTAATGTACTGAAACTAAGACAAAAATTATTAAACAAACGGCGATATTCGTCGTACTGTCCACATTTGACGATGTGTGCAATGAGACGTTTGGCATCGTCATTTTAAAGAAAATTCAATTTTCAGCTTTGACGACCAAATTCCCGATTGATCTAATTTTTTGCTTTTCGACATTGTGTCCACGTCCTAACATATGTCCAACAGATGAGGTCCATTTTCGACGTTTCTCTACATTCGACAATATGTCCAATTACTGAATTGAAAAAATCATGAGAAACTGGTTGGTTTATTCTTTGAAAAAAGAATATTTAGACTTTTACTAGTTGAAAATTTTAAAAGTTTTGAAACTTTTGGGAAATATAAGGAAGCACCAAACATGTCTTGAATAAAGTAAACGTCTTGAAATGTCTCAAATAATTGATGTAACTACCCAAAGATTTTTATATGCAAAAGCAAGCCGTTTGAATGGCTTGTTTGGAAGTATAGTCTCGGTCGTTTTGGAAGAGAGCTGCTTAGGATTTAGAGCGACAAACGAAACAGAATGGATAACCTTCATTGTGGGATACGTATCAAATACACACAGCATTCAAAATGTCCTTAAAAAGTTATGGAAGATCAATATGTAGTTACCATTATTTTAATCTAGTGGTCAATTAGAAGCCAATTTCTGTAATATATTACAATAATTGTGTTTATCTTTTCTTCGTCTACTTTTGAATGGTGGATTTTTCAAAAACATCTTTGAGGATGTTTCTAATACAAGATAGAAAACCCAAATTTATGCCATAAGACCACTAAGTTATTACATCAGAAAATATATCATATTATTTAGCATACACAAAAACAATGAAATTGATTGTTCCATAACAGATGAAGCATGTAGGTTACTCACACAGATAACGCGATAAATTGGTTTGTTATGTCGTTGTATGGTATGAGGTGTTAAATCATATAAAACTCATTAGCAAACGCACGCAAAACAAAGATTATGATATGATATCTGCAATCAAACTGTTGAAAAATGTCATAGTTAAGATAAGACATTCATTTTAATGGTATTCTTGTCGAATGACGGTAGAAAATTACAATTTGTGATTAAATTGTAGAACAATATATAATAGAAGCTTATTAACGACTGTTGTTTCTAACTTAATTAACTAAGTTTTTGGAAAAAAAGTCTTTATTTGAAAATATTGAAGTTGAATGTATAAAAAATTTTATTGGTCTGTTTGAAAATTGAAACATTGGTGCCAACGATAACAGTATTTTTCAAAATACTGCGCGAATTAAACTTTGGTGTTCAAGAATGAGGTTTTTTTCGATACGCCAGCCGAAAAAAAAAATCATTCGATATATGTTTTTTTCTATATCCTTGTTTACTACATCCTTTTCAACATGGTATTTAGTTTTACACGGAACAGTTAAAAGTGTAGATCAGTCACTGTTGATGTTCCTTTTGAGGTATAACAAGATATCAATAAAAAACCAATTAAGGAGAGGTGTGTAGTGAATTGTTATGAACCGGAACTTTAGCCACATCCACAGAATTACATATATAATTATTATATTCTTAAACGATTTATTGTAAAATATATTCGAAAGATACATTTAATAGCTTTCGCTTTTTGTTGAAGTAGTGTATACAGTGGCGGCTCGTGGTCAATCATACTGGGAGGTCAAAAATTAATTTAAAAATAGGCATACTTAAAAATATAAATAACTTAAATGCACCGCAAAATTTTATACAATCTACAATTTTGTTCAAAATATAGCGATTTTTCGAAACATTCTCATTAAAATCTCTAAGGGATTTTCTATAAGCATTGTCTAGCTGTGTACGAATATCAACATTTCCTACGGTTGCAAAATTTACCGAGCATTTCATGTGTTCTGCAGACGAAACATGTTTTTTTATTTCCTCTTTTAAATGTTTTAAATCTCTGACACCGGATTTGGACTATAGCGAGTCTGACGAGTCTTTAGAAAATAATAAACAAACAAAACAGTAAAATACGTTTGATACTTCACAACCACATATCCAGTTAGCTAAATCGTACATTACCTTGCGAAAGTTTCGATGAACATCTTTATTTTTGTCTTTGCTAGTTTGTCGTAAACTTAGTTCTGGCAAAGGACGACCATTTGCCTTGAACTCAACTAATTTTGTAAAATTAAGTTTGTTAGCACTTTTTAGTTGTTTAATTTTCTGCACTACCGACATTTTCTATTATAGCGCATGCACACGCGAATCAAAATAGTATTTTTACAAAACAACACAACAACAGTAAAACATATCAATATAAATTCTTAAATTGATTTAAAACACGCGAAAATCGAATCAAAAATCGAGCGTAGTTGTACACCCTATACGAAGTCAACGTAAACTGATTAAAGTTGATTATTGTTTCGGACGTTCGCGTTTATTCGGGTGCTGCACGTTTTTCGAGTTTTCCGGGTAGATCTAATTCAATGAGGACAATTCGCACCGCCAGCCCAAGGTTGAAGAGGATGAATTACGAACGACGGCCGATAAATTTTAAGTTATTGTACTTGCGACTTAATTACCTATTTTAATAAAACACGTAATAATAAATATTTTTTATACATTGTCAAAATTTTTGGGAGGTCATTGACCAATGACCATATGGACAAGCCGCCACTGGACCATTTCCAACTTTAAAATTTTCAACCAAATCAAAGAATTTAAAAAAAAATTACAAGAGGGTTCAGTTTTAAATCTTCAGAAATATCATTCTATGTATGTGGCTAAAGTTCCACTTCAGAACAATTCGTTTTCACAGACCAACCTAATTGGTTTTTTTTTATTAATCTCCCGTTATTTCAAAAAAATTGATTTTTAGTTAACCACGTGACGCGTGGAAAAATAACAAAAACTGTTTGAAGTCATGCTCTCACTTGTTAACCTAAAATACATGACAAATGTGACCGTTATCCTAAAATAGATGACACATATCCTGTATATCTCCCACTTACACTCACGAACTTCCATTCGTCACGTGGTATTCTAGTAGAAAGCGAATATAGCGTTACTCGTCTAGGTACTTATATTTAGTCTGTGGTTTAGATAGATAAGTTTTGGCCATAGATACATGTGCCACCTACAATGACATTTCTTGAAAAATTTGAACCCCTGCAAATAAAAGGTAATTTAGTCACAGGTTAAGATTATAAGTTTCTTGTTAATTTTCAAGGTGACAATTGTTAAACATGGTGCCACCAAAGAAGATATTTTCGTCATTATTTTCTGATGTACGAAATAACGTACCGATCATTGTATGAATAAGAAATATGTCTAAAATACTATATGCGTTATGAATAGAGTTACTCAATTGACTTCAATTTCATTTAAGTTGACGTTCTGTAAATGTCGGTCGCTGTCATTCTTTCATCATTCTGTATTTTTGGTTATCAATTACTGTCACTTGTTAATTTTTAAGGTTAGTATTTCAACTGACAACCACATATCTTGCCAACACTGCTTTAGTAACTTTCTAATTTTAACCAGTAACTAAATAGTAAATGCTCAAATTGACTCAGAAGTTTTTAATATTGATTCATATGCATATACTTATGACGCAGGGATCTTCTTTTCTGGCAAGAAGTTTACAACAATTATTATCATGAGAGTAAACGCAAAATTTAAGTTAACCCATGACTTAAATACTAACCGTAAACATTTTAATATAATTTATAAATTATATAGGTTGTATACTTTTGATACCATATATTTATTATAATTCTTGATCAAACTTACGGGGTGGCGCAAACTTCTGGCATCGGAGGATAACTTAGTAAATAAATTTGTCATTTAGTATAGTTACTGAGTACTCATTTTATTAATATTTTCGGTTATACAAGGCGTTCCAAAAAGTGGTGGCCCAATAAGCTTGCATTTTTTAAGTGGAATACACCATATTTCCTTTAAGATTCAAAAAGATCTCATCAAGAGCTTTAAAAATATATAGTATATCAATATATTGTACAGAGTATTTTAGAAGATATAGCTAATTATCAGTAAAAGTGATCCATGGTCAACAAGAAAAACATGTTGTTCCTGAGAATCACCACTTTGGTTTCGGAATTAAACGTCAAAACGTAGGTTAATTTTCTTTAGAGTTTTTTTTGTGTGTATTTTTTAGGGGTTTTGGTACAAATATAAAATATGGAAGGTGATCAGTACCTTACAGTACTCCATGGTCAACAAGAAAAACACGTTGTTCTTGAGAATCACCACTTTGGTTTCCGGCCCTGGTCATCAAGATCCTCCCGGATAATTAGGAAACAATGTACAACACAATTTCACAAAACACAATCACATTACACACTTAATTAATATTATTACATGTGAATACTAGGGTGGGTAAGGGTTGGCGGCGTGTTTAGGTTTTAGTGGTTTTCCTAAACCTTGTAGTAAATGCTTTGCCAAGACGAACGAATCTACAATTGCACACGGTTTCGTCACCACACTGTACAGGTTTAGACTGATCTTCTGGGGCACCATGCATAACACTTACATCACAATACAATATTTAAAATGTACCATACGATTAAATAAATAAAAATACATACTTTCACGTCATGTAATAAAGTTACTTAAAATAATTTATCATGTATTTCTTATAACATGTTATTTCCATGTCATTACCTGTGTTTGGAATTAATTATTTTTATTGTAGGAAAGTTAATTAATACAGGACGAAGCAAAATGCAAACCAAGCAATATCTCAAAATTTTTAAATGGTTCACCCTATATGCCTTTTTAGGGATTGTTAGTACAATTAATAAGCTTGTAAACGTTATAGCAAATGTAGGGGTAAAAGTTAATGGAAATGGTAAATATTTTATGAAAACCGAAAAATATGTACTTTACGTGCAAAAATTAAGGTATCTTAAATTTTTACATAAAAGTTTTAGTACATTTTGGTTTAAAGTTATAGGGGGACAGACACACAGAAACAGTTGCATGACTCTCGCATTCTATCTATAAGATGTTGAGTCAAAGAGACAGATTATAGCTTCTACCATAGATTAAAGATAATATGTGGTTAGGGGAAGGGGGGCTTGTAGTACTTCTTTCTTCACGTCCTAATGAATTCGGCTAGTTTGTTTGGGTGTTAGCTGTTTGTATCCTGCTAGTAATAATATGTTTAAATATATTCTTGATTTTCAAATCACAGACAGGTAGTTTTGTTTATTTGTATACATTAGCAATTATTATCGTTTAGTTATATTGAGCTAATTCAGACTTCTTTATAAAATTACAAGCAGAAAGTTTAAAGTTTTATTGTTTAAGCTCAGGCTGCACTTAATTTAACTCAAATTCAACAACCTCTAACACAAACTTGTTCACTTGAGTAGACCAAACAAACATCATGTTACAAAATTATTGTTATTACAATAAGCGCATGAAAGTTGACTAGATCCTAAAAGAACCGTTTACTGTTTGCAAATTAGGGATTTTCGTATTTAGAGGTCTAAATAAAAACCGCTAGTTTCATTTAATAAATTTCGTGCTCCAGAAAGTCCAATGTATAATAATTAATTTAAATTTAAATTTGAATTACGATGCACCTTCGGTGATATAGGTATAAACAATACTATAATACTATACTAATTGGGAAGTAATTTTGATAATAACAAAAATAATTTTGACTACAAAATCATAATAACATTTAGAAAAGAGATCTTAAGAAACAGCAATTGATAATATTGTCCTTTGTTTGTGACCTAATGCAACAATTTCTATACCATTGAAGGACTCTCATCAAGCAAACGTAATTTTATTAAACCAAACGTGTAGTATCATATAATTATAAGCTATTAAATACTAACGACTTACAATTTTCACACGTTTTTGACTCAAACAAGTGTTTTTATACATATCGAACATGAACAAAAGAACAAGGTCAAGGTGATATCTTTGCTAATGAATAAATGTGTTGTAAAAAATATGTTTTAAGATTTTAAATTATAATTACTACCTACTTTATAACTCATATCTGAATTTTGTACTTGTCCAACCCATAATTATAAATACACTTCTAACAAGCTTAATTGAACACGTCTGATTAATTATATATCATGTATGATCATAGCTAGAGAAGGAAGTCGGTTGGTTCGGTTATTTGTAAAAGATATCAAACATTTATCATTCACAAATTTACGCGTAAGTGTGTTTCAGTAAAGCCCGCATCATATGGAATTTTATTTTATTGAAAGCTTCGATGGATATTTTACTTTGGCATCAGTTTAGACTTACTTCTGAAGATGAAAATGGATGTCATTTTTATTTTTTTTTTCTAAAAGTTGGATTATTTCTCAAAATACCGAAAAAATTTTACCCCACACGCAAAAGTTTAGCTACATAAGATAATTTAGATTTTTTGCTAATTTTGGTGTAAGTTGCAACACTGTTGCAAAGTAAAATTTAATCATTTTATATGCATGTGTGTGACTTTTTTTGTATTCGCTTTAATAAATAGAGGCTTGAACAAGTACACAATTGCTAAACAATGTAGTGGTTTTTCAGTGCCCTTCTTTAAAGAAAAACTAATTAATTGATAATAAACAAATTATAGCAGGTAATATTTACCCAAAAAACTGAGCTATTTTGAACATCTTAAAATTGTATTAATAGAAAATGATATATTTGTGAAAGTATTTTCAAAAGCCTTCAAAAAAGAACACTCAAAAGATAATATTTACGCTTAGAATGCCGGTGTACAAGGACGTTTGCAGAGAAAACAATGTAAAAGCACTTTGTCCAAAACAGTACATACCTTTCCAACAATTCTAAAAATTCTAATAACTTTAACCAAGACTAAGATGTGCTTCAGCAACTCACGTAAGTCTACTTACCTAACATCACATTTCAAAATCAAACAATCACATCATCGGTTTAACGACATTCAAGAATTGAAAAATATAATCAACGGCTTAATTCGAACAAAATACACTACCATAAATCGATTCCGATTGTCAATCTTACTATTTAGGGATAAACGAATTAAAACTTACTCTGTGCAATGTCAATGGTCTGACACAACATCAAGATTTAAAAGGTATTTTAGAGATTTAGAATCTGTATGCAATACATAACTCCAAGTGAGCAAATGGTAACATCGTAACTAAACGCTTCCGATACGGCACATAACGTCCGTTAGATGTCCATTAGATATTAATAACATCTACCAATCATCCATATCGCCTTGAAGAGCCATTTGATATCTGCAGAAGACCAGATATGAATATTACAGAGCTAAGTGCAATTTATGTAGTTTTAATTATCTATACACTGTAAAAAAAACATTTGTCAGAAACAATAAAACATCTAGCAAAAATTCTTTTTTCTCAATAATTAAAAGCATATCTTCAATAAATATCTAAGAAATCCGTTAGATATCTACATTACAATAAATATAATATTAGATTTCCATTTTTTTCTGATTATACTATACTTACATAAAATTATACTAGATCTAAAAGTTAAAACAGTGTGTCTTTTTGCGTTTTGTTTTTATTGTAAGTATACAGGGTGCAGCAGATAACAACTATAAACGTAGCTAAAAATTGAAAATTGACATGGGGAGGTTTTGAAAGGTGGGCTATTTATTTAAAATGTTAGCATCATCTTGCCACTTCCGCTTATACAGGAATCATGTTATAAATACGATATTTTAAATGAGAGACCCTGTATATTTTTAATTATCTGAATATTTACGTTACATATTCTGAACAATTTTTAAATAATTTTAATCCCAACTTCATTTTTTCCTTATGTAGAAAAATATAATTACTAACTCGTTCATTTAGGATGGATTTATTTATAAATAATCGCCGAAAAAGTCCACCTACAGATTTGACATTTATTGACCTCTAGTAGATATGTATAAGGTGCCTACTTTCAAAACAATCAAACGCAAAATAAAAAAATTATAACATTCTAAACACTTCTCATCCCAAAAAATCACCGAATACCCAATTTCGTGCAAATAGTAAAGTTGTTAAGAAAATTATCCCAGAAAAACTAATAAAAAGCAATGATTTTGACGCTCTGTATTTCGGAAACTTTTGGACTAAGGTAATTTGGGTTAAATCGACATATTTTACTCCCAGAAATCTACAGTAGCTCTACGTACACGGAATATGGGGACACCCTGTATTGTTTTTATTGCAAAAAAACATATTTTTTAAAAACTATTAAAGTATTTTTCAGATAATTGTTAAATTTACTTTATTGTATTTAATATGGATTAGTCCACTATTTTAAGAAGATTTTCACATTTCATACATCTATTATAATTATAGAAGTATTAATTATTTTTTTAATTAATCTCCTACTTATCTTAACTTTCAGAGTTTTTCAATGATATTTGGCTTTCAGTAGAAACGTGTTTTAGTTAATTATTTAATTAAAAGTTCAGTTCTTATTTCGAAACGTCACCCAATTAAAGAACAAGGAGATTTTACTAAAAAAAATAACCAAACACCCTGTTACTGAACGTCTGAAAAGCTCTAAAAAGTAGTATTGATGAATTTTTGTATATATCTATAAAATATCTACTACAAGTCTATTGCATCTCCATTACATTTTTTAGAAGATCCATGTCTTGTCTATGGAGGATATCTAGCGGTTATCCATCCACTACACATTTTGGATATCCATGATCAATAGCTAATATTCGTCTATGGAAATCTGGGTGCTGTTTGGGTACTTTTACTCAAACGGCGCACCCTGAACAGCTTCTGCACAAATTTTCTGATCCCAGTTTCAAGTATCACAATAGAAAATGCAGCCGGACCACTAAGAATCTCGGCCCATTTTCCTTCCAGACATTCAATAAAACTGGAAAACTACGAAGATTTATGTACCACCCTGTTAATACAACTGACCAGAGTTTTGCACTATCAAAGATATTCCACATGACTTGGTTTTGATCTTCTCTTTGATCTGCCAATTCATCATTCTCCTGTTATCGTCACTTTACCCGCTGAAACGTTTAGTGTGCTAATAAACAATCAGACTGGGACATGTTTAATCAAGTAGTGAATTAAAACTACCGTTAAAAATTGCCTTCTAAATTGAAAATGATATGATTAATCTTGATACAGATTTTGATCCCATGGTGAAAATAACTTGTTTTTATATGATTAATTGCAAAAAACAAAAAAAATGAAAGATTTTTGGAGGGCAAAACGATAGCTTTGCTTTTACTGTTGAAAAGGTATGGGGACAACCGCCCGCCCCCATTGCTCTCATGTAGAAGACCTCTATTTGTTCTCGAACACACGTGCAAGCACAAACAAACAAAAATAAGCTATTTATAAAAAATAGGATACAAATTTCCAATTTTACCCTAATAAATCTATCAAATTTCTATCTACAACAGCCAAGTTCAATGAAAAAAGGTAATAAAACAACACTTACCAAAATATTTCTATCGATATCTGAGAACCCGACAACCGATTATTTTTATTGCATTCTTCAAGTTCTCACGTTTAAAATTAAACATAAAACGACGCCATTAAATTATATAATGAAAGCATCGTGTATAATATTTTGGAAATGTACAAAGTAAAAGTGCTATAATTAAGTAAAGTTGGGTTTCTAAAATAAAATTATTTAGTATGTGGTTGTGGTTTATGTCAAAGCAACTGACACAATTTTCATTGTGAAAGTTATTGTTTATTACACATTAAATTTTAGTTTTGGTTTTATTATATTCTTATCCTGCTTTAGATAGTTAAAGATTATGTGCTTAATGTTTTTAATATGGGAAACTGCACCCTAATTATGCACGCAACAATTTTATTTATTTCAATGGACGTCAATAAATAATGCAAATATTGACGCAATTTGTTATAACTAGTACTACAAGATTAATTAACACAACATTTTTTAATGCATTCGGTTATGGTAGATAAAAAAATAGATTTTTCCCACTATGTATTTAAAGAAACAAACTTCAGTTAACTTAAAAGATAATTTTTGATAAGGTAGCAGCAAATTCTTTTAGATTCATATATACGTAATCATCATCGTTAAGAGCCAATCTTTCTCTAGGGTGATGTGATCAGTAAACGAAATTTTTTTATTTCCAAAACTTTGACATCAATTTGTACTTCGATCAAGATGAAAATTAATCAAAAAATAGAAGTAATGTGATGTGCTTTTCTATCAAATTTTAATTTCTTTCAAAAAAATCCGAAAATTGTATTATTAGAAAAGTTTTTCAATTTTAATCCCATATTCAAAATTTTAGCTGCGAAAGATAATTTAAATTGTTTGTCCATTTTTGTAAATTGCAATATAATATTTTATTCAACATATATAAAACTAATTGGTTTTGTAATATTATATTTCAGGCACATTTTCTTTAAAATGTAAAAATATTAAAAGACGTTTTTAAAAATCAAATGCGACACTTAATCATTTGATAATATGTGATGTAAAGTTTATTTTTAAAAATAAATTAAAAATGTATTTAAAATAAATAGTTCCAGTCTAAAAATACACATTTATTATGAAAACAGTTTAATTGAATTCAAATAAAAAAATATAAAAAATCATACACAGTTTTAACGGAGTCTCTGATACCCGCAGCCTCTGTGTTTAAAATCGAGTTTCGAATCGATGTTTTATGTATTATTTTTATACACAAAATATTTTTTTTCAAAAATACTATTTTATGAAGTTAACTTGAATGGGTTAAAAGTTTGCATATGTATTAAAAATTGCATTTAGAAAAATTTTTCTAATTACATTTTTCGGTATTTTGAGAAATAATCCAGCTATTGGATATTTTGGAAAAAAAATTAAACTTTACAGATAATGCGTATCACGTGATTATTATTTTAGTCAAATTTCATATTGATAGAAGCATAAATTGATGCCAAACTCAAATTTCGAATAAAGTTTTTAATAAAAAAATCCATATGTTGTGGATTTGATTGGTCACACTGTATTTGACCGATATTAATCTATTGTTAAATGCTTATAAAACTTGTATTGATTTTTAAGATCAAGCAAAAATGTTCAAAACATTTTTTTTAATTATTAAAATGAAATCTTATTAATGGTTAATAATTTTACTGGTTCACTCGTTACCTTATCAATTACATTTTAAAGATTTATTTCTTGACGAGACAATAATTTATTTAACGGAAAAAATTCGTACTTTACAAATCACGTGTAAATGGTAACTAACTCGTAAGTAACTGAATTGCTTTATTTATGTAAATACCTTCGTGTGAAAATGTATGACTTCTTTAAAAATTCGGAATTTCCATGACACATTTCAGTGGCGTTACAGAAATTTAAAATTATTGCCACGTACTTCTGTCACGTATAGATAATATCTAATTGTATAAAAACGTTATTCGGAATGGACTAAACTAATATCGCCAGAAACAAAGGTACATGGCATTCTTAACTAAACACAAATTAATTAACCGGTAGTGGAATATTGATCTATTAAGATTAGTTTTAAGTTTTTGAATGTGAACTCTATATTGTAAAGATTAGAAACTTTAGAGTAGTTGTGTTTAGAAGTGAGCGGTAAAATATCCCAAGAAAAAATCCAAAGAAAAATATCCACAAGAAAAAAGATCCACCAAAAAAGAACCTTCAGAAAAAATTCCTTCGGGGAAAAAATCTGAAATCTCTAACTAGTTAAAATGCATGTTTAAACTATTTCAGCCACATAATTTTTATTACACTTTTATCGAATTTAGTACATTAGTTCACAAAAAAGCTTAATTTCTGATTATTAAATGGTAATCATTAAATAACCTATTTAAAAAACTCTTGAATTTGAAAATATTTCAATAAGTACTTAGGTAGAGTCTGTCTATTGAAAAACTTCTCTTAATGCATTAAAATAAAACAATAAAATTCAATTTTATTATAAGACTATTTATCCTTTTTTTAAAGTGTACATGATATCTAGAACATTTTATTCACTAAAATAGTTTCTTATTTATGCCTTGTCTGCTTGAAACTATTCAGAACTCAGAACAATTTTTTGGTTAAATTTTTTTTTGTTTTACTCGAATTCGTATAAAAATTTTAAAATGAGGTGTTAAAATATTTTAATAAATATCAAGAATATAATTAGAATTATTTTTACACTAATAGTGTTGGAAAATCGAAAAGAATAATTACGGTAAATTGGTACTTTTGGAT
Source organism: Abscondita cerata (assembly GCA_030710515.1). Classification (NCBI taxonomy): domain Eukaryota; kingdom Metazoa; phylum Arthropoda; class Insecta; order Coleoptera; family Lampyridae; genus Abscondita; species Abscondita cerata. The sequence goes on along the minus strand of JALBCR010002156.1, from coordinate 769,481 downwards.
TTTTGTTGCATGAATCTTTTTATTCTTGGATTTTTTTGCATAGGTTTCTTTTTTCAGATTTTTTTTTAGCTTTTTTTTCCTAAATTTGTTTGTTGTTTCCGTCTCTATTTAAGATAAATCTTCGCCTTGTCGGCGCCTCTGCTGGTAGTTGTTGAAGCCAATATAAAAACTATAAAAAACCTACGGAAAAATCCACCATAAAAAAACTCATGAAACTCATGAGGTTATTATTGGACGTTATTTCTTGTAATGAACTTATTTCTATATACGCTAGTGACTAGTTCTACTATAAAGACTTGGAATCTTTAATAATCCCAATTCTCTTCAGGGTATTCTAAGTTAACTTCCATAATAAACCTGATAATTCTCTTTTAAGCTTTAAGAAAATGTATACTTTCAGTGGAAGAACCCCATCAGACATTTATTTCATATTTAATTTTAGGCACATCAAGAGTAGATGTGTCATCTGCATACAAAAAAAGCAGAAGACCCAAAATAGAATCTTGTGGAACACTTATATCAATGTTAACCGAGGAAGACGAATGACAAGGAATAGTGTTATGTTGTTTCTGCATGATGGTAACATATTGTGTTCTACCATGAACAAAAGAGGTCAACCATTCCAAAGTGCCGTCTCTATAGCAGTAGAGTTTATCAAGAAGAATTTAATGATTGACTAAGTCGAATGCCTTGATGAACTAACAAAAAACTCCAACAGGACATTTCACTGTGTTTAAACTTGTAGTAAGTGCTGCATAAAAGTAATTAAAGGCTGTCATAGTAGAATGTGTTGGCAGGACACTCTGTTGACAGTTGTGGACGATGTTATTTTTGGCAAACAAACTTTCAAGTCTGTTAATTGTTGCATCGAGCAAAGATGAAGCAATACTTAAGGGTCTATTTGAATTAAGTATAGAATAGGTTTCCAAATAGAAAATTTTAACACCACATTTTTTAATTTTTTTCTACGAATTTGAGTGGATAAAGCAAAAAAATTAAAGCAAAAAATTTTTCTGAGTTTAGAATTACTGGAAGAAAAAAATAAGAAACTATTTTAGTGAATGTGTTGTTCCACAGACTTGTGACTTTTTATCAATGTCACGAAATAAATTAGCAACAAATTTGTGTTAATCAATTAAAAAAATTTATTAACAAACATTTTATCACGAATGATATTCGGATTAAACTACTAGGTAATAAAAACTCAGTTTTTATTAAAATTCATATAGGAACAAAAATTTCACTGTTCTTATTGGTTCAGAATGTTATAAATGAAATAGTCAAATTCAAAATTTGTTGTGAACTAAAATACAACTGAAATTCAGTAAGAGTGTAATAAAAAATTATAGTGAATTAATTGAAACAGTTTGAACATGCACTTCAACCAGTTGGAGTTATTAATAGTTTTTAGGTTTTTTCCGTAGATAATTTCAGTGAATTTCTCCCAAAGATTTTTTCCAGTGGATTTTTCCAAATATTTTTTCGGTGGACTTTTTCCTATAGATATTTTTTCCTTGCATTTTTTTCCTTACATTCAAAGATTTTTGAGTAACACATGCAAATTGTAGAATAAAACAAGCGTTTTGCGCTGAACATCACATCGTTCCGATACTAGCAAACGTGTAAAAAAATTATTGAAAGTGTACGTTGGCATGAACAATTTGCTCGAAAAGTAAAATAAAAAAGCATAAAAGCAAGTGCTTCCAAACTTTAAATAGAATTTTAATAAAAAAAGAGAAAAACAAACAATACCATAAATGTAAATGTTTTAAGGCTAACTTTTAAGACGGATCCAAGTAGCTGGTTGTTGAACCGTCTCCTTTAAAAGTTTTAATTGAAAACAAAACTCAAAACTATGCTTGAAATAGAGGCAAAAGAAAATTGCGTTTTCGATAAAAGTTGTTCAAATAAAAATCAGGCAATAAAATGTCCAACACTTTGTATCCATAATTGATATTTTTGGAGATATGTATTGCTAAAACAATTATTACTATCACGTGATTGTCTTAACTCAGTGACTACTTATCGGATCGAAAAATCGTTTAAAGAAAGATATGTAAAATTTCAAACAATTTTTAATGGAAGAAAAGTATGTAAAGTAAATATTTTTTAAATATCCCAAAAATTCAAAAATCTATGTAAGGTAACGGACCTTAGGGCTTGATAGATTATGCCCAAAATCTAATCAGATTTTTGATTTTATAAATAAGACCCATATGCAAAGTTTCATAAGAATCGTGGTGGGTGGTTTTCTTGATCTCTTGTTTACGTTCGGATGGTCAAAACGAAAATTTGATTTCGAATTATTAGAAATTATAAAGAAAACACACATTTATTTCAAATCGATGCATTTTAGGAGTATTCAACTGCTGGAAATCCCGAAACGAGTTTTTTTTTCAATCCTTATAACAGTTAGTTATTCATCATAGAAGTTTGTTAATCACTTTGCAAGGCGACATGATTAAATAAATACCAGCTTAATTATAGCATAAAAAGATGCATATAAAAGTTAAACGTAACAGGTTACTAGATTATGTCAATCAGAAGAAAACTCGGATGTTAACAGATGGACTTTTCCAAAGTAAGTTCCTCATTTTTTTAATCACTCTGTGAGCTACGTAACACTTGCTTTGAAATTTTATCAAGATGATTTCATTTACCTCAAGCCCACATGTTTGTTTTAGAATCATACATCAACATAAAAATTAATTGATCTTCTACTATTAGATAACAAACAATCTCATTTAAACTTTAAATTATTTTCTTCCAAATCAAGATTTACTTTAATTAAACCTGAACGTTTGAAGATGTAATGATAATGTGATTGTTGAAATAGTATCTTCAAAGTGACCCATTCTTATGTGTTAGCTTAATGTTCTCTATTTTCTTCGATCAACGCATTTCTTAAGATAAAACGAAATCGTGACTGTTACCGTCGTGATTAAAACACGGTGAAGGTTAAGAAAGCACAGATAATTTTGATTTATATCGTTTTGAAAATGTAACTCTATTATTAAAAAAGATTTACAACATATATTGCGCATAATTATTTGACTGTTGATACCAATCTATCTCTATTATCTTCGCACAACCTATTAATGAATTTACAAAATCGAACTACATTTAAGTTGATTTTTCTTCTACTTTTTGTAAAAAAAATCGAATAAACTATTATATCGTTTCTTCTTCTTGCGTAATGACTATTCGGTTTTGGTCAGATTGTTGTTGAAATCACGTTCAATCATAACGTGCGTGTTGTAGAGACGGTAATTGCGTTTATCCTTAGGCAACAATATTAACCTGTAACCTCTTCACAAAACTCGCTTCCGTGAGTAAATTGATGCTCTCGTTCACGAACATGAAAATAACCCACATTTTAAAGGAATATTGACTGTATCTTGACGTTTTATTTTCTAGTAAGTGGTCATTTATTTTATTGGTGCCCTAATTGAATATAATAAACAAATAGTTAAGCACTCTTATTGAATTAAATTATTTTTTAGATCTACCATAATAGCTTCACGGAGATAAAACTTTCTTGAAGCTTTAAAATGTAGCAGTATGTTTAATTAATCACGTTTTTTATAATTGTTCTTAGAAGTAGAATTTTAATTGGAAGGTAAAAAATTTGATTGAAAAGTTTCAAATGAAAAGGTTTGCGAAAGATGAAAGGGTTCTCTCTATATTTAAATTGAATAAATTTTCCTTTCATAATATGATTATTAAGACCATAATATTCTGGAAAAAAATATGTCACCAAGATTTTAATAAAAGAAGATATCTGCGCTGCGTACAACAACAAATAGCTTCATACTTTGCATTAAAAATATGAAAATTCGAAAATGCACAACTAAACAGATGACGATTCGGCCAAGAAATGGGATACGAGATAAATGATATAAGAAAAACATACTTACATTACATCCTGGGACCAACGAAATTGGGAAATATTCCACGAAATTACACTAAAGAATCTAATCTCGGAATCTAAAATGAAATAAAGGGGAACAAAGTTAATTGGAGTTTATATATACGCCCCCTATATTGATAAACTAAGAGAAGAAAAAATAATACACCTACAAAACCAACTAACTAGATAAAATAGCTTAATAATCGCTTAATAATGAATTATCTGAATGCAAAAGTGGGGAAAGACCCTATTCCATGCATTAACAGCGCTTCACTGTATATTCTGACAATGATAGAGACTTCTGCAGTCAAAATAGTCTCAGAATAAATATTACTTTCTACGATCATTACACAAATGTATACAGGGTGTGTCTTGACGATAACATGTTAGACGAATCATGAAAACGAAAAAACCGATTCAGCTGAAAATTTGAAACTCCACACAAATGGACATGGTCTACTTACTACAAATAGTTTCATGGCGATGTCACTTTCGGTTATACTAGAAATGGATACCAACTTTGTTATTTTAAATACAATGCCCCAATTTTTATTTTATTTTCGGTTTCCACATAAAATTTTACGTCTTCTACTACCAGGTTTGGCGTACCTATCTCTTACCATTTTTAAGAAAAAAAATAATTTCAGGTGTCAACAACAAAAATTTGAATCTACTGAAAAATTAATATTTCATGAAACATAAATATTTTCACCAAGTAGACCATGTTAATTTGTATAAACTTACAAGTTTTCAACTGAACTTGCTTATTTGAAATAGAACGTCCTATACATTATTTAATTTTTAGATTCGGCGTGAAATTCTTGTCACGAAGGTTCCCTTATTTAAACTGTAGAGGTCACGTGCGTAGTCGCTCCTTCACATAAATATACAGGGGTTGGGATAAAGTATGGAACCAAGTAAATATCTTTTAACTGACAAGAACGATATTTATGAAATTTTACAGAAAAGTGCAATGGAACAAAATGCATCTGATGTACATTTTTTTGTTAATAATATACTTCCGGTTTAACAGGAAATGCCATCAACTTCTTTAATTTAAATGGGACACCCTATATATATTGTTGCAGATTTTGAAAGAGCTTGTTAATTTAATTTTAATTCATACGTACTGGGTTTAGCAAAAATAATTTTTAAAAATGAGAAATAACTCACTGTTAGTTGTACAATAGGTGTACATTTACTTATTTTAAAATAATGAGAAACAAAATTACATCAAATGTTCAAAATGCTCGCCGTTCCCTTGCTGACAATATGCCATCCTATTAACAAATTCTTGAGTCACTCTTTCCAAGACTTCTCCACGTATTAGTTCACATTCGTCAATAATTCTTTGTCTCAATTCCTGTAAGTATGTTGGTCGTCTAACGTAAATACGTGATTTTAGATAACCCCAAAGAAAAAATCTAACGGGCTAAAATCCGGAGAACGAGCAGGCCACTCTATGAATCCTCTACGTCCAATCCATCGATTTGGAAAATTCGCATCCATAAAATTCCTAGCTCGTCTATCATAGTGGGGAGGTGTTCCATCTTGTTGAAACCAAACATTTTGTGGTACTTGCCCATTCTGTTGAAGTGCAGGAATAATTTCGTTATTTAGTAGATCCAAATACTTGTCACCATTCAAGTTTCCGTTGGTAAAAAATGGGACTATAAGCCTATTTTCGACAATTCCCATCCAAACATTTAACTTCTGTGGATGCTGGGTATGTGCTTCATGAATCCAATGAGAATTCTCATTTGATCAATATCTTCAGTTATGGCGATTAACTGTTCGATTTCAACAAAAAGTTGCCTCATCGGAAAAAACTATGTTAGAAGCAAAATGCTTGTCGACATTACAGATGTCCGTTAGCCGTTCGCAAAATTCCAGCCGTCGGTCAAAATCATCGTCTGACAATTCTTGAACCAACTGTACTTTATACGGATGATACTTTTCACTTTTTAATATCCTTCCTACAGAACGTCGACTGATACCATGGTTTAGTGTCAAGTTTGTGGTAAAAGTTTGAGGTGATTCTTCTAAATCGATTGCAATATTTTGTTTAACAGTTTCGTTCGTTGCAGTCCGCGATCTTCCGGGTTTTCCACGATCACCATAACCGATCATCATTAAAATGTCAACACGATCTTTTTCACTTAATTGAACCATTCTAAATTGTAAAATTTATTTCCGTAAATTGGAATTTGACACTTGGAGAACAGTGACCTACTAGATAGAACTCGTTTATTTATTACTATGCATACACACAACATCAATTAGTTTATCTGAGTGTTTTTTTCTCGAATGCAAAAACTCAAAGGGACTTGTTTAAAGTCTATATTACTCGTTTTACAGATATCTTTACACTAAACTCAGTATGTCTGAATTCAAAATAACAAGCTCTTTCAAAATCTGCAAACATATATAGGATGTCCCATTTAAATTAAAGAAGTTGATGGCATTTTCGGTTAAACCGGAAGTATATTGTTAACAAAAATATGTACACCAGATGCATTTTGTTCCATTGCACTTTCCTGCAAAATTTCATAAATATCGTTTTTGTCGTTTAAAAGATATTTACTTGGTTCCATACTTTATCCCAACCCGGTATACATGTTCGTCATCAACAGTTTTATTACAATTGTGCAAATCTACACTTAACTATACAGTGTGTCCCAATCTGAGTAATATTGTATGGGTATCTTTGTTATTAATAAAGTTAAAAATTCGGTTAAATGGGTAATGTTGTACACATTTTCGTGCCGATTGAGATGCCGTTAACTAAGATTAAAAATTCCAATCCGTTCCGGAGATATCCCAAAAAAAAAGACAAATGCCATTTTCGAAAATATCAATTATCACTTATTACGACAGTAACTAAAAAAATATTGGACAAAAGTTTCTTCATTTGTGAAACGGAGAAATCCAGTAAATGAGATGAAAAAAAATTTCTTCACTAATGAAGATAAACTGTAATCTATTTTCCAAGAACGGTTTTGGAGATATTGATACGAACTTTCTTATTTTAAAAGGGCGCCATATTGGTTTTTTATCAATAACTTCAACTCTTTTTTCTGCTTTCAATGATATGTCACATAATATGCCATGGAAACAAATAAACTTCGATGATTGTTCAAGTTTTAACCCTCAATTGTTTCTGACTTTGTTGTAAAGTAAGAGATTGGTGATTACTTGAAGTCAGTATTATTAGTGATTAAACAGAAGAAATTTTCCAATGATGACTTGACTATTGCCCAATATGCCACACGAGACAATTTTAAATGAGGAAGAAGAGGAACTAACATTTCTTACTTATTATTAAAAATCTAAAGCGCCTACAATTTTAAGATTCATTCTGTATAAATTACACGTTGCTCAAACTTTACGGCCAAATGATTATCTACGAAGAGGAATATTTTGCAAACGGCAGAAAATGATGGTTTCATCAATCGCTTCTTATGGAGTGACGAATCTTACTTTTCCAATTGTGGTTTGTTTAAGCGCAACAATCAACATCACTACCCCCAAGAATGTCTACATATCGTTCTACGATGATGAAATCAGATTTGTTTCGGATTCAACGTGTTTTGTGGAATACTGTGAAATTGTTTTATGTGCCATTGGAAAATTTCTTCTGTTCAATCACTATTAATACTGGTTTCAAGTAACCACCAGTCTCTTACTTTACAACAAAGTAATAAACAATCGAGAGTGACAACTTGAACAATCATTTCATGGCTTACCAGATAATAAATAAAAACCGGCTTGTCATAACGTGGCTTTTATTTCAAACGCAGCATGTGGCATATCATTGAAAGCAGGAATAACAGCAGAAGTTATTTATAAAAAAATCCAATATGGCGCTGATTTAGAATAAGAAAGTTACTATCAATGTCTCCAAAACCCCACTTGCGATAATCTTTTTGAAAACCAATTACAGTTTGCCTTTAGTGGTGAAGAAACTTTTGTACGAACTGTTTTTAGCAGCTGTTCTAATAAGTGAAATAATTGGCATTTTTCGGTTTTTGATCCTAGATAACGGCATCTGAATCGGCATGAAAATCTGTATAACATTGCCCATTTGACCAAATCTCTATCTTTATTAATAACAAAGATATCCATAAAATACTACTCAGATTGGGACACACTGTATACATAAAGATTATGCTGTATGTGCACGACAATATGTGACGTAAACGAGGACATGCCGCGGGTCTCCTCGGTGTATCTGGTCTGGGTTGCCTCGTCGATAACGCGCTGGCAATGGCGGACTTCCTATCGGGATGAGCCGGTAGTGTAGTGTCGGCGAAGCTGGTGCTATGGACCTGGCTGTCGGGACCGGTTGTGCTCAGTGGATCGGCGGAAGTGGTGATATCGGCCGAGGTACCGGTGGGCGTCACCGTAAGCTTTGCAGCACGTTCCGCTCGTGTTTTGTTTCTGGTGCGCGTACCCTTTTGAGGTTACTTCGGCGAAGTCCTGGGTCAACCTATGGGTTCAGATCGTCCCTGCGGAGTCAATCGACCTACGAATCAGATCGTTTCCTGGGAGCGGGTCGACCTATGGGTGAGATCGTTTAGATCTGTCTTTTTTCCTTCTGACCGGCGTACTTATAACCGATCGGACGGTCGCCGGTTGAGTTCGTAGTGTGCGCTACTATGGAGTGCGTGCTCTTGAGAAGGGATGAGGCTTTCGGTCCTCTAGCATGTTTTACCTACTAGGGGCACGTCATGTTTCCGCATAAGGCTTCGACAAAACCATATGATTTCTATATAGAAATTCCACGTTTAAACCGGTTATTCTTATCCGGAAATAACCATTTTTACCCATTAAGATCAAGTGGAACCACATTGTGAAATCTCATAAGCAATGTAAAATACCATTAAGATACAAACAACAAATATAATGGTAATTCCCACATACAATCCTTGTTAACAAGAAAAATTCCATTAATTTAAATATTCCTTCACCTTCTTTACCCAAACTAACGCCATACGCAGTATACATCCAATGCGTAATTTGTGAACATATGACACATGCTTTGTTAAAAAAATGTCGGTTTCGTCATAGAATAATAGGTGTCATTCCGTTCCATATTCCGTACCGAACACGCCCTATTTCTCATCCACAGATGCGCATAATCAGAGATGCTCCCCAAATTGATAATACGCTCTTACGGATTACTGTAAAATGTATTGTAATTAAAAGTATAATAAAAAAACGACATTAATAAAAAATATAGATTTTGAAATTGTTTGTAAATAATGTGTAGGTATAGGTATAAGGATATTTTTTCCATTTTTATTGAAAGTATTCGGAAAGTAATAGAACCTTTAATAAACTGTTACATCATTTAGGAATTTTACATATTAAAACCATACAATAGTGAAGCTTCGAAAATTTCCATTAGAAACCGAAAAAAATGAACCCGAGTACAAATACTTTGACATACCATTATAGTGCTGTAAAAACGGTATTAAATATTTGTAATAATGAACGGATTTTGACGTAATAGGGTTACTTTTTTTTCGTAAAAATATGTGGATCAAAAAGGCCTTTTCTTATTTGTGGAAACTTATTTACATTGTTTACATAACAAAATTTGCTGGTAAGTGCTAATTTTAATCAATTTTGACCAGGTAAAAATTTTTTCCATATATCTTATCACACTACAAATTATAAATAAAATATTTTATGGTTAAATTCATTTGTTAGTTTAATTATTAATATAATTAATAAATTATGGGCAAATTCATGAACATTTCAAAAATTTCGTGTTTGAGTAATCTTGAGAAGAATCAATATTAAACCATATATGTACTTAAAATGAGAAGATATTATGAAATTTATCAAATACAACTGAAATCGATCGACTTATTCGAATACCACGTCACCTGCAACCACCAGAAAGATGAAACCCAGAGCGAGCTCTGTGGATATCAAAAGAAGGACCATAAAACATGTGAATAATCACAGGCTATAATGCCTAATTAAAGATGAAGAAGAAGAATAAGCAATTTGAAAAAATATACCTGCTTTCTGTTAGTTTATAAACAGTTTAATCAGACATGAGATTGATATACAAGCCCAAAAAGAAAAACTAATCGATCCTCTAAAAAATGATTCTGACATTAAAGAAACAAACATTGCTCAAAAAAAAAAGGAAAAATTGTTGTTACCTCAAACAGAACAGCAAAAAGTACTTTTTTATTTTGAATAACTACTATTGTTTTGATCTAAAAAACTCTCATCTAAAATGATTACTGATGTTTTGTTAGAATGAACAGAGTAGTACATCATTACCAAATGCTGTTGGCATTCATTGTTATACCATTTTGGTATTCTTTATACACGAGATGTCATATTTCACTTACATCAATACTATTTCGTTTTACACTAACAGTTCTTTTGGAATAGTAGGTATTAATATTCTTACTTACCTAAACGAATGTTAAACAAATTCAATAATTCTTAAATTTCTTATAGTTTCTTTGAAAAAATTAAAAACTTTTAAAGTTTACGTATAAATAAGGCTTATTTTCAAATTAATGATAACATTTATAACAGCTTATCTTCAACAGAAATATATTTGAAGTGACTAAAATTGTTAACACATAGTTATTTGGGGTAAGGATACTAACAATATTGCCTTTACAAAAAATAATCTAAATCACAACATTAATTCCTGTTTAATTACTTCACAAATTGTCAAATTTTTGTATTGTCAGAATAACTTTTACAGAAACAGTTGTTAAAACTTTACATTACGGTATGGTAGTAACAAAGTAGATAAGAAATCTGTCAAAAATATAAATTAATTCTCATTAACAAAATATTTTCAAAAATTTGCTTACAAAACCGTAACTTCGAGGAACTACGGATAACATCATTTTTAGGCAATTCAAAAGACTTAATTCTCCGGAGCCTATAAAAACAATTGTAAGAAGTGCAACCAATACTATGTAGGGAAACCTATCGTAACTTGATCTTGATTCTTATGACAGTTTGGAAACTTTCAAAAACATTTAATTTAAATAAACTAACAAAATAACATTTATTGACTGCAATATTAGTACGAGCGGCACTAGATGTACCAACATCTTATTGTTCCCATAATTGTTAACTTAATCATTATTAAAGAATTTACGGTTCATCTAAGAACATTCACTACCTTATTCAAAGAAGAAGTTTATTAATCTATTTAAATGTTTTAAGGTGTAATTTCAAAGCAACGAGGTTAAAAAATTTACTAATATCGTCGTATTAGTGGAAATATTGTAAATGTTCAAAAGTAAAAAGAATCATTAGATTTAAAGACATAAAAAATCAAAATTTCAAAACTAGTCAGGATTACCATTTAACAGTTTTAAGAATGTAATAATACATAGTTTAAAATGAAAACATTAAGAAAAAAGTGTGAGAATAAAATAAATGATGTGCTTAGAAATAACAAATACATTCCATTGCATAATAGGATTTATTAAACAATAAAAAAAATTTTAAGTTTGTAATGTTTTGACACAATTATACGGTTAGAAACTTCTAAACATTTTTAAAACTTAACATCATTATGAATACAAGGGGGTTTACAAAACGTAAACATTTTAAATTTTTACATTTAACGCGACAAAAATAAAAAATTAAAACTCATTAAAAGCAATCCAAAAAATTTTAACAATGATGTTATTAAAAGTAATTTGTTATATAGCAATAAAAAACAATATCCTTATGACCTCCTCGTTCTACGACTTAACGCTGAGTGTAGTAGTATAAATAGACTACAATGAACATATAAAGCCAGAATTCACGTATATTTAGATATTTGGTTGAAATACTTTCTTGGTAATAGCATTCATTAATAATCAATGGTAATAGTCATGTGTCATGAGATATAAAAACTTTCTTTTCTGCACATTACTATTTGAATTCATAAAGAGTTCAATACCTCTATTTCGTTTCATGTAATCGAAATAAAAAAAAACACACAGTTTGGTATAGACATTAATTTTATTTATTCATTATTCGAAATGTCCGTATTACAGAGGTTGTACTCTACTTCTTTGGAGATTATCCGCTTTCGTAAGAATCTTACACTTAAAAATAACTTTTTCAAACGTTCTAAAGTTATCCAAAAATTAAATTATTAAATCAAAACTAAATAATCCATACATTAACCTCAATAGTTGTCATTTAATTGCTCTATAATTTACTATGTTATTATTATTATTATTCGACAGACTTGACTGTACGTAGCAATAAAAAAGGAAAACATAAAAAATAGTAAACTATTCTCGTTAATCTTTCTAGGTGATTATTGTTGGTATGTTAATGGACTTTCCTTTATTGTGAGAAATTATGTAACCCACATTATATGTCACTAGAGTATCATCTAACCTGGTCTTGTTGTGTTTGATTGAATGTGGTTTAATATTACTGTTATAATTGAAGTATGGACATAGTAAACATAAACCTTGCGCGTGTAAAGAGTGAGGTGTCAGTTATCATCGTACGCTTGTGTTAGTACATAAATGTTCAATGAACATTTAGATTAATAGGTATACTCTCAATTTTATAGGCGTTTTATTTTGCTGATATCGGCGTTACTAATTGGTCAGTGAGTTCTTTTTTAATTGGGGATTTTTAAAAAATTAAAATGCAATTTTCTCCGTTCAATAAATTAAGTAAGTACTTTAGTTCTTATTTCATTGCATTTTCAAATACAACTTAGTACATTTACCATATGATTATCTAAACCTTAAATGTTATAGACGATGGCGCAAAATTTGTTACAATTAGTACAGTTACTGAGTGCACTACATTTTAAAAATACTTTCGTGGTAGCATAAACTTACACTTTTTTAATTGAAGCACCACACCATATTTTCTTCAAGGTTCGAGGGCTTGAAATAAATATATCATGTCAATGTAATGTACAGGGTATTTTAGAATATATGACACCTACTTTAAAGCTCTTTCATAATGAAACTGGAAATAATTTAAAATGTACATATTAGTTCTTAATACCGGGTGAATCAAAATTCAAACCCTATACATCTTTTTAGGAATTGCTAGTATATATGTATATATAACGATAAGTTTTTCGACATCTAGTGTCGACTCGTGAAAACGTTCACGTACGTAAATGTTAGCAACTTTGCCGACAGGTATGTAAAGCAGTTACATAGTCGATTCTTCAATAATTATAGCCAACATAACAGTTGGCAAGTATAAAAAATTCGAATCGCCTGCAGTAAAGTACGCAAGAGGTTGTACAATAGCAAACAAACACTGAGAATCACCCGACAGCTGTTTCGTCCTTTTGGGACTCTTCAGGAGTGAGAGAACTCGAGTGTAAGTTCACTATTGTACAAACGTGCGCTGTCGACTATATGCCCTACTGGAGGGATCACAATATTTAAACGATAAGTTTATCGACATCTAGTGTGGACTCGTGAAAGCGTTCACGTACGTAAATGTTAGCAACTTTGCCGACAGGTATGTAAAGCAGTTACATAGTCGATTCTTCAATAATTATAGCCAACATAACAGTTGGCAAGTATAAAAATTTCGAATCGCCTGCAGTAACTGCTTTACATATGATAATATTGTTAATTTAACTAATAAAGAATGTTATGCGTTACTTTATGAGCACACAAAACTATTGTATTTTTGTCCACCCTGTACCAATTGGAATCAACATGTGATACATTTTGGAATCAGCTCAGCTAGAGTAATCCGAAAATTGAAACAAAAGGGGTATTCCATTTAAAAAAATGACGGTGACGTCATTACTCGAAAGTAATTCACCCTGTATATTAGATTATTATTTTAAAATACGGTAAATTAAAATCAAAAATCGACGTGTTTCAAGATTATTTCCTAAAATGGTCCGTTTAGCTAAAAATGAATTTGTTCCATACTTTACGGACACACTGTATATTAAACTAGTAGGGGATAAATATAGTATCAAAGATTTTTGGTACTTATTTATGTATTGTTTTTTTTGTAGAAAACTAAAAGTTGTCAACTAAAAATTGCTCTTCTTAAATTAGTGCAAGTCTCAAAAGTGGAAGATTTTTTGTAGAAAATTAAAAAAGTTGCTCTTCTCGAGTAAGTGGAAAACATAGAATTGGTTTAGCACCACTCTTTTCTTTCTCTGCCTTTCTTTGGAAACAGGTAATTAAGTTCTTCATCTTCTTCTGAACTTAAATTTATCAACTTGCAGCTGGGCTGCAATTTTGTCTTTAAATGTAGGGTCTTTTAGGTTGCAGAAACCTCTCGCAACGGTAAAGTTCAATTAGTTCATTGGTTTTGGTCCTGGTCCATTCGTTCTCACTACAATCTTCCATCTTGACACAAACAAAACGAAAACACACACGAAATCACGGAAAACAGCTACAGCTGAAGTAAACACGTGTATTGACACTGACGGTCGTGGGTGGAGTAGGGCGGAGGGAACATTCTCCACTGGTTTCCTACACTTCCGCTTTTAGTTTAGTTTAGCTCCGCGAGAAACCAAAATTATGTGAAAGACTTGTCTCTCCACAAATGCAAGACAAAAAAAGTTGTTGTATTTTGTAGAAAAAGCAACAAATTGCCGCAACTTGTGGAAAAGTTAGTGAAAGTCTTTGTTATAAACGTGGCTTTTTAGCGACAAATGCCGTAGTAATTTTTTCACTTAAGGGCCAGTTGCACAAATGTAACCGTAGGTTAAAAACAATCTTTTCTATGTTCAATCCCTGGATACTAGTGTTTTTAATCTACAGTTAAATTTAACCAAGTTTGGTGCAACTGGCCTTTAGTATTTTTAATCAATTATCGCAGTTTCTATTGATAAGTATTTTAAATTGTCAATCTTCGGTGTCTCGTTTTTCATACTTTAATAGAAAGTATTTCTCGTCAAATTGCTAGGCAACAGATTTTCAATAAACAATCCAAATTCAGTCGGCAAAACACAAACCTCTTGTGCAAAATGAAAAAAATTTTTTTATAAAGTTTTTCTTTTTCTACTATTTTTTTTGTTCAACTAAAAAATTAAATTAAATTTAAAACAAAACTCTTTAACCCTCGGGCGGGCGCGCCAGCGGCAAAATGCCGCAGTTTTAGATTTTATTCTTAAAACTAAAATATCCTGGGCTCTACGGTATTGAGCTTCTATGTATTCGATGTTTATGGTATTGGCTCCGCCTACCCCCAACCTTGACCACAAGTGCATTTCCGTTCAATTGTTTGAGACGTTAGTTCAGAAGCAGTTCGAGTTTGCGGTGTGTTTGCCGCTGCGCGCCCTATCATGTAAGTTTTTTTATTGGTATTTATTTCAACATATTTTGTTGTTTTCAAATTTCTGCATGCGTGCCTGCATTACTTTATATATTAAAGCCCATACTTCAGTCTTACCAAATGAATAGCACGTTTATATTGCATTTTAGGTCGCGTAAAGGGTTAACACCAGAAGAATTAGAAAAGCTTTAGAAGACGTCGTTAGAGAGTTAGCTGAAGAGAGAGATGATGATGTGAGAGAAGAAATCAATTTTGAGCTGGATAGTGACGATAATGACAGCGATATCGAGACAGAAGAAATTATAACCAAAGATTTATACAGCAGCGATTCTGAGCAGTCCGCAGACGAATTTGACGAGATCTCAGACGATGACAATCAAAGCCAAATTGAAGATGATTATCGTTTTTTTTATAGGACGTGATGATGAGACTTTGGATAAGTAAACCTCTATTTCAAACGGAAAAACAAAAGCCAAAACTATCATAAAAATATTACCTGGTCCCAAAGCAAGTGCTAGAAATATTCATAGAGAAATTGATGCATTTAGTTTGTTTATTACTGACGAAATGGTTGAAGATATTGTAAGAAATACAAACCTATTTATAGAGAAGAAAAGACTGGACATAAACTATTCAAGGGAGAGAGATTGCAGAGACACAACAAAAACTGAAATTAGAGCTCTATTAGGTGCATTATTTTTGATTGGGACAAAAAAAGGAGGTCATACCAATTGCCTAGAGCTGTGGGATTCTGATGGTACAGGAATGATTATTTTGAGAGCTCTTTTTAGTTACAAGCGTTTCAAATTTTTACTGCGTGCTTTGCGCTTCGATAATTTGCATACGCGAGAACAAAGAAAACAGAGTGACAAGTTAGCTCCAATTAGAACATTCCATAATAATTTTGTCAACAACTGCATGGCTCATTTCATTTTGAGTGAGTTTGTAACAATTGATGAGATGCTTCATGGGTTTAGAGGACGCTGTTTGTTTGTCCAATATATTCCAAACAAACCCGCGAGGTACGGCATCAAAATGTATGCCCTTTGTGACGCCAAGACATTCTATACTTACAATTTTGAAATTTATTGTGGAAAGCAAGTTCCAGGACCATATGAAACATCAAACAAGGCGGAAGACATTGTGAAGAGACTAGTCATACCGATAGAGAAATCCAATAGAAACGTTACCACAGACAATTACTACACAAGTTATCCACTTGCGCAGTATCTGTTAACAAAAGGACTAACCATGCTGGGAACACTGAAAAAAAAATAAAAGAGAGATACCTCCGCAATTCCAACCGAATAAAAATAGGGAACTGCAGTCATCTGTGTTTGGTTTCCAAGACGATGTTTGTCTTGTTTCAACGGTTCCCAAAAAGAACAAAACGGTGCTTTTTCTCTCAACAATGCACAGCTCCTCAGATGTAGATGACGAAACCAAAAAGCCACTTGTAAATTTAGATCACAATTCCACAAAAGGAGGTGTCGACACAGTCGACGAAATGTGTGCTTCCTATAGCACCTCTAGAATTACAAGAAGGTGGCCGTTAACAGTTTTCTTCAGACATCTAGATATATGTGGCATAAACTCAAGAGTAATTTTCAGATTTAACAACATTGAAAACAAACACAGAAGAAGAATTTTTTTAAAAAATCTGGCACTACAATTGATGGAGGACCATTTGAAAGACAGGGCTCTAATAAAAACACTTCCTCGGGATGTTTCCGCATTTTTATGTAACTACAGAGTGGACGAATTACAATGTAAACCACAAACAAGGCCAGGTATTTGCTACATTTGTGGTACTCATAAGAATAACAGAACCAAGTCAGTTTGCAACGATTGCGGGAAAAATGTTTGCAAAAACATAGCAATATTATCGTTAAGTGTTTGCAATGCATGCAGGAAAAACAGGGCATGGAAATTGAATGATATTCTTTGTTTTTGTTTTTTTTAATTTACGTATATTACAAGTGTATAAACTTTTACATCAGTTCCTACTTTATTTGTTATTTTTAAAAGCGTTAAATATTTTTTTTATTAATAAAATCGTTAAGAATGATATATCGTCTTAGTTCACCACATATATACATTTCTTTGTAATCTACAGGCTAAAAACTGCAAAAAACCACTGCGGTGTAAATGCCGCAACGCGCCCGCCCGTGTAATTCTAAAAGGCGCGCCCGCCGGAGGGTTAAATGAAAACGAATTTTAATATAAAAAGCTAAATAGTTAGTAGTTATCAGATATAAACTTAATAGATCAAGATTATGTGACGGATGTTGACCTACAAATGCGGTTTTGAGAAGCCTTCGTTTTTTGTACAGAGTTAGGCTGACTTACCTGAAACAAAGAAAATGATTAGCATTTAAACAAAATATTAGATTATCTCATGTTAACATTTAACGAATCTTTTTAAATTGAACCTTGAAGATCTTCTAATTACGAAACGATTATTAATTGTTGTTATGAGTCCCTATAATATCTACCATCGGTCATGACAATATTGCCGATTGGGGTTTTTAGAAATATTATCACTGCTACACGTCGTTTTAACCTTCAAAACCTAATATCCATTACAATTAAGTTTAAGATTGTGCAACGGGACTACAAGCCCACATTGTAGTACATATTTAGCTAAGTTTTAAATATTGTTTACTTTAAATTTATCTACAACCCTCTTGAATATATTAGGTCTCGTAAATTATTTGTTTGTATAAATCCATGTGGCGTCTGTCTACAAAACTAATATTTGTCTTTCAAAGAAGACCATTGACCACCACTATGTTACGTTAACGGGAATAATATTCATAATTAGGATAGACGTACTTAGCAAAATTTGAAAACGTTAATCCCAACTGTGTATGTAAATGCGTATTTTTATTACTTTATTTACATAATAACATATACACATTTTGGCACTATGTTGATGTTTTTAGATATAATAAAAATCGAGTAACGGAATACTGGTTTAAAAAAATGCACTGACTTTTTTTTGTAAGATTTAGGTGGCAAAGTTTTGTTAATGCAGCGAATAATTATTGTTTTCCGTTAGTTTTGTCGGTGATTTTTTTTTTAATTTGTTAGTTTCAAACGAATTACGTATAATAAGTGGCGGACTGGGAAATTTAACCGATGGCCAAATTACTATAACTCTATGTCTCTCTAATGCATATAAAATTGTAATTAATTCAAAAGTATGCCCATATAACCGAGTACAAGTGCATAACTACTAGTAAAACATACCTAGTCTGGGAATTACCTATTTTCAAAGTTAATACGTTCATAATATAAATGGTTTATTAATTTAGACCAATGTTTCCACCATGGATGGAAATTTTAGGCAGTTGTTAAAAGTCTTTGCGAAAATTTCTAGTTAAATTGGCAATATGAAGAGTTGGTCAAATATTCAACGTTCTTTGTGGTTAAAGATATCATTTCAAAAAATTTGTAAACCTTAAAACCCAAAGGAAAGGAACACCAACTGCAGCGTCTATTTAATCAACAGAAAAACACCAAAAACTGCACCAAAAACTTGACTCGGACACGTGTTTCAACAGCTAAGCATGATAACAGCTTAGCTGTTGAAACACGTGTCCGATCAAGTTTTGGTGGCTTCAGTTTTTCTGTTGTAAGCTTAACTTGCGGATTTTTTGGGTTACCCAAACCAGATGTGTCTTCTATTTGACTATAGGCGTTGAAAGAAATTCAATATAATATTCAAACAAAATTAACGCAATCCTAATTGAAATGTTAGAGCGGGTCATGCAAAACTTTCTACACATTTGCTGATGAAATTTACTTGCATGATGTTCTTTGATAAGTTGCATTGTAGGACCGTTAGTGGTCAAATTTAGATGACGTATTTCCTACTACAATGTACTTTTTTGAAATGGTTCATCTTTGAGGAAGGTCACCAAAACAATTTCGTGGTTTTTGGTGCTTCTTCGTCAAAAAATTTGGTGTCATCCTCGAAGAAAACCAGTTATGTCAATATAAAATTAGACAATTTTTTGAGTTCAACACGAATCAATTAGAAAAACACCATGACATTTGTGACGTTTCTAGAATCTCCTTGCAAAAGTTTATAGAAATATTAAGATGTGCAAGTTTACAATCACTTTGGTACCGACTACCTTGGGTGTACGGACACCTCTGCCATGGTATTTTACAATGCCCTCAAAATTTCATCGTTAAGCAGATTATTTAGATAGAGATATAATATTTAAAAAAAATTCATTATTATTTAAAAAATAAAAAGTTGATTTTGGTGAACAAGTATGCAAAATCTTTTTTATTTCATATCTTATAAATAAGATAGGGAGTTATGCAACTGTTTCCAAACCATTTTTTCACTTTTTGAACGAATTAAAGTTGGTACCTTTTAATGAACACTACATTAACAAAACAATTTTCATGAAACTTTGTACACGGTGTTTTTTTATAATACCGTAGGTTTGAATAGATTTTCGGTATAATGTGAATAGCCAAAAGGGCACTTAACCTGCAGCCCGGTTTTTTATATTATCAAAAAAATATAACTTCTAGAAATTGTTTTTTAAAATAGAAATTTTAATGATTTATGCACAACATTTGTTTGAACATTTTTTTTATCCGATTACGATTACATCGTAATTGCAGAGTTGCACGATTTCACAAAGCCTTTATTTAACCATCTCTTTAAGAATAATAACTACAAAGAAAAATTATGGAAGAAAAGTTGTTGGGTATTTTATTTTCTATAGGTAAGTTTTATTTGAATTAGTTCAACTCCAGCTTTAAAACTTCAAGGACCGCGGGCTCGTTTTGTCCCGAAGTAGGTAGCCGTTAATGAAATTTATAATTCGATTTTACAAATTACTTTGCGATACATTTGCATTAATTTTATTTCATTTTTTGAGCAAAATATGTTATGCTTGTGCATACTTTTCTGTACGCTTTTAACGTTTATTAGTATCGGATACATATAAGAGGTCTGGGCGAAACTTTTGTTTTCAAATTTGATAACTGGAATTGAAATTAAAGATACCTATCTATTCGTAAAAATTTGCTAGGGCAATGTGAAGACACTTAGAATATTTTAGTCACAATAATAAAATATAAATAACTATAGAGCGCCGAGTGGCCTCGATATTTCCGGCTTACCGAGAAAGTTCCCGGTGACTGCCTAGTCCCCCAATTCAAAATTTGGAGTGGAATCTAATTTAAAATTTATAGGGGTGGTCTTGTTTAAAATTGATCTTAAATTGCAGTATCTCCAAAATCTTGAAAATATCTGGCTGAATTGCTCTCCGTCGAACTTAGTAAACTATAAAATTTTCAAAAATTTCAGAGAAATGCATCACGGCAGTTCACCGTATGACTCGCTGCATCCTTAAATGATAACATATTTGTTTGTTCTACTTAAAATTAACGATAACATTTCAAAAACCGAAGAAATGGCAGACCGTAAACTTTTATATTGTTAGGGATGCCGACTTATTTTGAATGATACAAATTCTGCCTACAGATAATTAGAATAACACTATAACAAAAACTACATTGTTTTTATAAATCCAAGATTTAATTTAAGTAATGCGTAATTTTAGTTGTTATCTATTAATTGAAAAATACATAGTAATCAAAAAGTGCAAAAAGTAGTGAAGTTTTCATAAATTATAAGAGAATTTCAATTTGTATGCTAATTATTTCATTAAAATACACAAAAATTGCTTGCATAATATCTACAACCAATAAGGTACCTTTGTTTTGACTTCTTACTTTGGCAACCAGAACAATTTTCAGAATTTTTTTGTGGCGATGCAATAATTAAGTGTAGATTTGAGAGTTGCGAGAACATATACTATATGATTTACAAAAACTAATTTAAAATGTCAGGTTTGATTTATATTGGTGTATGTTTATTTTTCGGTCGAGAATATTTTTAGAAAATTATCCGGATTCCCGGAAATAATTTAAGCTAATCCATGCTAACGTAGATCAAGTTTTTCATTGAGTTATAGCATTGAACTATACTCAGCTGTCTATTGTTATTAAAATAATTGTCCAGTATCTCTTATTAATATAACTGCTAACTACGTATCCATAAACAAATATTGAAGTAGTAATAAAACATGATGTCATGGTTTTGGAAATTCCAAAAGTTTACACCCAAAACCCTCTTACGCCCCCCAGGAACAAGTGTCAAGTGCGAATTTGTTGTGCTATAAAATCTTGATAAGGAAATTATCGTGTGGAATATTTTTCTGGGATTTTAAAGAAAAGCGTAGTAGATCGTTTTTAATTTTTATTGGAGTGTAATAGATAGATGTTTCGGTCAGACTTGTGAGCAGTCCTCCAGATTTGGGATGAGATAGTATTGTAACCTATAAAAATCCATCTTACATATTTTCTTCGTTTTAGTATAGGTACCAAGAGAGTTTTGTTTAAATTTACTTTCAAGTCCCTTTCAAATAGGTTCGATCGTTATCAAATGTAGAATTATTAAATTTGAAACATGGAAACACTTAATCTATAAACGGTATTTAACGGAGTAGCAACCATGAATGTCGATAGTCCTAATGCAATAGTGCCTCGACATCACCTGCTCACCGATGGACGTTCAATCCTCATCTTAACCACTTTCTTTTTTTTGCAATCATGCACAAATCATCGTGGTTTGTAAGCAATTACTGAATCTGGGGTTCTTAATATACGAAGTTCTGTTGGGTCCTTCTATTAGTTTTGTGTCCAAGAAATTCCTTCACACTTAGACGGGTTTCTGAGATTTTGTATTAATGGTAAGTATTAGCCTGTAGATAGTTGAATTAAATGGTTAAATAGTAAAAAAAAACAAAAACGTAGTTTGATATGAAAAAAATTGATGAAATACAATTACAACGAGATCAGTGAAATTCTTTTAATAATACTGTTGCTGTATCTACAGAATCGTAGTACAAACAAAAACACTTATTTAATTAAAAACACTTTCTTCGTGAACTTGAATTTGAAAAATGAGGTCAATAACATCATCAAAGTCCAATCTTTGTTATGTCACATTCTATGTTCAGTACTGCCACATCCCTGAAACGTGCCTCAGTCATCGTTGATCTGGCGTAGTTTTTGATCTTCTTCAGGACGGAAAATGATCTTTCCGCTGAACAGTTTAATGCCGGGATTGTTAAAAACAGTTTCAATGCGACTCGACATAAGGATATAAGTCCTGAACTGCATTATCGTGTAGAGCTTCGTAAAGTTCAATAAATGTCTGTGGGCGTTTTTCTTTTTCAGACTTTTTGACCCATCAATTTAAGGAATTCTTCATATGTGGTGGAGGACAATGACGTGTGGTCAGTTCTATACATATAATAAAATTTTCACAATTATGTGCCGACCCAAATCTCTCATAATGTCCTCTCAAAGGTAAACCAGCAGCAGCTAAAGACCGCACAACTGCAACTACTCGTTTTAAAACATTTCTCCAATAACTCCTTTCATCCTCAAGTTGAATCATAATCTTCGAGTCAATTCTTCCGGCCGCTGTGATTCTTCTTTTCATTACCAAGACACATGATTTGTGGCCTGATGAATGTTCATGATTTTTTAAGTAGTCGCTTCCATGTTTCCAGTCATCAAAACCTTCTCTTGCGAGTTTCGAAATGTCTCCAAATAGTTGACATGGTATACAAAAAAGTTTCCCTGAACTTTCGGAGTACATTAGGTATGATGTTTTGACTTCCTGTCCATTAATTAAGATAGTTTTTAGAGTTTGAGTTAGGAAGTGATGTTGGCCGCCGCTGAGTCTTTTCGAACGGCTAAAATCTAAGTTTGAAACATCTTGGTTGATACCAGTGTTTAACACTCGATCTCGGGTGTTGTCATTTACTGACCACAGAGCAAGGTCACATACAAAATTTGTCTCTTGGTTTTCGTTAAATCCTGTAATATTTGAACTTGTATGAGGCACAGTTTTAAGGATCTGCATAACATTGTCAGGTGTATACTCAATTTCAGAGTATTTGAAACAATTGCTCCGGTCTTCTGTTGTTGGTATTGTAGTTTCTTGGATACTAACTAATTCTTCTGAGTTCAAAGAACTGGTGTTTGGGCCTAATTCACCCTCGAGCAATTTTAATTGTTTAGGTAGGTCAGATTCTACGACATTTTTGCTTTCAGCCAAGACATTGCCAGATTTGGGTTTTTGGAAGAAACTAAATATTTTAGCAGTCTTATTTATTACTTCCTGTTCTCTTTAATTCTTTTGCAATGTTGCCTTTCTGTAAGCAGCACCGCTTAGACGTTTTCTACCGTCACTCATGATTTTTTTCCTTGGAATACCTGAAAACGTAACGAATAAATCAAAATTCAGCATTGTTGTAAAATTAAAATATAATAAACTGCTTGCCCCGACAGATTCCATTCTATAAAAAAATATTGGCCTGACGCAGTAAAAAGCTTGTAGGAGATACTTGCTACGACCTTAGTGGGCAAACTCGCTATGATCGTTTGCATATAAACAAACATTTGTTTAGGCACTCAGTATGTCGTCGTAAGAATATAATTTTAAAAAATTATTCCAACATTTCAATATTAATTGACCAACTGCATTTATCACTGAATTAATAATTCCACTTGAATTTTCATCCAGTTAAAATGTAAAATATAAACGGTTTATGTTTTTACTTTCTTTTTTGAAATACCAATATCTACTAATAGGCCTGACTAATATTAAGAAGTAAGTTTACCTATGCTAATATACTGTCTTTTTGTCTACTCACAGGGCTATAAAACGTCACCTTAGATAACTGAAAATATGTAAGCAAAACACTGGATACCCGATAGTAATATTGCTCGAATCACAATCACATCAGTAACTAGCGAGTCTTAACACGCCACTTCGCTGATTCGGGTGAGCCCATTTTTTCGCTTTTCGAGGGTATGGGAGCATGGTTGAGCGTTGAGAGGTGGTGCGTGTTGTTAGTGAAGGTGGAATGTGGAAAGGTTTGATTTTGATCATTTAATCAGTACGTCTGACGTTTAACTAAGTAGTTTCTTTTCTGTTTTATTTAAACCTTGACTTTCTTATAGTTGTGAAGTTTATTTATTAATTTTAACAAAATATATTTTTAAAGTTTCAAACTAAAAATATGTTTCTAAAATTTGCCGCCCTTAAAAATCTGCCGCGCTGGGCTGCGGCCCCTACAGCCCCTCCCCCCTCCCCCCAAAACCTGCCACTGAACCCGTCATCGCCTATTTTGGCAGGACTGGTCATGCATGATCTGTTAACTTATGTACATTTTGGCATGTGTTCATATACATTATATATCTATATAAATATCTCATTGATTCGACTTGGTGTCAGCAAAACTTTCCAATGAGAAGCGACAGAGTTCTTGAACGCGAGTTAGGGAAAGTAATTTTAATTTATGGCGAAGCTAACTATTTAACTGACTTTTTAGAATAAGAATACATTGCGTCCTTAGTCCTGGCCTCAGCGAACATAAGAAATGGAATATATGACCGCAGTAAAGTATCCCAAAAATACTACGTTCCTATTGGAATCCTCTTTTAATGCCCTTTCATCATTTCTTGAAGTTTGCCAAACCAAGTGCACAAAATACTGTACTCTCAATTCTTGACGGACATGCAACACACCAAACAATTTGACAGGTTGCTCACATGAACATTAGATGATTCGATATTGAATATTTATTATTTTCCAAATAGTATAATTCCGATTCCTAAAGCTCCGTCAAAGCAAGGCGAGGAAATACTACGATACTAACGACTACACCAAATTTGAAGTCAATGAGTTAAAAAAGAACTGGCACTTGTCAAGCCGAAACTAAAGCAAAAGAAGAACGAGAAATACTCGCCGAACATAGCATCTACGACCTCCGAATCACCTTATAATATGAACTTTGCAACAATTCTTCATATGATTTATTTTAAAGATATCGCTGATCCATCACTCGCAGAAGGGCTCGAGTTCAGTTTGGCCCACACGATGAGACCTATATATTTATAAAGCCCATGACCTGGGGAGCACGAATATGCAAGAATTTAAAAAAAAAAGTTGCAGAACATATTTTTCATTGATTTTTCTATAAAAAACGGCCGTGCACAGTTTGTTCAAGAAAGGCCCTTCACTCGCTTCTATTTAATTTAGGATGGGTTGCATCGCCGTGCACATTTGTTAGTTAGGTTAGGTTAGGTTATATTGAAACTATGGAAACAACCCCTCAAATTAGTCATTGTTTTCAATTAATCAAAATGTGTGACAGTGCAATTCCTTATACTTCTTCTTCTGTTGTTGTGCCATTGAATTTCAAGCCAAAATGGAAATTAAAAAAAAGTCCAAAAAAAAATGCAACGCAGGCTTTTCACTTACAACAAAGAAGTTGAAATATCTTTCATGCCTCATTATGGACAAAGCCCCCAAAGCCTACCAGAAGTAGCCGACAAAAGCAGCATCTATTTTGAAGAAATTATTGGCCGTTTTACAACTGATCAAAGCCTTAGGCATGGAAAGATTAAATGTTTTCCATTATGCCCCATATGTGGAGTGGAAGATTTGTAGCATAAACAAAAGGTTACCACTATATTAGTTTTAATATTTTTACATTTTTTACATATTCTTTCTTTTGCTTTCTTTGCTTTGAAGTAAATAGTCTTTATTTCTTATTTAAATTGTTATCAATTCATTTTTTTTCAGCTAGTTTTTTGCTAAGTATTTTACTTTGCCCCACATTTCTGTACAAGTATTGCACAAGGAAAGGCAAGAAAGAAAATGGATACCTTGTATTGTTGACGATGTAATTGAAAAAAGAAAGACTCAGAGTAGATAGTGTACTGGACTTTACAAAATAGGGACCGTTAACTGAAAAAAGAAAGGGAAGAAGAAGGTGTAATATTACGTCGACGATGATAAGCAACGAATTCTCTTGGTTCACAACAAAAACAGACAGAGTTTTTAATGCCTTGATTTGCTCGTATGTTATCATTAGCTGATTTTTTCAATTGGTAGGGTTTGTCATTTTTACAGTTCCTGTGGAAGTAAATACGACAAAACGAACTAAGGTTATGTAGGTGGTTAATGAAACTGATACAGTTCATTTTTTATTTTATGCAACAAGGAATCGTTATCATTGTGAAGAAATTCCCCGTCATTCCTGTATGTATTGCCTCAAATTTCTTGAAAAGGTTTTAAGTAACACGTTCTTGTAAAGAAGAACAACCAAACCTTCTAAAGTTCC
Organism: Abscondita cerata; assembly: GCA_030710515.1. Classification (NCBI taxonomy): domain Eukaryota; kingdom Metazoa; phylum Arthropoda; class Insecta; order Coleoptera; family Lampyridae; genus Abscondita; species Abscondita cerata. Next base: position 743,051 of record JALBCR010002156.1, on the reverse strand, counting down.
AGCTACAAATTACCGAATATAATTAAACTTGTCAGCAAAATATAAACTTATTAGGACGGTATTTATAATCAATCATTAATAATCGTTGTAATTTTAATGGACTAAAAAATTGGCCCACTTGACCTCCCTACTTTAGGTAGTAATTGTTGAGTCCAAACACACGCACGTTTTAAAAGATAAAATGTACTCAACGGTAAATACCTCGAAAGAGATAATAAACGAAGTTATTCACGTACATTGTAAACGGAATTAAAGTAACGTTAGAAGTAAATTACAACTTTTGAGTGCACTTAGAAAAAAATTTTTGTCGCTTATATACAGTAACAAATCATTATGTTCGTTATTCAATTATTATACAACAAAGGAAATACTAAACAATTGTGAGAGTTACACTACAATATGTACGTACACGTTGTAAGAAACAAAGTGTGTCAGTTAAATTGAATCATCTCACTTTTATTTGCGGTACACTATTATTTTTTTATGATGTACATACATACTACAGAATTTGGTGATCATAATGTTGACTATGGATACGCAATGCCACAAAGCAATTATTTTAAGGAGAAGCAGGATACAAAGCAGAAAATAATTCAACTTAAAATATAGCTTTGTTGTTTTGTCATGGTTTCAGATCAAACAGGATCGAACAACAAAATTCGCGACTAGTTTTAACTGCAAATCTATGTTTTAACTTGTTTACTAATTAGAACCAAACCTGTACCTATAGAACTACAAGGAAATACCCATAATATTAGCTCACATTCGATTTTCGAAGAAGTCGCTGTTTACATATCGTTACCTATGATAAAAATGATCAATTTTGAGTTAATGCCAATTTTATCTATAAAACCTGATACAAAGATTAGTCACAAAAACAGTTAAGCAGTTAAATTATTACACAGTGTGTAAAAAAAATAGGTAGCTCTTGGTTTAATGAATGTTAATTTAAATTTTTTAGTTTACTACTCTGGAACCTATGAAGTTATCGACAGGTAATCAAATGACAACAATAATATAATAGAGAATATTTGGTTTTCAGCTTAAGCCTTAAATAATTAAATTACAATGCAATAAATTACCACACAGACTAATATTAATGAAACACAAATGAGTAATTAAGAAAAAAAAACAGTAATGAAACAAAATAAATACAACAATAAATAAATAATTTAACTAAGATATTTAATTAATTTATTCTAAGAATGTTTAACACAATGGAAATTTTACAAGGAATGTCAGCCATTTCCTCAAGTATTCTGTAAGACAAAGTGAATCAAAAAGACAACCTGCCCAACGATTTTACTGAATACGGTGTACCTATGACTTTTTTTAATCCAATGGGAGTTTTCAGTCGCCCGATCTGATCATCACTAAGAATCAGATAGTTTAAGTAAGCGTTTTGCACAGAATTCTACATCGCCCCACACTAATAAACATAAAAGATGTAGATAATCCGTCTCGAAAAGTGAATAGAAGAAAATCGCATGGTAAAAAAATAAATAATTCACATAAATGTTGTAAATAATATAATTTACAATAACTTTCCTATTCTGGCTTTTAAGGATGAATTTATATCTTCTTCCGTAGAAGGAGATCCTCTAGGCCTATTATGTTTTAACATTATTATACAACCTATTATTAAAGAATTGATATTAGAGTTGCATCTTCTTATTTGGATGACGGAACACTTTGTGGAAATTCAGGAAGTGTCCTTGTAGATTTCAAAATACTGTTTGAGAAATCTAAGAAAATCAGTTTAGAGATAAATCCTTTAAAGCGCAAAATATTCTTCATTTCTAAGTATGATTAAGCAGTATATGATGAGTTTTTAAGAATCTCCCTTGGTATAAAGTAAGTTTTCATAATGAAGAATTGGATCTTTTAGGTGCCCCTCTGACGGAAGTATCTACAAGAAAAATTCTGAACGGAAAAGCCTTTAAAATGAGACTACTGTTAAAAATATTACTTGGGCACTTTTCTCATATAGCATATTACCTATTGTGGAACTGCTTGACCATACCTAAACTAACATATACAGGGTGCCCCACCGAAAACGAAACAGACCGTTTTTTGGAGGTATCTTACACTTTCAAAAAAAAAAAAGCTTGGGCAGGTCAATTTTTGTTTAGAGAACGACATCTTCCGAAGACAAACTTGACCCCAAAATATCAACAGAGTGGCCTCAACAGCCCCCATGTCGAAAATCTTAAATGGTATGATGGGTCAACAGGTACCGCATATGAAAACTCTATCAATTTTCTATGCTGCTATATGCATTTTATTTCGGTCAAATTAAAAAAAAAAGAACTTTCAAATAAAAGTTGATAAAACTTGGATAAATTCTACATTTACCCGGTATCCTACTGTCAATAATTTCATATTTATTTTTATAAATTTTTTTATGAAAACGACGGTACCTACATCAACAATATGAAAATATTTTTATCCAAATTTAATGCTTGCTACTGGTGGCATAACTTGCTTGCAGTTAATTGGTTATTTGAATTGGCGACATTTTAAATAATTCATATAATACCACTAATTCCACCAAATAAATTTGACATGACTAATTCTGAAACTTAATTTGCAAACCACAACAGCCCACGTATTTCTCAGAAACAAAACCAATCATCGTTTTGCTCAACATAAATACAAACGTTTCTACTAATGTGTATGTATGTATGTATGTAAAATGTATATATCACACTATCAATACTGTCTCATACACTGCTTTTAGGTTTTAATGGTTTTCCTAAACCTTGAAGCAAATGCTGTTCCAAGACGAACCAATCCACAATTGCACACTATACAGGTTTATACTGATCTTCTGGGGAACCATACATAACACTTACTTCTCAATACAGTCATGAAAATGTACCACACGAATAAACAAAATAAATAAATCAAAATTTTTATACAAATTTATACCAAAATGTTGACGGCGGTACAAATTTCTACAAAAATGCCCTTTTGTATCGGTCGATTACGTTCAAAATCTAAATAAAATAGTTATTATAAAAAAATTTTTAATAACATACCAAATACCAAATTTGATGGAAATTACACTAAAATAGTTTTTGATGTATTGTTGCATGGATGGAAAAATATTCATCAGAAAAAAACTACCCAGTGACATTGTGCGTTTTTTCAGTGTTAACAATAATGGAATTAATGTCACACATATTTGACTTTTAGTTTATGGTGGAATATCTATGAAAATGAATAGAGACCGTTGTACCTCGTTTCCGCAGCTGTTACAATCTTTACTTTTCCAGAATAAATATTTTTAATCTAGATAACTTAAAACCCTAATTAAAATTTTGATAAAATTAAAGAACATCTTCTTTTTTTTGCTAATATTTTAAACAGAATACATAAAAAGTGTCTCTTATCCTGTTATCCGCTGTGTGTGATTTTTAGGGATTTTTGGTGCAAATATAAAATATGGAAGGTGATCAGTACCTTACAGTACTCCATGGTCAACAAGAAAAACATGTTGTTCCTGAGAATCACCACTTCGGTTTCCGGACCTGGTCATCAAGACCCTCCCGGATAATTAAGAAAAATGTACAACACAATTTCACAAAAACACAATCATTACACACTTAATTAATATTATTACATGTGAATACTAGGGTAGGTAAGGGTTGGCATGTTTAGGTTTTAGTGGTTTTCCTAAACCTTGAAGTAAATGCTTTGCCAAGACGAACCAATCCACAATTGCACACGGTTTCGTCACCACACTGTACAGGTTTATACTGATCTTCTGGGGCACCATACATAACACTTACATCACAATACAATATTTAAAATGTACCATACGATTAAATAAATAAATCTTCTAATGTCAGAAGTTTGCGCCAACCTGTATAAGTAGTACTTCATGATTTAACAATTTTCAAAAATATCTTCATTATCCATATTTTGAAGAAAATAGTACAGAATTTCAGCGACTAGTAGTATGTTAAGCGATTAATAATTTAAAATATTTCAAAAATTTGCCATCTTTTTAATTCATATGTTTCTATTGTACTTTGAAAGACAGATCAAGACAAATCAAGTGATGAATGGTTAAAATGGAGTTTCCACCCACAATAGGTTTACAATGTTGTAAAAGATTTCTATGAATGGACAACCAATAGATAATGTAAAATAAAGGTCTAATGTCTGTATTGTATAGGTGCTAACTTTAATGGATGATTTTTTACCACCCACATACAATACGAGAAATAATGAGATAATTTCAAAGTCAAATAGACATACATCCTATCTTATTCTTATTTACAATGTATAATTTTCCGGTTACATTGAAAAATATTATATGGGAAAAAAGTGCTTTAATCGGGCAGCACATTTTAACTCAGATGTTCTGAAGCAGTGTGCACAAAACAATACTTCATTTTTGTGTGTTCACCCGAATTGTACACACACACATGTGCGAACCGTTGATATTGCGTCCTCCAATTTAAAAGAAATTAATTAGTATTATCATTGATTATAAAGTTCGGTATTATGTATATCTTTTAATCGAATCATTTTCACTAACGAAGTTCTTTAACTTAAATCGTCTATTATTTGATTACATTGCATTACGTGAGTGTCAGTGAGAAGATTCATTCAATTTTACAACTGAAAGAAGCAGTAGAAACCACACTGAATGTAATTTTACGACACTAAACCGTTAGTCATAAGTAAGATGTCAAGTGTAGGCAATTTATGTTATTCTTCATATACTAGTAGTTAGGTGAATCATAAATATAACTACTTAGACTATAATGGTATTTGTATTAATTTATTTTTAATACATAATTATTAATAAAAGAATTTGACAACCATAAATTAACAATGAAGTTAGGTTATTATTTTTTAAAACATATTTGATTTATTTAAAAAAAAGTGATTCTTAATGTGTGCAAAACCCTGCAATTGTCGGGCAACTAGTTTATGCATAATTGCAATTTAAATTTTCAATCGAGGCTGAATGCTCGTGTGATGGTCCAATTGTCAGAAATAAAAAATAGTTTTGAAGGTCAAATGGATAGGAACAAAACGTTTATTCTCATTTTTCGATAAAATGATATTTGATACGCAAAAAATGCATGCAAAAATTACTGAAATTGACCGAGAGCGAGAAGGCGATAGATTGGTGGAGTGGAGTGTATCTCTATACAGGGTGTAACAAAATAAGTTTAAAACATTTTAAGGGGTGATTTCTTATCGAAAAAAGAGATAGAGTATTTCATATAAAGAAACTTCATTGGAGCATCCCTTGTTAAGATACAGGCCCTTGAAGGGGGTACATAAAATATGTTTTACAATTTTTTTCACAAACACTAAAAAGTTAGAAAATTAAAATTAAAGGTGACACTTTCTACTATCAAAATTTTTGAAATTTACATACTGACAGCGTGATACCAATTTAATCGTCACTATCACTAATAGCGGCGTATTAGATAAATTAGTTTCGCATTTTGGTTTTATGCCAATATATCTCTGTAGTTGTTCGTAAAATAATTTTTTGCTGCGAACTGGTTAATTTTGAGTAAAAAATTTAAGAGACATTTTTGTTTAGAATATGTTCCAATGAAGTTTCTTTATATGAAAGACCCTATCTCTTTTTCGATGAAGAATAACCCCCTGAAATGTTTTTTTACACTTATTTTGTTACACCCTGTATACTGCACTATAGGTATGTTAAACATAAAAACGTCTGTAGATATTTAAAAATTGCTAAAAAAAGTTGCAAAATTGTTATTGTTCTTGGAAAATCTGTAACGGTTTTAGTTTTTCTGAAAGACATTCGATTCATGTAGGGGTTATTAAAAAAGATACTTTTAATTTCCCTAAAACGTATTTGAATGGCTTTAATTTTAAACCACTTTGTTTAAGACGATCGAAAAACTAAACGAAAGTGTAATTTTTTTTCTTTTTTTAATCTATATAAATATGCCACGCAAAAATTTCAACCAGACAATACTTGATTGATAAATCTTTGAGTTTGTCTTACGTTACGTAGTCCAAATGGGATATAAATGAATTCGAAAATACCGAATGGAAAAGTAACTGCTGCTTTATGAATGTCATCAAGATGTACACTCATGAAATTTAAAACTTGGACACCACAATTTCTGTAAACAAAAGTTTGCACATTGTGAAGCGGGCTTAAGGGTATCATTTACAATTCTAATAGCAGGTAGTCTCAGCAGGGGTTATCTTATAGAAGGACTGTAGAATGAATCATTACACTAAGCACGTTTTAGAAAATAGGTAATTTACGTTGCTTACTTAATTTTTTTCTTTAAAGAATATATTTGAAGGTATCGCTAATTAAACACCATAGCTCGATTAATTATCGAATCAAAATTTTGTTTAGGAAATGTTTACAAAATAAAATTAGAAATAATTTTGATTTAAAAAACGTCTACAAGCAATAACTTTTAAATTAAATCAAAAACTAAACATGGTTATTTGGGTTGACTGATTATTACTTATTTTTAAATAAATCTAACCTACTAATTATTGTAAGTTATTAAAAAAATCATTAAACTCTCTATTCATAATATTTAGTCCTTACAAAATGTATATTTTATGACGTTTCATTTTTTTCTGTAGTTAATATAAAAAGTGAAAATAAAAACTAAGGCAATTCTTATTGTCAACGTATATATTTAGTTTTTGACAAGAATTTATTACATAATTATAATTAAGATACCAAGTTATAGTTTAAAATTAAATGAAAACGTTTTTTTTAAATAAAGGTATTACTATATAAATAAATATAAGAAATCAATAATGGGTGTGACCTCCATTATTATTGATACATTCTTGGAGGCGTCTGCTCATTGACGCTATCAAGGTATCAATATAATTAATATTAATCGTTTCCCATGCGGTATCAATGGCTGCAATTAGTGCATTACGGTTTACTGGTATAAAATTTGGCCCTTGTTGTCTTCGGATAACAGCAAGTATTCGAGCCCAAACATTTTCGATAATGTTAAAATCTGGGCTTTTGCTGGCCAGGGTAACAGCTCCAAGTTATTTGCTTGTATCCAGTTGCGCACAGTCATCATATCCCGATAGTTAATTATCGAATGTTCCAAGAAAATATGTGTAAATAGTAAATGGAATCTACTAACGTAACGTTAAGTCGTTAATTATAGTTACATAACTCTCCTTTCATAAGATATAGTTCATATTAATATGCTTATTGTAAAGCTTCGTACACACCTGAACAACAAACCGAGGAACAAACAGAACAACGAACCGAACGGCAATCGGAACATTAATTTGGACGGTGCTACGTACGAATTTTAGAACAGATTCGCAAGTCCTGATTGTTCCACGAACGGTTTGCGGCGTTCCCGCAACTTGTCGGTTTTTCTCCGACATCAAAGAAAATGCGCGCGAATGCGTTTGCAGGTTTGGACGAATCTAAACAAAACGGCGAACAAACTTATGCGGGAGAATTAAATTATTTATTTTTGTCCTCCCTTTTGTGGGTTTGTTGTGTTTTAGGTAATATTATGGAGTTGACAGAAGAAAAATGTTTTAAATTAATCAGTGTTTAAGAATGCAAGAAAAAATGATGTCCCTATTAGCATCATTTGGGCGGGAAATTTCCAAAATAAAAAAAGCGAAGTAAATTATAATTTTTACTCTTCTTTGTGCGTAAAAATTTGGTTGGCACTATCTTCTTGTTTTCCGCAATTTTCTCTTCTCAATAATAAATATATATGAACTGAAAACTACTGAAAATAATTATGGGAACAGCACAAACGTTCCGTTTGTTGTTCGGATTGTGGAAATCATAAAAGATCGTTTGTCGTTCTGTTTGACTTTCGGTTCGTTGTTATGTTTGTTGCTCGGTTTGTTGTTCAGGTGTGTACGAAGCTTTACAACTTAAGCAACAATTTTTGGCGAATAAAGATTAGTTTGTGATGTAATATTAGAAACACAAATTTATATCATATCAAATTTATGACAACTTAAAAACCAAGAACGTGTATGTTATTGCTAAGAAATTAGTCCTCTATTGTAATCTTAATACTTAAAAGAAAATTCTGTCCATTAGCATTATAAGGAAATGGCTTTTACTTTATGAATAAGTTTCAATAACAATAGAATATCCTTGCTTGTTTAATTTACTTCCTTTGAGTCATATTGCTCTAAGGGTTGTTACATTGGTCATTAGAAGTATGTAATAAATAAACAATTACCTACTGTTTGAGAAGGGGTAGTGTGAACCAATAAATAAAGTAAGAAATGTAAATTCCATTTTAGTTTAAAATTTCAAGTGTTGTAAAAATGCCACCTCATCTCGGTGCTGATTTGAAAGCGCGGATTGTTTCGGAATTAGCGGCGGGCCGTAGCGTGCGTGAAATTTCACGTATGTTAGATATACCAAAAAGCACCGTAGGGCATTACCGAGTAAAATGGAATCTTGAACACACTTTGGAAAGAGCCATCGGAAGTGGTAGACCTAAAGTATCTACACGTGCTCAAGATCTCGAGTTGTTTCATTACGTAACAGAACAACCATTTGCTACATACTCCAGGGCTATAGCAGATACACATTTTCCCGGATGCCGTATAACTGCACAAAAAAGATTAAAGGAGATGGGAATAAAGAAGTATAATGCTGCTGCGAAAGAAGTTCTCAGTGACGAAAATATGAGACGTCGTCTGGAATTTGCAAGGCGATATGTGAACGAACCTTTGGAATTTTGGAATCGAGTGATTTTTAGCGACGAAAAAACGTTCAATAGCCGCAACGATGGACCACTAAAAGTTTTTAGAATGGAAGGAACTCGTTACGAAAATAATCACATATGTCTATTAACAAGTTTATTTTTCTGGTGAAGGATTAACCCCTCTTTACTTTTGGGCGCACACCTCGGTTGAAACTATTGTAAAATGTACAGCCTTCAATTCATTAACTTTAGGGGAGACAAGATTCGTTATATTGTAGTATTAAATGGATTAAGAAAGGATAGAAACATTTAGAAATCGCATGCATTTAAGTTGAAACAATATACGCCCTTAAAGTATTGTTTAACACGGGTAATAAGGCGAAAATTCTGAAAACGAGTTTTCTACGCTGGTTTTCGGCAATTGTCATTTAATTCAAAAGTACTCAAACAAATGTTACCCGTGTTAAAGAATACTTTAAGGGCGTATATTGTTTCAACTTAAATACATGCGTTTCTAAATGTTTCTATCTTTTTTTAACCCATTTAATACTGCAATATAACGAATCTTGTCTCCCCTAAAGCCAATGATTTCAAAGCTATACATTTCATAATAGTTTAAACCACGGTGTGTGCCCAAAAGTAAAGAGGGGTTAATCCTATACCGGACAAATAGCTTGGAATATACTATATGTCCTAAAAAACGAAGTGGTTATTTTTTTGTGAATGTGTGGGGTTGGGTTAGCGCGCGGGGTCCAGGAGTTTGTTGGGCTATCGATGGACGTCTTGATTCTGCTGCGTATTTAGATATTTTGGAAACTATTATGAAACCTTCAGTCGAAGTGTTTTATCCAGACGAAGATTATATTTTCCAACAAGTAAGTATTCTTATTTTACTATACTTTCTCAAAAATAGTTTGGGATCTGTTGAATTAACATTTTCATAATGTGTTTTTGTTGTTAAAGGACAACGCCCCTATTCATACTTGTCGGGTTGTGCGCAATTGGATACGAGAAAATAACTTGGAGCTGTTACCCTGGCCAGCAAAGAGCCCAGATTTTAACATTATCGAAAATGTTTGGGCTCGAATACTTGCTGTTATCCGAAGACAACAAGGGCCAAATTTTATACCAGTAAACCGTAATGCACTAATTGCAGCCATTGATACCGCATGGAAAACGATTAATATTAATTATATTGATACCTTGATAGCGTCAATGAACAGACGCCTCCAAGAATGTATCAATAATAATGGAGGTCACACCCATTATTGATTTCTTATATTTATTTATATAGTAATACCTTTATTTTAAAAAAAAGTTTTCATTTAATTTTAAACTATAACTTGGTATCTTAATTATAATTATGTAATAAATTCTTGTCAAAAAACTAAATATATACGTTGACAATAAGAATTGCCTTAGTTTTTATTTACACTTTTTATATTAACTACAGAAAAAAATGAAACGTCATAAAATATACATTTTGTAAGGACTAAATATTATGAATAGAGAGTTTAATGATTTTTTTTAATAACTTACAATAATTAGTAGGTTAGATTTATTTAAAAATAAGTAATAATCAGTCAACCCAAATAACCATGTTTAGTTTTTTGATTTAATTTAAAAGTTATTGCTTGTAGACGTTTTTTAAATCAAAATTATTTCTAATTTTATTTTATAAACATTTCCTAAACAAAATTTTGATTCGATAATTAATCGAGCTATGGTGTTTAATTAGCGATACCTTCAAATATATTCTTTAAAGAAAAAATTAAGTAAGCAACGTAAATTACCTATTTTCTAAAACGTGCTTAGTGTAATGATTCATTCTACAGTCCTTCTATAAGATAACCCCTGCTGAGACTACCTGCTGTTAGAATTGTAAATGATACCCTTAAGCCCGCTTCACAATGTGCAAACTTTTGTTTACAGAAATTGTGGTGTCCAAGTTTTAAATTTCATGAGTGTACATCTTGATGACATTCATAAAGCAACAGTTACTACTCCATTCGGTATTTTCGAATTTATTTATATGCCATTTGGACTACGTAACGTAAGACAAACTCAAAGATTAATCAATCAAATATTGTCTGGTTTAAATTTTTGCGTGGCATATTTAGATAGATTAAAAAAATAAAAAGGAATTACACTTTCGTTTAGTTTTCGATCGTCTTAAACAATGTGGTTTAAAATTAAAGCCATTCAAATACGTTTTAGGGAAATTAAAAGTATCTTTTTTAATAACCCCTACATGAATCGAACCTCTTTCAGAAAAAACTAAAACCGTTACAGATTTTCCAAGAACAACAACAATTTCGCAACTTTTTTTAGCAATTTTAAATATCTACAGACGTTTTTTAAGTTTAACATACCTATAGTGCAGTATACAGGGTGTAACAAAATAAGTGTAAAACATTTCAGGGGGTTATTCTTCATTGAAAAAGAGATAGGGTCTTTCATATAAAGAAACTTCATGAGTGTACATACTGTAACTTAATGATATGCTCGAGTTAAATCAAGCAGTCTTATATATGAGAAACAGGATAACGGTCTGGAGTTGTTATAGTATTAAGACGACGATAGTCATAACAATTTCCATTCGATTTTTGATCCTATGAAGTGGGCTTGCCCAAGACTTTTATAATCTTGACTTTCGGAATTGACTTCTAAAAGTTGACTTTTTAAAAATTATAGTTATTTGATGAAGGAAGTTGTAACATCAAATCGCTAACCGAATTGAATACATCTGATTCAATGGCGGAAATAACATGGTTAAATTTTGTGGAGTCTGTTGTAATTCCTGTTGTTTCAAATTGCACTTCTAATTGTGCAAACCATAAAATAGAAAAAACAGAAACACTTTTCTACTATTTCTGATATTAAAAATTTTAAGCGTGTTTTAATTTCTTGAGGTCACCAATTGTAGTGAAGTTACGTGAATCTTTATACACCACTACTTATACTATATTATTATTTTTTAACACATATTTGATTTATGTAAAATAAAAAGTGATTACTTACATCAGTTATATCAGTTCGATATATCTTTTAATATAATATTTTTTTGGGAGAATAATATTAAACCATCCTCTTTTACCATTATATTAAAATTTTGATTCCTTTTTCGTGCGATTTTATGTCTAATTTTAATTCGCTATTTTTTTTTCGGTCTGTCGATTTCTTAAAGCTTTTAATTAGTATCTAGTGCTTTCAATTCAATATTGAAGAAAAACTACATATGACGTGAACTAGAGTCGATTAGCCGCAAAGATGTAATTCTTTTGTTCGTGGTTGATAACTTTAATGCTATAAATAGCATATAATACGTTACTAAATTATAGTTTGAATAAGATATTGTAATATTATAGATAGAGCTTTAACAATTTCTATAACCCATTATTGTTGGTAATGCTATTAGAGGTTAAATATAATGTACTGATCAACATTTACATAAAGAGGTTGAAAAATTTTTAAATGTAGATGGATCAGGATGTTGAACTTTCACTAGTTTAATTCTAACTTAAAAAGTTTATGCTGCACCGTAATTTGTTCTTGTCGTAGATCATTATGTTCGTATATATAACGACTTTTTTAACAGGACAGGGTACACCTAAAAACGTGTAGACAAACTACTATATTGTTCGAATATTTAAGAGCAGTTTCAAAAATCAACTGAAACAAGTGATGTTAATGAAAACTAATTAAAACAGATACAAGTGTAAAAAGAAGTCTAAGGGTCGATTTACGGAAAGTCAAATTAAATAAAATCTGCATATCTTTCCGGTTATTGTATTGAGGTTACTTTTAATAAAAGATTTTAATTCTACAAACAAGTATAAGCTGAATCATTAGCTTTTTTTTTTTTTTTTTTATTATTTTTTTTTTTTTTAAAATTTATTTTATAAAAATTATATTTCAAAAAAAAAAAAAAATTAAAAGGGGAAAAGAAAATAAAATGGTGGTTATAAAATACTATTTTTAATTTTTTTTTTTTTTTTTTTTTATTTTTGACTTATTTTTTTTTTTTATAATTTCTTTATTGGAATACAAAATTTTTTTTTTTTGGCGATTGATATTAATTTTTTTATTTAAAATAAATTTTTATGTTTGTATTTTTATTTTTTTTTTTTAAAGATTTTTTTTTTTTTTTTTTTTAGGAAAGAAATTTTAAATTATCTCACTTTTTTTTTTTTTTATTAAATATTTTTTTTTTTTTTTTTTTTTTTTTTTTTTTTTTTAGAATTTAGGGGGGTTATTTTTTTTTTTTTTTTTTTATTTCTTTTTTTTTGGGTTTTTTTTTAATCACTTTTTTTTTCAGGGTAAAATTAAAAAAAAAATTTATGTTTTTTTTCTAAAAAGACACATACACAACCTTTCCGTGTAGTACGGGGACCTTTTTGATATTGTCTCAAAATCAAATGGTTTTGACGATTATTTTAGGTTCCTCAGTGGCTACAATTTAAAAATATTTTCAATTATACAGAGTGTCTCTTTCATGGACCACCTGTCAACTTTGATAGTTTAAATAGAAACATATATTTTTTATTTTTATTCTGAATCTACTTGAAAAAGTATGATGACTTTATGTATACGAGTCTTACTCAAAAATGATACTTTTCGAGATATCAATTTTTAAACATTTAATTGGGTCAATATCGACCTTCAGATATTTCACGTTTTTAGGTTATTATTTGAAATATCAAATTCAAATTTTATTCACACTTAGGGCGGTAACGACCCTAACTGTCCACGATTTAAAAGTTGACATCGATTATACAGGGTATGAGAAAAAAATATCAAACTTTGTAATCGAAAATGATGAATAACTTAATAAAATCAAATGGAACACCCTATATATTTTTTGCCAGATCGATGTAAAATTAAATTCTCTACAATTTTGCTATACATGTTTGTCTACCAAAAATCCACTGTTAGCCGTGAAACTCGTTTTTATCAAAAGTTATCATCAAAAATTAAGTAGGCGATGAATTGCAAACGTCAAAAATTTATTGTTGTCACGGTTGTGTTAGTAATTGTCCAATCTATCACAATTTTATTGTATCTTTGAATTGTTAGTAATAATGAGTGAGTTTTCGACAACAGAAGTAGTTAGTATGGTTTATTTCACCGGAAAATCGAATGGAAGTTGTTATTGGCAGCTCATAATTATAAAGCAGATAATCGGAACTACAACGATATCCCCGAACTGAGATTCAAAAAACTACAATTGCCAACTATGTTAAAAATACTAGGAAACATGTTTGTACTGAAGAGGATATGCAATTTGACATCGTTATCGTTATCAGCAGTTGAGAATCCTACCTTTGGAAGGAATACGACAAATAGCAGATAACGTTCAAGCTTCGAAGACCCTTGTAAATAAGGTGTTACGAAAAAACAAATTCCATCCTTATCGACTACAACACCATATCAGTATCTAACAAAAACAGCTTTTGAATGCTGACACGTTTACTAGAAATTCTTCTCGTATTTGACATTTCCAGTTTATTCAGATATTCCTTTCGGCTATTTAAAATAATCTGTCCAGCGATTTTGTTGTAAATTTTGATGATCTATTTTATAATTTCGAGTTGTCAATAAAAATGTTTTGATGAAACGTGTATTTTTAAAAAAAACATTTCAAGGCTAACGGTTGAGTTTTGGTAGACAGACATTAATAGAAAAGTTGTAGAGAATTAAATTTTACATCAATCAAGAGAAAATATACAGGGTGTTCCATTTGATTTTATCAAATTATTCATTATTCTTGATTACAAAGTTTGACATTTTTTTCTCATACCCTGTATAATAGATGTCAACTTTTAAGTCATGATAGTTAGTGTCGTTACCGCCCTAAGTGTGAATAAAATTTAAATTTGATATTTCAAATAATAACCTAAAAAACGTGAAATATCTGAAGTTCGATATTGACCCAATTAAATGTTTAAAAATGGATATCTCGAAAAGTATCATTTTATAACTCGTATACATAAAGTCACCATAGTTTTTCAAGTAGATTCAGAATAAAAAAAAATATGTTTCTATTTAAAATATCAAAGTTGACAGGTGGTCCATGAAAGTGGGACACCCTGTATAATTGAAAATATTTTTAAATTGTAGTCACTGAGGAACCTAAAAGAATCATCAAAACCGATTTATTTATATTAAATTAAGTAGTGGTTTTGTTATGTAAAAAAAAATTAATTTTCAACCTTAAAAAAAAAAAAAAAAGTGTTTTTATATAAAATTAAAAAAAAATTAAAATATAAAAGAGTTTTTTTGGGTTTGGGTAAAATTATTTAAAGTAAGGAGGGAAAAAAAAAAAAATAGGAAATTTTGTTAGGGAAAGAAAAATAAAAAAAAAATCGGTTCGTTAGGGGTGACAAGAACATCCAAAGTATATATTTATTTTATTTTTTGTTTTTTGTTTTTAAAATAGAAATAAATTTTCAATTAAAAAAAAAAAAAAAACATTTTTAAATTAACAATAAAAAAAAATTTAATAATTAATATAGTTTTTTCGAGTTTCGGAAATTTTTTTTAAGTTAGTTAGGGATAAAGAAAAAATTGGAAATTTTTGCAAGTGAGAGTAAAATAACCAAATCATCGGGCGTTAGGAGTGACAAGAACATCCAAAGTATTCCCTACTGAATAAAATGCAATTTACTGGGATAACAATAATTTTGAATTTGCAACAAAATGTAACAAAGTTCTTATTTTAGTAAATTCGAGCTCGTTCTTAAAAAACTTAGCATTCTTACTAGTGTATTGATAACACCGTTCTTCGAGGTACAGTTTCAAGAATGGATGGGGGTGATTCTTGTACATTTTTTGACCTGAAAACGAATCTGACCTTGAAATTTCACCAACACATTTTTTTTTTTTGAAATTTTAGCTGATTTTGTTAAAATATGACTATTGTAACCAGTTTTATGAATTTCTTTGTGAACCAAATTTTTTTGTTTCAATTTTTACCGTCACTCGTCACCCGTTTTACCGCGCCGAACTCACTTTTGACAAGTTCTTAGGACTACAGAGGGATTCTTGAGATCGCTAATTACAAATTCAACATCAGAAATTCAAACAGACAAGATCCGAAGGAGATACGATCAGTTAAGGCTAGATCAGAGAAAGCTCTAACCAGGAGAATATCCGACTAATTAAGGTAAGATTAGAAGAAGATCCGGGCAGTTATTTAGTAGTGATGCATTTGTGGAAAATTCAAACAAACAAATTTGGTTCTCAAAAAAAATCGTAAAATGGTTAAAAAATTTTTTGACCATTTCAGCTGAAAAAAACCATGACGTCAAATTTTTTTTCAGCGTAAAAAAATTTACAAGAATCACCTCACCCATTCTTGAAACTGAGAAAAGTGTAAAATTCGCAGGTCTGTGATAATTCAAGAACTTCTTCATCAATCATAGTTCGGACTTTTATATCAGGTAATTCATTATTCAACTTTTTTTACGATTTATTGTCATGAACTCTATTTTCATTTTTATTTTCTCTGATATATTGAGTCAATGAAGATATAAACATACTACGGTACGTCAAATATTCGGAAAGCAAAATTTTGTGAATGGAAAATTTTAAATTAATTCATCACTTTCTTCAAATACAAGCATTTCATCAAAGAAAAATATCGCTATTTATGCGCTCTACAAATGTTTAAAATTTACCAAAATTGTTACGAAAACAGGTTTATAAAATAAAGGTAAGATGGGTGCAACATTGTATGATAAGGTTAACGATTTCTTAATTCTAAGACATCTATAAAAACAAAAATTTTAATTGACAGTTACCAAAATGTGGTAACGAATTTTTTTTAGAACTATAATAAATAGAAAAGCGACAAATAAGTAGCCAATATTAAAACGGCATTGCACTTGTCGGCTATAAATTCACGCAAAAATCTATTTAAAATGTTGATTCAAACGGAAACGAACAAATTATTTTTAAGCAGATAATTAATAATCAAAACAAACCTGTAGTGAAAGGCGAATTAGCAAAAATTTCGTGAACCAGAAACATTTTGTAAAAGGTGTAATTTATGTTTAGCAAAATAATTTTATAGATTGAAGATAAAATATTTAGTAGGTAGGAAAAAGTATAGATTTCATTCATCATTAGCATTAAGCGAACTTTAATCCAAAATTTAAAATGATGAACTCCAGTTACTTATACTGAATGTGAACTCAATATTTTAGAACCATATAATTACAACTTAACAATAACAATTTTTAGTAAAGAAAAGGTTTATTAATAATGTTGTAAACTACAAAGGAAAGGAACACCAACTGCAGCGTCTATTTAACCAACAAAAACACCAAAACTGCACCAAAACTTGACTCGGACACGTGTTTCAACAGCTAAGCTGTGGTATCGCTGATGATAACAGCTTAGCTGTTGAAACACGTGTCCAGTCAAGTCAAGTTTTTGTTGGTTGTAAACTACATTCTCTCTAACTTTTATTTGAATTTTATTGTAAAATTTAATGGCCTAAATATAATGTTTTCCAAAATTTTCATAACTAATAACTTTAGATTGACATATGATAACTGAACTATCTTTCATTCCATAGTTGTCCCATATTACATAAAATTTTATTTTCGTATAAATTATATTTAGATATTCCTCTAATATTTCGATGTTTTGAAGTTTAGAGTGTTCCTTGAAAATTACAATAATCGAAACAAATAAACACAGTTTTCAATTGAATAGTGTTAAGCGCGACTTCTTATTATAAATTATACTATTAGAATGCTATTAGATACAATTGCAATAGCAAATACAAAGTTGTAGTCAGTGTCGGATTGACGTACGGATTATTTATTTAAGAAAAGTTAATAAAATATCAGAATTTTAGTCAGAAGGGGTACGAGAATTATGTAAGGAGATGTTAAGTAGCGATAAAATCAGGATAAGAAAAAATAGTAAACGTATTAAATCGTATAGGAGATGAAAAAAGGAAACATGGACATAGAGGTATATATTTGAAAATGGAAGAAACACTGAGAAAAAGGAAGCCAAGAAATTAGAAGAGTAACATAAGGATGAGAAAAGTGGAGATAAAGGTGAAGGTTGTAGAAGAAGCGGCAAAGGCATATCTAGAAAGGAAAGTGCTAAAGGCAAATGTGAAAAAGGCGAATTTAATAGTATTTCAGGAAGGGAGATGGAACAGAAAAAAAGAAAGGAGGAGTAGATGAAATAAATATCTTGGACAAATGGAAATATTTAGGTTATAAGTTAAGATAGAAGAAAAAAGATGAGAGACACATAGGACGATCGATAATAAAATAGAACAGAGGACCCCTATCGGGATGGGGCAAACAAATCAAAAATTTTGATAAGCTCCTAAGTAATGCGATGGAGGAGGGAGCGGATATACAGCGTCATCCCCAAAGTCCGCACCAAATGGGAAACTTCTTTATTATGGGTTTTTACATAAAAAGTTATTCTTCATAAAAGTTTGTGCATCCTTTCAAGCTAAAAATGCACCAACACAATGTGGCGAAAGACGCGTAATATACGAGGTGCATTCGAAAATTTAATTTTGAGTCAAGAGTAAAGTGCCCTTATTTCAGTCAATATCAAAAAATTGTATTTGAAAAAGTTGTTCTTCATTTAAAAAAATATCAAGATTTGAAGTCATGGCCATCTAGGATAAATTTTAACTGTGCATGTTGCGGGATGGACATCATACTGAGATGTAATTTAATTTGGATGTTTATTGCCTCAATATTATTGAAAATAATATTCTTGTTAAAATACTAACTTGTTTTGAGCAATTTTGGTGTCAACAAAAATCAAAAGAACTTTGCACCAAAAATTTTGAAGTTTTTTCTAATGAATAAAAAAATTGACCATAATTAGCACAATAATTGGGCAATTTGTAAATTACAAGCTGTTTAAATAAACGGTTGTATACAAGATATTGTTTAATTATCATCAAAGCAAATCTTTTTCTTTCTAGATGGCCATGACTTCAAATCATGATGTATTTTTTAATGATAAGGGCACTTTACTCTTGACTTAAAATAAAATTTTCGAATGCACCTCGTATATTACGCGTCTTTCGCCATATTTTGTTAGTGCATTTTTAGTTTTAGAGGATGCACAAACTTTTATGAAAAATAACTTTTTATCAAAAAACCCATAATAAATAAGTTTCCCATTTGGTTGAGGACTTGGGGATGACACTGTATAACGGTGGAAGGATTGGAATACATTCGTGGAAGTACGAGTTAAGATACAACAACAAAGACGAGAGAGAGAGAGAGAGAGAGAGGGGGGAGAGTTTTTGAAAGAATATCAAAAAAGAAAATGGATTTTTCATAAGCTCTTAAGGAGTGAGATGAAATATGGGGGCAGATATGGGAATGAAAGAAATGGGATAAATTAGAGAAAATATATGATACGTACTGGACATTCGGGTTAGATAAAGAAACACCGGAGTATATAATAGAGGAAGCAATGAAACTAAAAAAAGTTTGCAAATAATAAAAGGAAAGAATATCCAGACGAAGATTATATTTTCCAACAAGTAAGTATTCTTATTTCACTATACTTTCTCCAAAAATAGTTCGGGATCTGTTGAATTAACATTTTCATAATGTATTTTTGTTGTTAAAGGACAACGCCCCTATTCATACTTCGCGGGTTGTGCGCAATTGGATACGAGAAAATAACTTGGAGCTGTTACCCTGGCCAGCAAAAAGCCCAGATTTTAACATTATCGAAAATGTTTGGGCTCGAATACTTGCTGTTATCCGAAGACAACAAGGGCCAAATTTTATACCAGTAAACCGTAATGCACTAATTGCAGCCATTGATACCGCATGGGAAACGATTAATATTAATTATATTGATACCTTGATAGCGTCAATGAGCAGACGCCTCCAAGAATGTATCAATAATAATGGAGGTCACACCCATTATTGATTTCTTATATTTATTTATATAGTAATACCTTTATTTAAAAAAAAGTTTTCATTTAATTTTAAACTATAACTTGGTATCTTAATTATAATTATGTAATAAATTCTTGTCAAAAAACTAAATATATACGTTGACAATAAGAATTGCCTTAGTTTTTATTTTCACTTTTTATATTAACTACAGAAAAAAATGAAACGTCATAAAATATACATTTTGTAAGGACTAAATATTATGAATAGAGAGTTTAATGATTTTTTTAATAACTTACAATAATTAGTAGGTTAGATTTATTTAAAAATAAGTAATAATCAGTCAACCCAAATAACCATGTTTAGTTTTTGATTTAATTTAAAAGTTATTGCTTGTAGACGTTTTTAAATCAAAATTATTTCTAATTTTATTTTGTAAACATTTCCTAAACAAAATTTTGATTCGATAATTAATCGAGCTATGGTGTTTAATTAGCGATACCTTCAAATATATTCTTTAAAGAAAAAATTAAGTAAGCAACGTAAATTACCTATTTTCTAAAACGTGCTTAGTGTAATGATTCATTCTACAGTCCTTCTATAAGATAACCCCTGCTGAGACTACCTGCTGTTAGAATTGTAAATGATACCCTTAAGCCCGCTTCACAATGTGCAAACTTTTGTTTACAGAAATTGTGGTGTCCAAGTTTTAAATTTCATGAGTGTACATCTTGATGACATTCATAAAGCAGCAGTTACTACTCCATTCGGTATTTTCGAATTTATTTATATGCCATTTGGACTACGTAACGTAAGACAAGCTCAAAGATTAATCAATCAAGTATTGTCTGGTTTAAATTTTTGCGTAGCATATTTAGATAGATTAAAAAATAAAAAAGAATTACACTTTCGTTTAGTTTTCGATCGTCTTAAACAGTGTGGTTTAAAATTAAAGCAATTCAAATACGTTTTAGGAAAATTAAAAGTATCTTTTTTAATAACCCCTACATGAATCGAATCTCTTTCAGAAAAAACTAAAACCGTTACAGATTTTCCAAGAACAACAACAATTTCGCAACTTTTTTTAGCAATTTTAAATATCTACAGACGTTTTTTATGTTTAACATACCTAAAGTGCAGTATACAGGGTGTAACAAAATAAGTGATTCTTCATTGAAAAAGAGATAGGGTCTTTCATATAAAGAAACTTCATGAGTGTACATACTGTAACTTAATGATATGTTCGAGTTAAATCAAGCAGTCTTATATATGAGAAACAGGATAACGGTCTGGAGTTGTTATAGTATTAAGACGACGATAGTCATAACAATTTCCATTCGATTTTTGATCCTATGAAGTGGGCTTGCCCAAGACTTTTATAATCTTGACTTACGGAATTGACTTCTAAAAGTTGACTTTTTAAAAATTATAGGTATTTGATGAAGGAGGTTGTAAAATCAAATCGCTTACCGAATTGAATACATCTCATTCAATGGCGGAAATAACATGGTTAAATTTTGTGGAGTCTGTTGTAATTCCTGTTGTTTCAAATTGCACTTCTAATTGTGCAAACCATAAAATAGAAAAAACAGAAACACTTTTCTACTATTTCTGATATTAAAAATTTTAAGCGTGTTTTAATTTCTTGAGGTCACCAATTGTAGTGAAGTTACGTGAATCTTTATACACCACTACTTATACTATATTATTATTTTTTAACACATATTTGATTTATGTAAAATAAAAGTGATTACTTACATCAGTTATATCAGTTAGATATATCTTTTAATATAATATTTTTTGGGAGAATAATATTAAACCATCCTCTTTTCCATTATATTAAAATTTTGATTCCTTTCTCGTGCGATTTTATGTCTAATTTTAATTCGCTATTTTTTTTCGGTCTGTCGATTTCTTAAAGCTTTTTAATTAGTATCTAGTGCTTTCAATTCAATATTGAAGAAAAACTACATATGACGTGAACTAGAGTCGATTAGCCGCAAAGATGTAATTCTTTTGTTCGTGGTTGATAACTTTAATGCTATAAATAGCATATAATACGTTACTAAATTATAGTTTGAATAAGATATTGTAATATTATAGATAGAGCTTTAACAATTTCTATAACCCATTATTGTTGGTAATGCTATTAGAGGTTAAATATAATGTACTGATCAACATTTACATAAAGAGGTTGAAAAATTTTTAAATGTAGATGGATCAGGATGTTGAACTTTCACTAGTTTAATTCTAACTTAAAAGTTTATGCTGCACCGTAATTTGTTCTTGTCGTAGATCATTATGTTCGTATATATAACGACTTTTTAACAGGACAGGGTTCACCTAAAAACGTGTAGACAAACTACTATATTGTTCGAATATTTAAGAGCAGTTTCAAAAATCAACTGAAACAAGTGATGTTAATAAAAACAAATTAAAACAGATACAAGTGTAAAAAGAAGTCTAAGGGTCGATTTACGGAAAGTCAAATTAAATAAAATCTGCATATCTTTCCGGTTATTGTATTGAGGTTACTTTTAATAAAAAGATTTTAAGTATAAGCTGAATCATTAGGTCACTATTTCATTATTTTAAAATGGTACTTTTAAGGTAATTTTTACATCAGCAAATTAAACTTTACCGGCCTAGACCAGAAAGTAAATGGGGTTCGGAGAAGTAACTTTACCAGTCCTATTTTTTCACTTTCCAGATTGTGGAAGTTATTTTTCTGATTTAAAAATTGCCTTACTAAAACACACTGTTTTTTGACTTCTTGGCGGTCTATAGTAATATTTATAATCAATGGTAATATGTTTGTTTGGTACACTATGATTTTTAAAACACTAGTTTTATTGTTGTATCTAGTAAGAAAACGATAAATTATCGTAGAGCAGTTCTGTTTCATTTACTCACTCATTATTATTACTATTATTATTATTATTAATGTTTTTAGAACAAATAAGGGTGACACTTTGTTGTCACCTTGAATAAGTTCACTTTTGCAAAGGTGCTTCTACAATCACATTGTTATGCCGAGAAAAATCAAAGATAAAATTAAGGTTTTGTTATAAAACTACACATACACAACCTCTCCGTGTAGTACGCGGACCTTTGATATTGTCTTCAAAAAGTAGATTTTTTCAAAATCGGTTTTGACGATTATTTTAGGTTCCTCAGTGGCTACAATTTAAAAATACTTCCAATTATACAGAGTGTCTCCCTTTCATGAACCACCTGTCAACTTTGATAGTTTAAATAGAAACATATATTTTTTTTTATTCTAAACCTACTTGAAAAAGTATGATGACTTTATGTATACGAGTCTTACTCAAAAAATGTGACTTTTCAAAATATCAATTTTTAAACATTTAATTGGGTCAATATCGACCTTCAGATATTTCACGTTTTTTAGGTTATTATTTGAAATATCAAATTCAAATTTTATTCACACTTAAGGCGGTAACGACCCTAACTATCCACGATAAAAAGTTCACACCGATTATACAGGGTATGAGAAAAAAAATATCAAACTTTGTAATCGAAAATGATGAATAACTTAATAAAATCAAACGGAACACCCTATATATTTTTTGCCGGATCGATGTAAAATTCCCTACAATTTTGCTATACATTTTTGTCTATCAAAAATCCACAGTTAGCCGTAAAACTCGTTTTTATCGAAAGTTATCATCAAAAAATTAAGTAGGCGATGAATTGTAAACGTCAAAAACTTATTGTTATCGCGGTTGTGTTAGAAATTTTTCAATATATCATAATTTTATTGTATCTTTGAATTGATTTGCAGAAGTAGTTTGTATGTACGGTTTATTTCACCGGAAAATCGAATAGAAGTTGTATATTGACAGCTCATAATTATAAAGTAGAGAATCGGGAACAACAACGGTATCCTCGAACTGAGATTCAAAAAAATTGCAATTGCCAACTATGTTAAAAACACTAGGAAACATGTCTGTACTGAATAGGATATGTAATTTGACATCATTGTCGTTATCAGCAGTTCACAATCCTACCTTTGGAAGGAATACGACAAATAGTAGATAACGTTCAAGCTTCGAACACCCTTGTAAATAAGGTGTTACGAAAAAACAAATTCCTTCTTTGTCGAGTACAAAACCATATTAGTATATAACATAAACAACTTTTGAATGCTGACACGTTTACTAAAAATTCTTTAGTTTATTCAGATATTCCTTTCGGCTATTTAAAATAATCTGTTAAGCGATTTTGTTGTAAATTTTGATGATCTATTTTATAATTTCAAAAATGTTCTGATGAAACCTGTAGTTTTGAAAAAAAAAACGCTTTTCAAGGACAACGGTTGAGTTTTGGTAGACAGACATTAATAAAAAACTTGTAGAGAATTAAATTTAACGTTAATCAAGAGAAAAATATACAGGGTGTTCCATTTGAACTTATCAAATTATTCATTAGTGTTGATTAGTTTAACATTTTTTTCTCATACCCTGTATAATAGATGTCAACTTTTAAGTCATGATAGTTAGTGTCGTAGTACCGTCCTAAGTGTGAATAAAATTAAAATTTGATATTTCAAATAATAACGTAAAAAACGTGAAATATCTGAAGTTCGATATTGACCGAATTAAGTGTTTAAAAATGGATATCTCGAAAAGTATCATTCGTATACATTAAGTCACCACAGTTTTTCAAGTAGATTCAGAATAAAAAATATATGTTTTTATTTAAAATATGAAAGTTGACAGGCGGTCCATGAAAGTGGGACACCCTGTATAATTGAAAATATTTTCAAATTGTAGTCACCGAGGAACCTAAAAGAATCATCAAAACCGATTTATTATATATTATATTAAGTAGTGGTTTTTGTCATGCAAATAGAGATTCATTTTCAACCTTTAAAAAAAACAAATAATGCGTGTTTATATCACCATTTGCAATAAGTTCAATAGTCATATGAGCTTTTCCGAGGTTTGGCAAGATTATTTTTAAGTAGGTAGCGATAACGAAAAAACCTTGGAAATTTTTGCCAGTGAGAGTAAAATAACCAAATCATCGATGCGTTAGGAGTGACAAGAACATCCAAGGTTTTCCCTACTGAATAAAATGCAATTTACTGGGATAACAATAATTTTGCATTTGCAACAAAATGTAACAAAGTTCTTATTTTAGTAAATTCGAGCTCGTTCTTAAAAAACTTAGCATTCTTACTAGTGTATTGATAACACCGTTCTTCGAGGTACAGTTTCAAGAATGGATGGGGGTGATTCTTGTACATTTTTGACCTGAAAACGAATCTGACCTTAAAATTTCTCCAACACATTTTTTTTGAAATTTTAGCTGATTTTGTTAAAATATGACTATTGTAACCAGTTTTATGAATTTCTTTGTGAACCAAATTTTTTGTTTGCATTCGCATAGCACTACTATTTGGCTTTAAAATCTATTTACCTAAATTATTCTACATATTTTTAAAATAAAGAGTGTAAAGTCACCCGTTTTACCGCGCCGAACTCACTTTTTGACAAGTTCTTAGGACTACACAGGGATTCTTGAGATCGCTAATTACGAATTCAACATCAGAAATTCAAACAGACAAGTTCCGAAGGAGATCCGATCAGTTAAGGCTAGATCAGAGAAAGCTCTAACCAGGAGAATACCCGACTAATTAAGGCAAGATTAGAAGAAGATCCGGGCAGTTATTTAGTAGTGATGCATTTGTGGAAAATTCAAACAAACAAATTTGGTTCTCAAAAAAACTCGTAAAAATGGTTAAAAATTTTTTTTTTCAGCGTAAAAAAATTTACAAGAATCACCTCAGCCATTCTTGAAACTGAGAAAAGTGTAAAATTCGCAGGTCTGTGATAATTCAAGAACCTCTTCATCGATCATAGTTCCGACTTTTATATCAGGTAATTCATTATTCAACTTTTTTTTACGATTTATTGTCATGAACTCTATTTTCATTTTTATTTTCTTCTGATATATTGAGTCAATGAAGATATAAACAATCTATCAAATAACTTTTCTAATATCGTTCTACATCGTAAACCGTATGGATAAAACATACTACGGTACGTCAAATATTCGGAAAGCAAAATTTTGTGAATGGAAAATTTTAAATTAATTCATCTTCAAATACAAGCATTTCATCAAAGAAAATATCGCTATTTGTGCGCTCTACAAATGTTTAAAATTTACCAAAATTGTTACGAAAACAGGTTTATAAAATAAAGGTAAGATGGGTGCAACATTGTATGATAAGGTTAACGATTTCTTAATTCTAAGACATCTATAAAAACAAAAATTTTAATTGACAGTTACCAAAATGTGGTAACGAATTTTTTTAGAACTATAATAAATAGAAAAGCGACAAATAAGTAGCCAATATTAAAACAGCATTGCACTTGTCGGCTATAAATTCACGCAAAAAACTCACATATAAGTATCTATTTAAAATGTTGATTCAAACGGAAACGAACAAATTATTTTTAAGCAGATAATTAATAATCAAAAACAAACCTGTAGTGAAAGGCGAATTAGCAAAAATTTCGTGAACCAGAAACATTTTGTAAAAGGTGTAATTTATGTTTAGCAAAATAATTTTATAGATTGAAGATAAAATATTTAGTAGGTAAGAAAAAGTATAGATTTCATTCATCATTAGCATTAAGCGAACTTTAATCCAAAATTTAAAACGATGAACTCTAGTTACTTATACTGAATGTGAACTCAATATTTTAGAACCATATAATTACAACTTAACAATAACAATTTTTAGTAAAGAAAAAGGTTTATTAATAATGTTGTAAACTACATTCTCCCTAACTTTTATTTGAATTTTTATTGTAAAATTTAATGGCCTAAATATAATGTTTTCCAAAAATTTTCATAACTAATAACTTTAGATTGACATATGATAACTGAACTATCTTTCATTCCATAGTTGTCCCATATTACATAAAAAATTTTATTTTCGTATAAATTATATTTAGATATTCCTCTAATATTTCGATGTTTTGAAGTTTAGAGTGTTCCTTGAAAATTACAATAATCGAAACAAATAAACACAGTTTTCAATTGAATAGTGTTAAGCGCGACTTCTTATTATAAATTATACTATTAGAATGCTATTAGATACAATTGCAATAGCAAATACAAAGTTGTAGTCAGTGTCGGATTGACGTACGGATTATTTATTTAAGAAAAGTTAATAAAATATCAGAATTTTAGTCAGAAGGGGTACGAGAATTATGTAAGGAGATGTTAAGTAGCGATAAAATCAGGATAAGAAAAAATAGTAAACGTATTAAATCGTATAGGAGATGAAAAAAGGAAACATGGACATAGAGGTATATATTTGAAAAATGGAAGAAACACTGAGAAAAAGGAAGCCAAGAAATTAGAAGAGTAACATAAGGATGAGAAAAGTGGAGATAAAGGTGAAGGTTGTAGAAGAAGCGGCAAAGGCATATCTAGAAAGGAAAGTGCTAAAGGCAAATGTGAAAAAGGCGAATTTAATAGTATTTCAGGAAGGGAGATGGAACAGAAAAAAGAAAGGAGGAGTAGATGAAATAAATATCTTGGACAAATGGAAATATTTAGGTTATAAGTTAAGATAGAAGAAAAAGATGAGAGACACATAGGACGATCGATAATAAAATAGAACAGAGGACCCCTATCGGGATGGGGCAAACAAATCAAAATTTTGATAAGCTCCTAAGTAATGCGATGGAGGAGGGAGCGGATATACAGCGTCATCCCCAAAGTCCGCACCAAATGGGAAACTTCTTTATTATGGGTTTTACATAAAAGTTATTCTTCATAAAGTTTGTGCATCCTTTCAAGCTAAAAATGCACCAACACAATGTGGCGAAAGACGCGTAATATACGAGGTGCATTCGAAAATTTAATTTTGAGTCAAGAGTAAAGTGCCCTTATTTCAGTCAATATCAAAAAATTGTATTTGAAAAAGTTGTTCTTCATTTAAAAAATATCAAGATTTGAAGTCATGGCCATCTAGGATAAATTTTAACTGTGCATGTTGCGGGATGGACATCATACTGAGATGTAATTTAATTTGGATGTTTATTGCCTCAATATTATTGAAAATAATATTCTTGTTAAAATACTGACTTGTTTTGAGCAATTTTTGGTGTCAACAAAAAATCAAAAGAACTTTGCACCAAAAATTTTGAAGTTTTTTCTAATGAATAAAAAAATTGACCATAATTAGCACAATAATTGGGCAATTTGTAAATTACAAGCTGTTTAAATAAACGGTTGTATACAAGATATTGTTTAATTATCATCAAAGCAAATCTTTTTCTTTCTAGATGGCCATGACTTCAAATCATGATGTATTTTTAATGATAAGGGCACTTTACTCTTGACTTAAAATAAAATTTTCGAATGCACCTCGTATATTACGCGTCTTTCGCCATATTTTGTTAGTGCATTTTAGTTTTAGAGGATGCACAAACTTTTATGAAAAATAACTTTTTATCAAAAAACCCATAATAAATAAGTTTCCCATTTGGTTGAGGACTTGGGGATGACACTGTATAACGGTGGAAGGATTGGAATACATTCGTGGAAGTACGAGTTAAGATACAACAACAAAGACGAGAGAGAGAGAGAGAGAGAGGGGGGAGAGTTTTTGGAAAGAATATCAAAAAAGAAAATGGATTTTTCATAAGCTCTTAAGGAGTGAGATGAAATATGGGGGCAGATATGGGAATGAAAGAAATGGGATAAATTAGAGAAAATATATGATACGTACTGGACATTCGGGTTAGATAAAGAAACACCGGAGTATATAATAGAGGAAGCAATGAAACTAAAAAAAGTTTGCAAATAATAAAAGGAAAGAATACCTACAATATTCTATGAATGTGGATTAAAGTGAAGTAAGGAAAGATAAGGTATGAACAAAAATAAATGAGATTATATGATAAAGATTCATAAATACAAAAGGAAGGGCAAAGTAAGAGAATACAATGAAAGATACACGGCAAAATAATCGTAAAAGATTTACTTACTTACTTTAATATTCGAGTGCAGTTACTAATCTTCCAAATAGATGCCTTCCAAGATAAATAAACTTTGCAAAATTAAATAGACTAAACGAAGGACTGAAAATTTTGATCAAGATATCTACGGTTAAAGGGGCAAAGCAAAATTATAAGACTAGGCCACGGAACAACAATGGATTTTATGAGAAACATCTGGAAGACGAAAGCAGGATTTGTTTTTGTTCAAGTTCTCAGAAAATAAAGGGGTATATAGTGGAGTTGCAATTTATGAAAACTTAAAACTGAGAATCTCGTAGTCATAAATAAGAAGAACTTATAAGAAAAATGTAACCTGTTGGAAACTGTAACAGATAAATTAATAAATATTAATGAAGGTATCAATTTAGTAATGTATTATTGTCCAAATAGATCAAGGCTGAATAAAATAATATCCCGCCCAGCTCATCGTCGATTGTAAAGCTAGAATAATAAATTCCGAAAGTTTGAGGATCAAATGAGTGCTTGAAGGGTAATAATGCACTCAGCAGCAATACACTAAATTGTTTATTCGTGCACGCGAACAACTTCTCCTAACACACAAATGACGTAATTTCGTTGCTACAATATTTATTATACGTGTTTATTCAACCGGTATGCAATAAGCATAAAAACTCTCAGCGATATCGTTTGAAAACCGATGCCATTTAAATCCAAAATGGGCAAACGGAGTTTCTCGACAATAGAATGACAAAGTTAACGATAAAGTTATATCGTACCGACGTGACATCTCTGAGTCTAATTGACATTATTTTTCTTTTGACGACACTTGATAGAAGATCAACGTTTTTTCCCTTTAGTGTTTCACTCAAAAATCATTTTGTGTTCCGCGTATATTATATTGGTGTGTATTGTTTTACTTTCATAATTATTTTAGCAAAATAAATCGTTACACTGGCGCCCAACGTGGGGCCATATTTACTTCTCTGAAATGTGTAATTCTGCATTAACCAAAATTAATGAAATTTGCAAAATGGTGAAAGTGACAGCAATTTAAACAAATTGTTAGTGCCATAAACCAGTTACAAAATCCACTTTAAGAACGTGCATGTGTTGCAACCCTTTACGTACGTACGGAAAATATTCATCCACACGTGCATGCAAAAAACAAATAAACGAGCCTCAAATAAGGCGAAACACGTGCACGTAGGTTCGTAATTCTGCAATTATCACTGCCTACTATTTTATTCGGTTGGCAAGAATTTGAAATATTGCATTAAAAATGCACTTAGCTTTTTCGCAATGATGAAAGGTCACAGTCGGCATCTTACAGATTTCTACAAATATTATATTTTGATGAATTAGAGTACATGGCAACTGTCCATGAGATGATCATACGGACCATCTCTTGCTTAATAAGCAGGCGCATACGCGTCAAAATACTGTAGCTAATTTCGGTAATTTTTGTAGACTTGCACCCTACACTGATGAGCCGCAAATAAGGTAAAACACGTGCGTCCATTTTAATGCGAATCAACGTATAATAGATTTTTTAGATAAAATGTCTCGTGTATTCGATGTCTTTGCCAATTTGATTGAATAACCGTCGTTGGTTATAAATAAATTTCTTTGTCGTAGTGTTTTTATTTGAATGAAGTTTGTGTGGTATTTAGAAATTTTTTAAGCAAAAGGTAGTTCACGTCTGAGCAGCATCCCAAACTAAGAAGACCTGAAGACAATGTGACCTTGCTGAAACGTCGCCAAGAAAGAAGATATTGTTTTATTTGTTGTTTCATGTTTTTTTTTTAGATTTGGGATAAAATTCATAAAATACTTTAAGACACTTTGTCTACAGTTTTTCGATCAAAATTTTCACAAATTTTATTTAAACAATATTTCAATCGATAAGTAAGAAGTTACCGAGAACGCTGTTATTCCGCCTCTGATTAATATTGGTTACTTACACCAAAAATTATGAATGTTATCATTCATTCTCATACGCAATTCAAACCTGAAATAATAAAAAACTAAGTACTTATTCAAATTTTGAACTCTGTGATGTTAAAATATGGATTATAGAGCAAGTGATTTCCGGTGGTTTTTGATTAATCTAAGCATGCGTATAGTTATTTCAGTATTTTTTTGAATTAATCGGTTCTGATTACAAAAAAAATTATATCATCGCATTAAAAATTTATTAAAAAAGAACAATAAACATAATTTTAACAATCAGAACAATTTAACAACCGACACCCAGTAAGGATTTTATTGATATTGCCGATATGCGTAGTTAACTTTTGAGCAGCTTCGTATCGTGCGAATTCGGCGCAATTTTTTGCACCATTCATCACCAATACCTGTTGAACTTGATCGATTCGTCCTTGAATCTGTCCATCCAAAATACAAGATGCTATTAAACTTTCTGTATCGTCTTCGGGAATACTTAACTCTTCACTTATAAATTTTAATTTTATCGCTCTGTAAGGCTTAATTAAATACAACAACACCTGAGTGCGCACACATTTTAATAAATCTTCGATGTGTTCGCGAATAAATGGATCCGCCAACAAAGTGGTTTTGTTTTGTTTAAAAATTGTTTCAAACGCTTTCATATCGGTGTGTTGATAAGCTGTAATTAAGTTGGTCATGGCTTGAATTTCGGGATCGAGCTTGTAAGGTTTTGCCTCTTGCGAGTCGAAAGGGTTAATGGCAGAATTCATTAACATGCTTGTTAAAAGCAAATATTTCAAACAAGTGGTGCGTCTCGGACTGCCAGATTCGTCGTAATTTTTAAATGCTTCAAAAAAATCGGTGTAAGCTTTTCCATATTCGCCTGAACGCAAATGCATTTTGCCCCCACACTCTCTGATAACACTCATAATTATCGGATGAGGAATCGCTGATCTCACCTTTAATGAACGTTCGTAAAGTTCCTTTAACAACTTGTTGTTTTTCTGCTCAGTGTGCATTTGTATTTCTAAAGCATAAATCTCCAATAATTGAGTACCTTTGGTGACGTCGTTTTCACTTTTTCCAGTCTGACAGCATTGATACAACTGTTTGATGATGTACGTTAATTTTGCAAATTCGCCACGATCCAAATAAACTTTCCCAAGCTTGGTGTTTGTCTTAAACCAGAGGCGATCGTTTTTGGCATGTTTTAACGTTTCCAGCGTAATTTCGTAGAAATCTCGAAGGACTTCAATGTCTTTTGATGTTGATGTGTAGTCCAAAATATTATTAATGGATTTTTCTCCGTGATTTTTAGTTACCGAATGTTTTATATATGTGAGTAACTCCTTATATCGTATCATAGTTTCGTTATAATTTTTAAGATTAAAATTAATTTTTACCATCTGCTTTAAAGCTTTGAATCCCCATTCGCCTTTATGCTCGCCTTGTATATCGATTACTTTCTGAAATGATTTTAACGCTTCTTCCGGATCTTCTTCTTTTAACGATTTGCTGTGATAATATTGATTTTCTAAATCTACATCCGGCTCGGATGCGCTGTCTTCCGAATATTCTAAACCATAATCGTCTTCTTCGGAATACATGACGTCTTCGTCCGACATTTTTTAATTAGTCGACGCCGTTAGATTTGGTGAACTCAAATTGCACAAATTGTAGGTATTTGTTATTAACGTAAGTATTTTTCCGATAACTTACGTGAAATAAATGGTAATGACAAACGTTTGACACACAGAACAGAGCACCCTATTATTACAATTTAAAAATAAATGAACCTGCACTTCTGATTAGCGGTACGTTTCTGAATGCAAACCGTGATTTAGATAGAAAGAGATAACAAAATATGTTATGCAATGAAGCTATTGTTATGTGGAATGCTCTGATTGTGCCACATCAATTGAAATCTGAAACGGAGGTGTTGTGTTTATCAAAGTGCAACTCATATTTACAGACCAGATAAACAATGAATTTATTATTATACTCATATAAATAATCAACATGAATACTTCTGCACTTGGAATTTACGCGAATCACAATATTTATCGTATCTTAGCATATGGTACTGTTGCACTTGCCTCGCATACCCATTCAATATGGGCTTTTTAGAAATCTACAAATAACTTTAGGCAAAATCCACAGTTGCTAAAAACTTGGAAAATAACAAGTCATGAGACAAGGTTGACACATGTAACATTTACTGTGAGGATGGGGCATAAATCGCACACCATTACCTTATGCATAAGAAGTGAAGTATCTTGAGCTACATTTAAATCTCCGAACAAATGGTGTCAACATACGTATATTTACAAACCGAAAACGGTTGAAGTGCCCCAGAGAAGTGTTTTACATCCCATAATTTGTTTACTTTATCCTGTGAACCTGACTATCACCAGAGCAACGACAACTGCTACTGTATTTTAGCATAATGGCACTGTTGCACTTGCCTCGTATACCCATTCAATATGGGTTTTTTAGAAATCTACAAATAACTTTAGCCAAAATTCACAGTTCTAAAAACTTGGAAAATAACAAGTCATGAGATACGGTTGACACATGTAAAATTTACTGTGAGGATGGGGCATAAATGGCATACCATTACTTCATGCACAAGAAGTGAAGTATCGTGAGCTACATTTAAATCTCCGAACAATATGGTGTCCACATAGGTATATTTACAAACTACCCACTACAATTGCCAAATTTCAATATCATAGTTCAGATAACATATAAACTGGCCAAAACCTCATGGGACACACTGTATAGAGAAAACAATTTCCGGTATCCCTGTCTCAATACTTTCTCTCTCCAGAATGTTCCCCCTAGCGTTTCTTCCAATTTTGTCCTTCGTTTTGTTTTGTTATATCTCTCCCAAATCTTTTTTCCTTTACTTTTTTAAAATAGATTCTTACATTTAACCTTAACTGTGCTGTATTCCTCCTTGTCCTTTATACACCCTTTTTCACTTTTCCAACAAATTAGAGTTAGTACGTTATAATGAAGGAAAAAAATGTATGTCCGATGGCCGGCCGTCCATCCGTATGTAAACAAGACATCAAGAAAACCACCTGTCCAATTGTTATGAAACTTTGTATATGGACCTTATTTACATTTTCGCAGATCTGAATACATTTGGAGCATAATCAAAGTAGCCAAAAGGGCCGTTATCCTATACAGATTTTTTTAAATATTTAGAAAAATATCCATTTTACACATTTTTGTTTCAAATAAAAGTTGTTGGAAATTTAATTTTACATAACTTTTGTTTAAATGACACTAATTGTTGTAACAATATCTCCACCAATATCAATTACACAAAAAAAGTTGAGGGAGAAAAATTGTTGGAATATTTGTTGTCTATAGCTTTTGTTTGAACCATTTTTTTCTAAAAAGCAATTTCATATTTGCTTTGTGAGAGTGCGTGATACCTTGTTTTGTCCAACGTACTCACGTAGATAGCGTTCGTATAACGTCTTAGCAGTTAGATTAATTTAACTATTTTTGGACGCTATTAAAAAGTTTACCTCTATTTTAGAAATTGCCTTTTCATTTTTTTCCTACAACGTATCTGACTTTTACACCACATCTTATAAATAAAATGTCAAGAAAACCACCGTACAGATATTTTTAAAACTTTGCATATGAGTTTTATATACATTACACACTTAATAAATATTATTACATGTGAATACTAGGGTAGGTAAGGGTTGGCATGTTTAGGTTTTAGTGGTTTTCCTAAACCTTGAAGTAAATGCTTTGCCAAGACGAACCAATCCACAATTGCACACGGTTTTGTCACCACACTATACAGGTTTATACTGATCTTCTGGGGCACCATACATAACACTTACATCACAATACAATATTTGAAATGTACCATACGAATAAATATATAAATGCACAAAATGATTTTGGTGTTAGAAATATAAAATGTACCTAACGCGTCGTTGCTTCCACTTCTAAATGATCAAATTGCGACACCAGCAATGCACGACATATAACACTGTACAGGTTTATACTGATCTTCTGGAGCACCATACATAACACTTACATCACAATACAATATTTAAAATGTACCATACGATTAAATAAATAAATACAGGGTGTTTCAGAAAGGTGTGTACATGGCTTTACCAGAGGTTCCCTGGCTCAAAATAGACCATTTGTCACCAATTTATCTATAACCAAAAGTGCACCATAGGGCGTCAAACTTTCCAAAAAATATTGTATATTGGGAATAACGGTTCGACGGATTTTGTTCCGCAACGATACGAAACCAAAAGAATTCTGACAAAACGAACAATTTGAAAACTTTTTTCTTTCTTGTTAAATTGCGCTAACGATATTAGTTCGACCAGAAAAAAATTAAGTCATCTCCCTGCAAGGCGCATGCATATGCTAGTAAGCTATCCTAGTCCTAGCTACAGGAAATGTTATACAAAGTGACCCTAAAATTTGACGTAAAATCCGAAAATGCAATAATATACATATAGAGTGTTCCATTTAAAATAACGAAGTGGATGTAGACTTTCGATACAACCGGAAGGGTCAGAAGACTGAAAATATTTTAGTTGAGTTTTCCCTATTGGTTTTAGGCATTCTCCAAATTTTCAATTTTTTTCCATGTATACTTTTCCGTATACGACTAATGGAGGTTCCCAGTGAGACACCCGTATAGTTTATAGTACTTTTTCTAAAAATAAAAAAAGGCCGCAAACACCAAATTGAAATACTTTGTACATCTAGTGAATATTATGCAAAATAAAAAAAATTAAAAAAATTAGAAATTAAAAGATTTGTACTAATTTCTACCATAAAACCAAACTCTTTGAAACAAAACCTAATTGAATATGTTATTATCAAGAGTAAAGCACCGATTTTTACGAGCAGACGCAATAGATACGAGGGTAGTTTGGAAATGATCGCGTTACTTGAAAAAGAATTCCTCTCGGATTTAATATTTGCTATTCAATACATGACGTCTATCAAAATTTCAAACTAAACAATCCATTAGTTTGGTTTTTACAGACGCCAGAAGCAAGCAACTTTTGTGTTTTCGATAAAATGGAAAAGTTGACTATCGTTCGGTGATTAAGTTCCTTCAAAAAAAAAGGGAAAACCAATGCAGAAATCAAAACCGAGTTAGATGAAGTTTATGGCGAGTCTGCACCATCGTTAGCAACAGTAAAATTTTGGATAGCTGAATTTGTTCGTGGTTGTACGAGTGTCTTCGATGAACCATCCACCGGGAGGCCAGTTGAGGTCACTACGCCAGAAATGATCAATAAAGTGCACGATAGGATTATGGTAAACCGTCGAATCAAGCTCCGTGAGATAGCTGAGGCTTTAAACATTTCAAGTGAACGTGTTTGGAACATCGTATACCAACATTTGGAAATGAAAAAGCTTTTCACGCGATGGGTGCCGCGTTTACTGACAATCGATCAAAAGCGCCAACGTGTGATGACTTCGCAGAAGCTTTTGGAGCAGATCCAGCATGATCGGAAGGATTTTTTTCGCCGATTTGTTACCTTTAATGAAACCTGGGTGCATTACTACACACCGGAAACCAAAGAACAGTCGAAACAGTGGCGCAAGAGCGACGAAGGGCCACCGAAGAAGGCAAAGACCACTCAGTCGGCCGGTAAAGTGATGGCAACTGTTTTCTGGGATGCCAAAGACATAATTCATATTGACTACTTGCTAAAAGGAAAAACAATCACTGGCGTGTACTACACAGCATTATTAGACCGTTTCGATGCCGAATTGCGCCAAAAACGCCCAGGTTTGGCATGTAAAAAAGTGCTCTTTCACCAAGACAACGCAGCGGCGCACAAGTCGGCATTCGCCATGGCAAAATTACACGAATTGGCTACCTTTGGGTTTGTTTGGTATTTCAGCTACTGCGAATCGCAAATGCCGAAATAGAACAAATTTTCGGGAACCGCTCGTTTAGCACTGTACAGATCGGGAACTGAGTGTTTACTTTGGCAAATGGGTGATTTCGGTATTTGAAAATATGGTGTAAGTATCTAGTCATTTGATCATTATTCAAAGTTGAAGAAACAACATGAAATTATTTTAATTAAAATTTATTATATTTGTTTATTCATTAAGAAATTTGCACAAAATGGAATTAAAATTATAAATGCCAAGACATTAATTAAAAAGAAATGATAATTACATGTTGTAATATGAAAAAAAAACGAAAGTTTGTAATCAAACATTGTATGACAGAAATATGAGTCATAATTAAATAAGAAAATAAACAAAAACATCGCGTAATAAATTAATCAGTTTTGTTCATTAACCTATTGTTATGCAAACATGAACTTTAGTTTGAAACCAAATCAACGAAGGTTAACTTGTATGAACAATACTTTCGATAACGTGATTACTGCAACAGTCGCTTGGGTGATATAATGTTTGGTTCATCAATTATTAGGGCGTTGCACTAAAACTTGCGTGCTGAATAACCATGTAACGGCGATGTTCTTAGTCCAGTATTTTAAAAAAGGATTTTTAAATGTATGAAACGAGAGTTCAAGTTGAATTTGTTGTTTTATTTCCCAGTACTGCACTCGATAATAAGCTTTAAGTGACACTATTTAAGTATTTTGTTTAAAATATTGGTAAAAAAAACAAAGAAGAAATTCTTCAATTTTATGTATATGGATTTAAAATGGATTAGTGGAGAACAAAGACTGTAGGCGTGAATGCACTCTATGTTTTTGTGCTGATTATGAATGAATAAATATATAGAAAGACTAAAAATACTATTCTTTCTATTTCGCAATTTTTACAGTTTCGTGTCCGTATTGTAAACGATTTAGACAGACAACTCTTTTAGAACAACCTAAATTTTCCAATTTAACTACATAATTTGCTTTTAATTTCAAAATATTCCAAATATTTGAAATTAGTACATCAACATTCAATTGATTCCCTAAAACTTGAGGGCATTCTTGTTGGACACAAACTAGGCCCTCACTTTTTACGAAATCTATTAGTTTACAAAAATGTAAAGGGATTAATTAACAATTATATCAACAATGCTACCAACCAAACTTTAAAAATAAGTCTCCCCGTTACTGATAAACGTGTAAGAACCCATAGAAACTGTGCAGCTACTACTTTACTACTTTTTTTATTCAAAATACAAAAATATTTTTTACTCGAAGGAAAAGAGTTATTACTTTTAATTACTTGTAAAGAAATGTACTATTGTAGACAAAAATCACTAAGGAGAGAGAAAAATTATGGCAACATCTATCAAAACTACCTCATATTGTTGTTCCAACTTGTCTTTCTCTATGGCATCTATCGCATATACGAAAAAAAAATATATACTAAGTGACATAGAAAGAAGAACACGCAGTAATAATGAATATTTTGTAAATTCCTCATTCTAAAACACTTACGATTAAGTAGCCCTAAAACAACGAATTAAGCATTTTTAAGTACAGTTGTCATTAAAGCGATTTAAATTGCATTTCAAAAAGCTTCTTTAATTCAATCACAATGCCTCCAGTGCCATAATTTTCGGCAATTAAGCGAGTTTGATAGGGGTAGAATTGTGGGATTGCGTGAGGCTAGTTTGTCTATGAGAGATATGGCCGCTAGAACGCAACGGAGTTTAAACACTGTGGCAGTCTGTGTTCGGGCATGGAACAAAGACGGCCGTACACGAAGAGCGAGAGGTACAGGACGTCGTCGGAGAACCACAGAACGCGAAGATCGCCGACTTAGACTATTGGCGTCACGGGACCGCTTCTCTTCTACACAGGCGATTGCGGACCAGTGGTTGGAAGAACGTGAAAGACCGATTGGGATGCGAACCGTTTATAGACGGATAAGAACCTTTGGGCTCTTTTTATACCGTCTCCTTTTTGTGCTACCACTGACTCCAGAGCATCGACGTTATCGTCTAGCGTGGTGTAGAGAACGGGCAAATTGTGACCAAGAATGGAATTCAATTGTCTTTAGTGATGAATCCAGATTCTGTTTGGGTATGCATGACGGTCGTGCAAGGGTGAGAAGAAAGACAAGATCCCCAATTTTCTGTGAATAGGCATGTGCACCACACAGTTGTAGTTCTGGTATGGGGAGCTATTGCTATTGGAAGTAGGTCACCTTTGGTCTTCATTAGAGGTAACATGACCGCTGCGGCCTACATTCAGGAGGTCGTGGACCCCCATATTTTACCTTATGTTCAGACCATCCCCAACAGCACATTCCAACAAGACAACGCACGACCTCATGTTGCTAGGGTTTCTTTTGGCTCATTTTAGGCCAATCAAATTGTTTTGTTGCCTTGGCCACCAAGATCTCCCGATCTTTCGCCCATCGAGCACGTCTGGGATATTATGGGAAGAAGATTACTCAATTTACCTCACCCTGCACAAACTCTAGCGGCTTTGCAGTATCAGTTACAGATAGCATGGGATGAGATACCTCAAGAAGAAATCGATCACCTCATTAGAAGTATGCCCAGACGTGTTAATGAGTGCACAAGACATCGTGGTGGAGTAACACATTATTAAGTTTTTGAAGAAGTTAACAGTTTAATTTTTATCAAATTGTGATCGTTTACTAATCTAATTCGTATACACTAGTATACCAAAAATTGTTCAAATAAATTCATTATTTCTGGGTGTTCTTCTTTCTATGTCACTTAGTATATATATTATTATCTATATAATGTATTTTGTTATGTATTCATTTATCTATCAAATATTTTCAGATTTTTTAACGTATTTTTTTTTACTAATAACTAATTAATATTAAAACGTCAGTTAAGAACGGCGTTTTGTAGAAAAAAATGTAGTGGATCAATTTTTTTATGCTTATTTCGAATTATGAGAAAAAATTCTATCAAAACTGAATTTACTTGATAAGCCAGAAAGATAATGGAATTTAGTCTAATCGAGTTTTTAATAGATCGTAGAAAGAGAAAATAATTTTGTCTTCCAGCATCATTTCGGTAGAGAAAATACGACTGTTGTTGGGAATATGCAATGTTGCTGGCAAAAAGTCTCACCTTTAATAGTGTTTAAATGCGTCCATGTATAGGATCAGTGGGTGGTTTCAGCAAAAACACAATTTCTAGGTGCTGTGTATGCAACCACTAAAAACGGATGAACGGATTCTGAAGTCTTTCGGAAGTGTTTTATCAATTCAGTCATTCCTACGGTAGGCAATTATCATGGATCACAAATTGATGCTTATTTTATAGAAACTGCTATTAAAGAACAAATAACAACACTGAAATTACACACCTATTACATTCTCTCGATGTAAATGATTTTTAACATCGGGGACTTAAAGTTACAGAAAAAAATATTTTTGTGTCAAACCTGGAAGGAAGCAATTAACAACGGTTTTACAGAAGCTGAAATGTTTCCCTTTGATCCAGGATTTGTTTTTCTGTCTCCGCCCTAAAAAGTTGGGTCAAATTCCACTAAGAATACCACTCCCATGAACTCTCAAAATTACAAAAAAGAGGCTGGTTCAACTCAGATTGCTGAAGAAAATATTTGTAAAAGGGACACAGAAACGAAACCAGCCAATATTCAATGCGAACATAGTTCCAATGACGAACTCGTTTCATAAAGGTACATCCCCACTATGCCAATCGGCAATGCCGTTCGGCAAAGCCTCGTTGGTGTAGACATGCTGTGCGGCTTTGCCGGCAGGCCGAGCGGCATGCCGATCCGAACCCGACTGTTGTCGGTTTTATGAAAGGAAGTCGAGCCGACGGCAGTAGTGTAGACGTATTCGTAATAAACGACACCGATATTCATCATTTTTGGTATAGCACAAAGTGCGATATGGAGTGGACAAATACTAATGTAATAAATTTAATTGATATGTACCGCGACCGTCCAGTTTTGTGGGATTGCCGGTTACTAGATTACAAAAACAAAAATAAGAGAAATGACGCGTTCTTAGAAATAAGTGTTTCGTTTGGAGTGGAAAAGATTGAAATAGAAAGAAAAATAAAAATTTATTGAGTCATTTTGCGCGAGAAAGTAAAAAGAAAAGGAAAGTACTAAGTCCGGCGCTGGATCAGATACTTGCTACAAAAGCAAATGGTTCGCGTATGGAAGTATGCAATTTCTTAGGGATAGAAATAAACCAAGACAAACTGAAGATACAGAGGTAAGTTTATTTTATATTCTCTAAATGTATAAAATAAAAAACATATTTATTAGTTGTGCTTATGTTGAAATGGTAAATCACCTTCCGGAGAATTAAAATATTCTTTAAACTCGTTTCTCACAGATTATGCTGCATTTGTGCTCCTGCGAGGTACTTTTGGAATACTCATCATTTGTGTAGTAGGTATGTTGTCTCCATAGTCCTGGAGTAATATCTCCAGTATCCGAAGATTCTAAATCAAAACGTTCTGTAGGACTGTACAGATCTTTGGATCTATTTTTCCTTAAGTAATTATGTAAATGTAGTAGAGTCAATGTTATTTTTGTTGCTGTTTCTGGTTGTAATAACATAGGCGTTCTTAGTATTCGAAATACTGAAGATATTATTCCAAAGGCATTTTCAGACACCCTACGTGCCCTGCTTAATCGATAGTTAAAAATCCTTGTTGTAGAATTTTTCTCGTGTAACCCCGGAAAAGGTTTCATAATATTATATGATAACGGAAATGCGTCATCTGCAACAAACACAAACGGAACTTCAACGTTTCGTCCCGGTAAAACACGGGCTGAAGGCAGATTCAAAGTGCTCTCTTCAATACATTTCTTGAAATTTGTTGCGTTAAATACCCCACCATCTGATATCCTTCCTTGCGAACCAACGTTTGCATATATAAAGTTGTAATTTGCATCCACAACTGCAAATAGTACAATGCTGAAAAATGACTGTTCAGAGGAGCTTGCAGGGTTATATGTTTCCCATCCATTGCTCCCACACAATGTGGAAAATTCCATTTATCTAGAAACTCTTGTGCTACAATCTCCCATTCCCTTTCATTTGCTGGCATCTGAAATGAAACATTATTTTTAGGTAAAGTAGACATCTCAACAAGGCGAAGACGAAAAGGATGAAGAACAACACACTCCAGAAATAGAAGAACAAGAAGGACTGGTAGAAACCCAAAATTCAGTTACTCCTTCTATATCTTCTACAAGATCTTGTAAAAGAAAACGCGAATTTCAGCGTACGACGCCTGTGGTGAACGAAGCGATACAAATCTTGAGGTCAATACAGTCCATGAAATTCGAAAAGATGAGTTCGGAGTATTTGGAGAACAAATTGCCATCAAGCTTCGGAAATTACCAACCGCGCATGCCAGATTTATGGTGCAAAATATCATTAGTACAACACTGTATGAGGCAGAAATGGGAAAATACGATTTTCCTGCTTTGCAACCCCAGCAGTGTCGACCTCCTA
The DNA here is from genome assembly GCA_030710515.1 of Abscondita cerata. Taxonomy (NCBI): domain Eukaryota; kingdom Metazoa; phylum Arthropoda; class Insecta; order Coleoptera; family Lampyridae; genus Abscondita; species Abscondita cerata. Next base: position 701,060 of record JALBCR010002156.1, on the reverse strand, counting down.
CACAAATTTATCAATATTTACAACCACCACAACCAAGCATGTATGGAAACTATTCACCATATATACAACCATCACATCACTCCCCATATCAATCAGGAAATCTGAAGGAAATTTACTTTCAAATGCGCCATCTCCCAGAAGCCCAACAGCAACCCAGGACAGTCAAGAGCTTGATGCAATTTTGAGCACTTTGTAGAAAGTTACTCATATTTTAAATAAACTTTTGTAACGAATAAAGTTTAAAAGATATTCTTATTTTTCTTACCTTAATATTATCTCTAAGTGAGTCGAGCAAGGCATCACAAACCTCTGGTATAGTTCTTGAAATAACTTGCTTTGAAATCTTAAAAGTATACATAAGCGAGTGATAGGAGTCACCTGTAGCAAAAAACGCAAAGTTACTGCTAGACGTTCGCTAGCTGGTATAGCCTGTCTAAATTTAGTATCTTTTTGGTAATTTTAGGTGCTATCATATTTAATAAATCTTCAAAATCTGAACTCGTCATTCGAAAAAGTTTCGGAAACCAGCATCACATCTATATTCCAAGTTTATATTATCAGCATCGTCTAATATTAACTCTTTCATTAAATCACTTCCGCGATATTTATTTCTGCTTCGAAGGCTTGGTCGAATCCAAAACCTCCTCTTCAATTTGGTGCGCTTACAAGAATCAATAACAATAATTGCAGCAGCAGCTGCTATTAACAGTTGGTCTTCTTGATCACTCATTTTCAGACAAAGTTAAGACCGACTGACACTCACTTTATGTGTAAATGGGGATGTCACAATGATTTCAACAAAGCCAGTCGGCTTTGCCGATCGGCATTGTCGATTGGCATAGTGGGGATGCACCTTAAGAGACATTCAAAGAATTGTTGCTAAGAACACCCACTCAGAAGCCAACAATACCTGGAAAAAGTAAAAAAAACTTCAAAGACTTGAAGAAACGGAAGCATTAAGGAAAACATGTGAAGAAAATAAGAAGAATAATAGTAGAAAGGAAGCTTACGCTCTAGGAAGTGCCGTTGAATGGGAAAGTCCTGAGTTTATTCGACGATGATGATAAATTTCTCCAGGAAGAAAACTATTTAGAAAGTTATTTTGTTGTGAAAATAGGTTCTAGGGTCTTGATGAAATATGCTTCAAAATAATACATTAATTAATAAACATTGCGTCAGGCAAATTACAGAAAATCTGACGATGACTAGCGGGTTTCGTTTACAAAGACGAAGGAGAATCACTTTGTTTGACCCAATGCAGAAGACACAGATGCAGTTTATTCCAAACCGTTAATAAGTAGACGTGGAAGGTTTAAATTTCATCTCAAATTTGAAGGTTTTGATCTGAGATGAATTTATTTTCTGATCAATCACTTTAATTTTGGTTTTTGTTTCGTTGAATAATAAAGCCTACTTTACATAATAGTTCATTGTGTTTTTGTCTTTGTCCGTAAATGTTGAGAATTTATATCCACGAAACCAACAATTTACTATATTTTTCAGATTATAGTATTACTTAGCTCCAAAACACAGGGCAGACGTAAAAAGTTAACAACAGTCAACAACGCTTTATTTATAAAAAAACTTTCTATCTTGTTGTTGGATGACAAAAAAAGTGAACACCCTTACACGATTAGGAATTTCATGGCAAGTTTGACAAAATTTTTTGAAATTTCATTTCAAAAAATGTGTAAAGAGCGGGAGCTACTTTTGATGAACTACTAATATTTTACATTACATTGACCCTATTCACCTTACTTAAAAATCAATTCTACTTGAACGTTAACACTGTTACATATTATGTTTTCATACATTCATATATAAATGGTTATGTTATTAAATACTAAAATAAACGATGAGAAACTATTATTGTTTAACTAATTTTTATAAATTTTAATAAAATAGTAGAATGTTGAGCTTTATTTATTTTTGTAATTAAAAAGCTAAAAACGTCGTTACGAACCAGGTTAATTGCTAGAGTAGGTTGCAAAATTATTCACATACAGTTTAATATATTTATAAAAACGGTCATCCTACGTCGACCTACGCTCAAAAATCTGTCTTTATTGTAAATTTATGGGTTCATCGAAATTAATTGTATTTGCACTTCTAAAGAACACGCCAAATAAATATTCAATGTTTTTTTAACTAGTAGTTTGTCAAGAACATTATCGGACCTGTAATGTAATTATGTTAAACCTTATTTAAACATTGTAGATATTCTTAAAGTTATAGGTTTAGTTTATTTTTGCATTTTTTTTAGTGATATTGTTAATAAACATTAATTGCTTAGATAACTGTAATTTAGTTGATATTTATACAAAATATGCATGTACTGATCAGTATAAGAAAACGGAAGTAAAATCATCGTTACCGAATTTCAATTAGAAAAAAAAATTCTTTTAGGTTTGTAAATTTTAACGTATCCAAAATTCAAAGCCAACTTTCAAAATTACGAATAATGGAAAAGTTAATCCAATCCAATCCTAAAGAATTTTGCAAAAACTCAATTACAAGATGCGTGAAGAGAAAATAAATATAAAAAATAATTCATTTGACAAACACAAGCTCTGCCTTTCGGCGATTTCCTTACTTACAGATTTCTCATTCTCAACCTCAGTCTTCTTCGTTAAGTAAGTAGTTCTGTTCCTTAAACGTAGCCTACCAATTTAATGTTTTGTTTTCAATTCTTGTGATTGAAATTTATGGTCTCACATTATTCTAAACTATTTTTTTGAGTAGCTTGATTATTCTTTTCCTTTATTCTACTAAGTCGTGCACATCTATTTTCCAATTTTCGACATGATAGATACAGTATAACCTCTATAATCCGGACACACTTAAATTCGGACATCCAGTACTCCGGACACTAAATTACAAAAGTCATAATCCGGACGCATTTCTTTAATCCGGACAGTCGCTGCGCGCGCAATATTTTGCGAGTTTAAGCCTGTCAGAGCGTCTTTGGCAGTTGGGTTTTACGCTGTATTATATCATTTAAATTCGCGACAAGTGCACAGGAAGGTGTTTATTGTTACAAAATGTCGAAGAGAAACATACAACGTTAAATTTACAACAAAAACGTGAAATAATTAGATCGGTGGATTCAGGAGAAAGTGTCAGATCAGTTGCTGTTAAATATAGTATTGGAAAATCTACAGTTTCGGATATCTGTAAAAATAAAGCCAACATAATGGATTATGTAGCGGAGGATCATAATTTAGATAAAAGGAAGACCCTAAGGTTAAGTGCATATCCAGCCATGGAAAAGCTTTGTACACTTGGTTTGTTCAGGAAAGGGCTAGAGGTAAGTAAAAAATGCCATTTAGGCAATTTTGTTTTATTTATAAATTGTGGTTTTTTATTTTTGTATGTGCATAAACATGCAATTAAAAAGTTCTAATTTCATTTAATTTTGTCAAATGCGTCGTCTAGAGAAAATTAAAAGAAAAACATTTGAAAGTCCACATATGTATTCAACAAAAATCATTTTTCTTTTGTTATAGGAACCCCATTATCAGGGGAACTTATATCTGAGAAGGCAAAGTTTTATTATCAGCAACTAAACTTAAGTGGCGATTTCAAAGCAAGCAGCGGTTGGTTGCAAAAATTTAAAGAGAGATATGGCATAAGGCAGTTGACTATTACAGGTGAAATTCTGTCAAGCAATGTTGATGCAGTGGAGCCATTTAAAGAAAAGCTACTTTCAAAAATCAGAGAAATGGGCCTTCAACACGATCAGATTTATAATGCCGACGAAAGCGGGCTATTTTGGCGAGTCTTGCCAAACAAAACTCTAGCCCATGGTAATGAAAGGTCAGCGCCAGGGCGAAAAATTAGTAAAGATAGAATAACTTTCATGCCGTGTGCTAATGCATCTGGGTCCCATAAGTTACGATTGTTTGTTATTGGAAAATCAGCAAAACCAAGAGCTTTTGGAAATTCCTTTGTTCCTGTATCTTATAAAGGACAAAAAAAGGTTGGGTAACAAAGGACTTATTTCGTGAATGGTTCCATACTGAATTCGTGCCGGCAGTAAGAAAAAATTAAAAGAATTGAATTTACCTCCAAAAGCTCTGTTATTATTAGACAATGCCCCAGGGCACCCAGTTGATCTCAAAAGCGATGACAATCAAATCTGTGTTATGTACCTACCACCCAACTGTACACCATTAATACAGCCCATGGATCAACATGTCATCCAAGCCGTAAAACTCTATTACAGAAAGGACTTGCTTAAAAAAATTGTAGCATCTGAGACTGACATTCCTACAATGTTGAAGAGCATTAATCTTAAAAACGTAGTGTTTTCGTTACACGAAGCATGGTACCAAGTGCATCCAGACCTAATCAAAAAGTCTTGGAAGCCATTGTTGTCTACCCAGGAGGTGGCTTCAGATGACAAGGATGAAGAAGAAAACATTCCTTTGGCAACTTTAACAAGGAAAATTATGAAATCGAAAGAACTCCAAAATGAATTAAATGAGGTAAAAGCTCTTGGTGAACAAATATTAGGCGCCGATATTTCAAATGAAGATGTAGAAGCGTGGATTACGGGGAGTGGCTCTGAGACTGACATTTTCCTAACAGACAACGATATTCTTGCTGAAACAAATGATGTACAGAACGATTCTTCTAGCGATGATGATGTTCAAATTGTGGCAAAGTTAAACACCAAGATGCCGTAAGGTCCTTTAACAACTGCATCCAATGGGCATCAGAAAACAATATACCAGACAATCAAATTGAGTTACTTTTCGAACTAAAGAATATTGCTGTAAAAAGATGTTGAGTCAAAAAAACAGAAAAATATTACTGATTTTTTAAGGTAGTTCCAACGTAACTAACATTTGTTTGTTTAAACTTTTAATTACAGTAGATACATATAGTACAGAATATATGTACAATACTGTTTACATTTTTCTATTTAAAATTTTTAAATATCTTTGGCATACCTACCTATTTTTATTTTTTTATGAAAGATTACGTTTGTGGTAAATAATAAATGTTTTATAAATTATTCTGGATTTTATTTGTATCGTAACATTATGCTTTGGCTCATACTCAGTAATCCGGACAAATCACTTATCCGGACACCCCTTTACAATCTATTGTCCGGATTATAGAGGTTGTACTGTATTTTGTGCAAATCTTTGATTTTTTTTTTCAATTTTTGACTTACGTACATGTATGTCGTTTGTTTTATTTGTTAAGTTTGTTAAAATGGTCATGCCTTCTTTTAGAATTGCTAACACAATGTGCAATAAGCTATTTTTTTTTTTGCAGCGGCTTGTTTACAGCACTTCCGGCCGTCTACCGCAAACCAATCGCCATGTTGTTCTGTCTCTATACAGATCTTCTGTTAGGCCTCGTTTACCCATGGCTTCGCTAACCCTTCATTCCATGATCTTCTAGGTCGACCTCTCTTACATCTGTATGGGGGTCTCCATTCCCACACTTTCTTAGGTAGTCTTGTTTCGATTATACATCTCATGTGACCGTCCCCAGTACATCATTTCTGTGGCATGGATTTTCTCTTTTACTGCTTTCGACAGTGTGCTTCGGCGCCTTACATTACTGTACTTTCTAGGAAGCTACTGTATATTCTTTTCTTTGTATTTTTGTAATACTATCATTCCACAAAACCGGATGTAGCTGCTTTATTAACGTTTTCCTCTGGCGATTTTGTTATGTATGTCTAAATCGTCTTTTCCGTCTGAACTTAACGTAACTCCTAAATATTTATAAGAGATTGTAAGCTTTATTGTACCCTTTTCAGTTTGCAAATCATGTCCCTGCGTTCCAATGGTCATATATTGTGTTTTCTCTAGTTCCCACTTTTCATACTCCTCAACTAATTTCCTAAACATATAGTTGACGCCGTCTTCATCCTCTGCAATGATTACTTGGTCATCTGCAAACAATAAACTGTAAATGGTGCTATCGTGTAACGCTATGCCCGTACTTCTACATTTCTTTTCCCAGTTGAGATAATAACAGTTCAAATGTGCTGTACTCCTTTAGCCATACCATACTACCTTTTATAACTTGTCCAAATTGAGCGTGTTGCTCACAGTCGCTGGTTCGGTTAAAATGAAGGACCAATTTTTTATGTAAAAGAAAATAAGGACTCACCGTAATTGACGAAATAACTGAAGTTACCGGCCGGTAATTAATTGTCTTTGATTCACAAACACTCGCACTTAAGGATAAGAAAAGAAAATGAACTTTTATTGTTTTTGCATTAAAGGCTCAAATCGGACTGTGTGTGTATTGTGGTCGTGGTTTTATTCGTGTACCTAAATTCATGTAACTAAATTATATGCTGCGTTAACAACACAAATAATTTCACTTAGAAGAAATTAACGGCCAAATTCAGAAACGCTACTACTACTGCAGTCACTTGGCACTTCATTCGCCTTTCATGTGAATGTTGAGTGAAGTCTCAACTTTGATATTCAAAAACTACATAAGTTGAGTAACTCATTTGAGACATTTGTCAGATTAGGTTATGTTTACAATGTAGGGGTCGCAAGGCCGTCCTCATTTTTCTACTTAAATTATAACTAGTGGCCAAATAGTCCAGTTGAGGGACGATTTTAAACTGAGTTCGAGTGTAGATTGATTATATACAAAGTTCTTTTACTCATAATAATCTGATCATCGTTATTATTAATATTGAATTATCAAATCATAATATTGGACTTTGTAATACTCTATTGATGAGAAATAGCGTGAGGTAATGAATCCCATTAACACACTAATACTTTGTAAATAAAATTAGTAGGTTTTCTAATTGTGTAAATAATCAAACCGACGTATAACTCTCAATCGTATGTAGAAGATGCAAAGTAGAAAGATTTTTTTTTCAATTTAACACTACCTAACAAAATAAAGATGTACTTGCGCCGAGTTGACCTCGCGTCGAGATGAGCTCGCATAGAGATGAGCTCGCGCGAGATGAGTAGGCGTCGACATAAGCTCGCGTCGAAGCGGTGGTGCCGAGATGGGGACGTCGATGGGGCTACGTCGAAATAAGCTGTCCCGAATATATGTATTTAAGCAAGCTTCAAGAAGTTCTAGGACACTAGAAAATGGAGGTCTAAATAATGAAAATTGTACAGCTCCAGTCACATTTTTGTTCCGTACAATACTCACTAAAGTGCTAAGTATTTTTAAAAACCTGCCTAATCCTATAAAACTTTGGCATACGTCTATTTAATTCTGACGTGTGTGGCTCATTCAGTGTGGTTTAGCACGCCGCGCCGTTTACAGAATATGGTTTATAGTATTTTTCTTAAAATAAAAAAATAAAGGGCCGCAAACACTAAACAGAATGTTATGTTGTTTTCATATGCACGGTTAAACGTCCGACTCATAAACCTTCTGAAATTGAGAAAAAATAATGCGCTAGGTTTATTTACTGTTAAATGTCAAAAACGTTTCAATCATTTTGCAAAGTATCCAAAGAATTTGAAACTAATCAATATTTTCATTGTTTTTAATGGTTTTTAAAGAATCTTATGGCTCAAATTTCAAGAAGCATTGAAAAGTCCACATAGGTCGGACAAACCGACGGCAAATTGAAACCAGGGTCTTTCATTTCGTCCCTCCACTTAAAGGAATCCTCACAAGGATAGTTATCTAAAAGTACACCTACAATTTTGAAGGATTAATAAATTTAAGTGAATAAAAATCTATTGTGTCTGACAACTATATGGCAAATGATATAAAATTTTCTTACCGAATATCCCTCGACCATGATTTTTTTTGTCGTTTTCATAACGTAAGGGATATTATAAGTGAAAATTATAGTGATATACTGCTAATGAAATTTAAATTTGAAGTAAATACATTTTCAATAAAATAACAACTTCGAATATAATGGAATAATTTTACTTTTTCAATTTCTCAAAATAAATTTAAACACCACTTAAAAGTAGTACATATAAATTAGAACACAAAATTGTATGTCCTCATTTGTAAATTTTAATAGTAACAATAAATAAGCCACGCCAAGCATAAAATACACAAATTTCATTATTCTTTAACCGTAGGAAATAAATTATTGTTGTTTGGGGATTTTTTTATAATTTTACAGTAAATTTTTCTTCTATCATAATTTAATGTAACTTTAAAATAAAATTCTTTTATAAGAATAGGACAATAACATATCAAAATACAACTTTAAATTATACAAAATTGTTATTGTTTAAAAAATGTCAACACATCTTTTGGCTTCCTTAAAAAATTATGCAAATAACTTTTGTACTTGGTTGTCAGAAGGTTTTACGATCTTTATTGGGTTTTCCCCAATAAATTATTTTAATATTAATATTCTCTCTGTTTCAGGATTGTGGACCTACCTATAAAGTATCCTACACATTTTTAAAATAACTTTTATTAGAATAATGGCGTGCAATATCGGAGACTTTAAAGGTAAAAAATGTATGATTTTGTATAATAAAAAATCTCTGCGGGTAGCTGAATTCTTGCTTAAAACTTACAATATCGAAACAATCTTAAGCAATCCATATTTAACACCATTTTCTGTTGCCAATTCTATTTTGATTGTATAAATCGTATTTATATATTTCGAAATTGGATTAAATTGCCATCAAATCGTTTTCAATTTATTTTGTTTATATTAAATTTATTCTGAAAGCACTTACGAAAGTGCCTTCCGAGTAGTTATTTATTACTACGAAATGATAATTAATTGATAAGGATTACTAAGTGAATAAAAAGTATAATACAAAGACAAATTGGGTAACTGCTTCAATTATTTCAAATGGCATTTTTCACATTTTATACTAAAATGATTACTCATATTACTATTATGATTGTCATCAATTTAGTATTAACAATAAAGTGGAACAACGAGGGTGGGTAACCGGTGGATTGAATTTTATTATTTTTACAGTGCAATAAAGTACAATAAAATAACGTGTGGTGGCGTGTAACTCTGCATTAAACCCTGAGAATATATCGTATCAGGAAGGAATGTATGCAAAATAATTGTAGAACCGGGATGGTTGTTGAGTTTCCGGTTCACCAGAAGCGTGCTGTTGTATCCATCTTGAAAAATATTAATAAATAAATACTAAACTAACTAGTGTACGTCAAACAGACGTTAAGACAGCAGTAAAACAAATGAATTAAACGTGGGCGTTAATGAATGCATTTTTACACACCTTGAATTCTAACCTAAACTTTGAATCAGCTAACCACTTTGTTCAAAAAATTAGCAAATGTCATCAGAAAATTCCAAGACCTACCCAACCCTGTTTTTTATTTAAACAGCTGTTATAAACTGATGTAGTAAAGTTCATAACTGCCATTTGACTGTTCATTCATTCATTTTTTTAAAACATATTTAATTAGAAAAAAATAAAATATTAATACATAATATTATTCAATGGAGGTGAGTTTTCTTCCAAAAATTTTTAATTATGCTCTTATAGGGCTTTCTTGGTGGAGGTGAAGTAAACAAAAACCAGCCAGTTATTTAAGGCTATCCCAAGCATGCGTTGGTCGTCAATAGATGATAACGTTACTTACATTAAGTAATTCAGTTTTGGGATAAAACCACACAAAGCTGTCGACAATTTCAACCTACTAAGTTGTTTTTGTTTACTACACCTCTACCAAGAAAGGAGCAAACTGTAGTATGAAATCGATTACTAATTTCTAAGACTTCCGATGGTAATGTTCAGGTAAATGGTCAGTTCTAACATAAAATTACAAAAACGCATTTGCTTTTTCTTTTCATTTTATATCTCGGTAGTATTCTTGCCATTTATTTAAATAACTTTTTTTAACACACAGAACCCCAGTTATTTCCAATTTATCTACCTACAAGTTACTCTGGGATGTATTTTGCTCCCTCCATCTATTCTAAAACCAAACTATGGTTATCCGATTTTTTTATTATTTTCGTATCCTGCACCCCTACTGTTGTATGTGGTATTAACATTATTGATCAGAAATTTCTACATCCTGGACATTTATTTGTCGCCTATTATTGGAACGATTTGATTTGATCGCATTCTTTAAATATTTTTAAATTCGTTACCTACACGTTGTTAACTGCTTTGTGTTTTTGTATGTCACTTTATATTCGATTTTTTCCGAATCTAACCTTCTGTTTTTTTTTTTGTTTGAATGAAATCCAAACAATTCGATAAGAAAGTGATTAACCTAAATAATAAATATGACAACTAATAATAATAAATCCAACTCACATTAAAATTAGAAGAAAATGTATGACTACGATTTAAGTGTAATTTTTATAGATACATAAAAATTATGAACATATTACTGATATTGATCTCGGTTACATTTAAGGCTGACAGTCAACTTCAACGTGAATGCGAATTCCAAGTTCCGAACTATTTCAAATTATCCTTTACTTTCAAGTTTCAGGGCCATTTGCGCCAAACTCGGTTAACTTTAATCGTAGATTAAGAACAATCGTTGCTATGTTTAATTCTTGGATACTATTGTATTTAACCTACGATTAAATTTAACCGAGTTTGGTGCAAATGGTCATCAATCAATTAAGAGCCACCGTAAACGCTCCTGCCCTTCTTTATATGTTTCTAATTACCCACACTTTTTCTTTCCTTACTAATCTCTTAAGCCCCATCCAAAATCTCGCGGGTGCCTGTTAGAGGCTCTCAACACGAGTCTTGGAGAGTGGAGGCTGCAGGAGTGCTAGCCATCCACACTCTCGATTTATTCAGCTGCCCACTACGTGTACTACCCTCGCTTCCTTTGACTCTCACTCACAAAGCGAAACTACAGCGAGGGAAGATGAGGGTACACGAGCGCATCGCCCTCACTCTCGCTCTCGCGTTCCCTCCTGTACCCTGGGTGGGCATTAAGAGTCTACCTCGAACATTAAATATTCATTGTTTTTTTTTAAATTTTTTTTATTCAGTTGAGAACTGCAGTTAAAATTTTGACAGCTAAACAAATAATTTGAAAACAAATGGGGATATCGTTAATAAATCGCTTCATCTGTGATATTTGGTGGTATTAATACAAACGATCTCAAAAACTGAAAAGTAAAATTTAAATTAATTACGTGTAATAGTTTCAACACTATTCTTATAAAGTAATTGCTCTATTATCGCGCAAAGTGGATAAATTGCATTATAATTTTATAACTTATTTACAAAGTTCAATGACCAACAATTAATATGAAACATTGTAAAGGTATACAGCCAAGATTGAAGTTCCGATACAGCTTTCAAATGAATCCGATTAGTTGCAGATCTAATTTCTTAGACAAAAAATAAAAATATACGTTAGAGATAAGAAACCCCATAGAAACGATAGACAATAGGCCAGCTTGTCAGAGCAGGTACTATAAATATCGATTACCGAAAGATATTTGTAACTAATGAGGTAAGTAAACAAAAGGCGAAATAACCATCTATTTTCATTGTCAAATAATTCATTGCAAGATATAACTTCATCATACCAATAATTTTTAAAGTACCTATAGTGATGTAGTAAGAGCAATCGCTTATTGAATAAATGCAATCTTATAAATGTAAAGATAATGATTAATATTTCAAAATTCTTGTAATTTCCAAAATTAGTAGTTTAGGAAGTAGCCCCCCCCCCCCCCCCCCCCCCCCCCCCCCCCCCCCCCCCCCCCCCCCCCCCCCCCCCCCCCCCCCCCCCCCCCCCCCCCCCCCCCCCCCCCCCCCCCCCCCCCCCCCCCCCCCCCCCCCCCCCCCCCCCCCCCCCCCCCCCCCCCCCCCCCCCCCCCCCCCCCCCCCCCCCCCCCCCCCCCCCCCCCCCCCCCCCCCCCCCCCCCCCCCCCCCCCCCCCCCCCCCCCCCCCCCCCCCCCCCCCCCCCCCCCCCCCCCCCCCCCCCCCCCCCCCCCCCCCCCCCCCCCCCCCCCCCCCCCCCCCCCCCCCCCCCCCCCCCCCCCCCCCCCCCCCCCCCCCCCCCCCCCCCCCCCCCCCCCCCCCCCCCCCCCCCCCCCCCCCCCCCCCCCCCCCCCCCCCCCCCCCCCCCCCCCCCCCCCCCCCCCCCCCCCCCCCCCCCCCCCCCCCCCCCCCCCCCCCCCCCCCCCCCCCCCCCCCCCCCCCCCCCCCCCCCCCCCCCCCCCCCCCCCCCCCCCCCCCCCCCCCCCCCCACCCCCCCCCCCCCCCCCCCCCCCCCCCCCCCCCCCCCCCCCCCCCCCCCCCCCCCCCCCCCCCCCCCCCCCCCCCCCCCCCCCCCCCCCCCCCCCCCCCCCCCCCCCCCCCCCCCCCCCCCCCCCCCCCCCCCCCCCCCCCCCCCCCCCCCCCCCCCCCCCCCCCCCCCCCCCCCCCCCCCCCCCCCCCCCCCCCCCCCCCCCCCCCCCCCCCTACCTACATAAAATTGTAGTTAAATCAATTAGATGGATAGGTTTAGACTTGTTTATCAGAAAGACAGAAATTTTGAAATAATTTTAATAATTTTATATTCCAAACCCGATTGCCCCTAACACGATATCTGCAAAAACATCATTTTATTTCTCAACTCGATGTGGCTTTTTGAAGTTTTATTGTCCTGTGCACAACGATAATCGACTTACCCTGCTTAATTGCCCTCAAAATAGGTTTTTCAAAAGTTTATAGTCACTTTCCGTAGTTGGCAGTAATGAATCTGTTCGATGATATATTTGACCATGAATGTTCAAGATTAAATAAATGTAATATAGGTAATAGCATTACTCGTGGGCTACGGCACAGAATCGAAGTTTGATTTCCATTCATTTTGACCTAACACTCACCAAATTTCATGACGATGGTACTATTGGTGTAGAAATCTATTAACTTCAAACAAAAATCCATTTTTACATACACAGACTATCAAAAATTACTTACATAAATCAGTTTTTTTGTCATTGAATTGGCAAAAGATAATGGTACATAATTAGCAAAGAACTCGTTAACAATTTGAAACACAATGCAAAAAGATTAATATAAAAAGATAAAAGAAGGAGACTTTATACATGTTTTATATTGAGTAGTAATTAACAACTGATTTTTAGTCTTTATACTAACTACATTTAACAATAACAAATTTACTTAATTTGACTGTTGGTTGACTTTATACGGTTGACTGTGGTTAACGCTAACGACACATTTTGTTTGAGCACAGAAAAGTTTTTTTTATTATTATGGTCTTTATATGTCAATATTGGTTTCAGGAATAATTTCATGAATTGCGTTTTGAACTAGATGGAGACGGGACACGACATATTTATCATACTGTTTTAGTCCTAAACTAAATGGTTCCGTAACACACTTGACAGCTTGGACACTTAGAATTAGTTTGGAGCTCCTTATTTACACCAAATTGATTTCTTCAAATGGATTTCCTTGTTATGTAAAAACGTTGATCATTTCTCATGAGTCAAAAACCTTTTCTGAAATGCAATACTATCTTCATGACACTTATTTCCCACGTGTTTTTTATCGTTTGATTTTTTCCAAATTCCTCAATGCTGATCGTAGAGCTATCATCTATGTAAGCAGAGCATTTTGACTGTCAAGGATTCCAATAGCTCCACCTTCACTTGGTATAAATGTGTTATTCGGTTTTGCTGCTCGTAAAGTTACCACGAAGAAATTCAGCATGTTTATCTGAATGTTTTGTCGAAGGTCCTGTAGAGTGAGTACTGGCAACAACGAGAATAGTGGACTACGTCGAATGCAAATTTCCATGGACATAACTGGGCCAAAGTATCAACACAAGTTAAACTAGAAGAGTCTTCAGTTTGATAATTGTGTTCCAATGCTGAAACTGAGGATATTCAGATACTTTTGACAAAATCCACAATTCAATGGCTTCTCCAATGATGTTGTAATCACGGGTGCTTGATTTCCATTTAATTTTGCTGCAGCTATTTCTATGATATCCATTATATGTCGTGCATTGCTGGTGTCGCAATTTGATCATTTAGAAGTGGAAGCAACGACGAGTTAGGTACATTTTATATTTCTAACACCAAAATCACTTTGTGCATTTATATATTTATTCGTATGGTACATTTTCAAATATTGTATTGTGATGTAAGTGTTATGTATGGTGCCCCAGAAGATCAGTATAAACCTGTATAGTGTGGTGACAAAACCGTGTGCAATAGTGGATTGGTTCGTCTTGGCAAAGCATTTGCTTCAAGGTTTAGGAAAACCACTAAAACCTAAACATGCCAACCCTTACCCACCTTAGTATTCATATGTAATAATATTAATTAAGTGTGTAAATAAGAAGAAATAAGAACATTATATTTAACAGCACAACCATTGCATGACGACATATAATGGACCGGTCCAAGCGCCAGTCACGACAATGACGAAAAAAATAGTAGGTTAAAGAAATAGCAAAACAAAATAATGGAAAAACAGATAATCAGGACAAGAATAGAAAATATTGCTAAACTTCAGATGTCCTTCAGATTCGTAAGCTATAATATAGCTTCATCCGTTAAATTATGAATGTTTGGATACCCTCCTTTAGACAAACAGCAAACGATATTCTAGACACATGCTCTATTAAATCTTGGTGTCTTTTCAATATGCAATCTATCGAGGACAGAGTTAAGCCTGTGATTTAAAACTTTCCTCTGGGCAAAGACAAGATTCACTATACTGTGGATTGAGAGTTGCCAAAGGTGAATTACTTTTAACTTTACCAGTTGCAGTTACCAGTTTAATATTTAGGCAATACATTGACATTTACATTTCTTTGTTCTACTGTTGGATATGACACGTTTTCAGCCAGAGAAATTTGTGTCTCGGGTTTTTTAGACTCATCCACCCATGTACTATCTGAATCCAAATGCTTTTGTTTAGACTGCCAGACCTGAAATATTTTGCTATAATTTTCAGCTACCTCATCCCACTAATATGTTTACTTTTGTTGCTTTATTTGTTATAAATGAAATAATTATGTATAAACATTTTTCTTGTGAGCGAATGTTTATGTGATTCGCTTAAATTTGTTCAATTCAACTACCTTCGAAGCGAGATATTTCAGTACACTGTGCAGCATTAATAACGACGATGTTTAACGTGCATAATAATAGGTGTAGTAAAAAGAAATCTGTTATTTTCCTAATAGTGGTTTTACTTGCCTTGTTGTATAAGTTCGACGAGTTACACTAGATAGCGTTAGAAAGATGAGATTTTGTACTAAAAAAGTTGTTGTGATAGTTTTGTGATTAGTTGACTCAGTTTTGTTTGAGCGCACGTTAAAGATGGGTAGTAGCAAAGAAAAAATACGCTATATATTACAGATTTTCTTCAAGCGGCTGAAAATATGAACTATTTATGACCGTGATACTTCAATTACGAACATATAAATGGAAATTGAATGGAATAAAATGCATTTCTAAACATTAATTAGAAACAATTCAATAACGTACCTAATGCTCTTTTCGATAACCGGAAGATATTGTAACGCAACTGGAGTTACTAGAATTAGTTAGAATGATCGCGGTGTTCTAGAACGAACGTTTGATTATGTTTGAATTTAGCGAGTGAAGTTATTCAGTTCAGTTGCGAATTATCATTTAATGCGGGTGGATATAAATTATAACGTATAATATTGTGTATTTTTATAAGAACTGTTCGTGTTAAATAAATAACCTCTTAATACCGATCCTGACTGTGTTTATACTTATCTCGCGATTTTGAATGCGGAACAATAATATTGATAAAATTCGTTACCATATCAATATGTAGGTAACAAGAATGTGTGTGAGAGAAAAATAACGCAATTCTCAAATTTGCAAATCTCTCACTACAGGTTTTTCTTTTTATTATAAGAGTATTTTTTGCCTTCTTCTTTCGAATGCATAAATAAACTTCATGGATAGTTATAGGTATTTATCATATTAGCAAACGATCTAAAAATTAGAAAAAAAAAAGTTGTCAGAAATATGTTTAAGCCAAAAGCGTAACGGTCTCTGATTATTTTATTTAAGTACCAAATAAAGAAAGGCGAATAAGACAGATAATTTAATAATAATATAAAATAAAGTTAAAAAAAAGTTTATTTTTCTGATTAAATTAAGTTCGTACTATAGTCGTAATTACCAGAGGTGTCTTATGATTCATCGCATTAATCACCAATAAATAAGTGAAATGTGTACGGTTATTTCATTTATTTGTTGGTGTTAAAATTCAATCAACAGTTAAACAAAGATAGATGCGATGAATCATAAGACACCTTTCGCATTTACGACTATACATACAATTATTTAAAAAAATTGAAACAAAATTGTTGTAAAATAATATTGCTTAAAAAACAATTTTACAAAACTAATTAGATGTAAAGTTGTATAATGTATCCCTAACAAATATTATTTATTTTGTATCAATTAATATATATTCATATTTAAACAAAAAAAATAATTAAATTAAAAATAAACTGCCTGATCAAATGTAAACAAAATTACCTTTATTATTTAATAGAATTAAATTCAAGTATCAAAAACTTTTATACATCATTTATACAAAAATATAAAAAGATAAGCTAAATTATGCTTTTGAGTTCATACCCTACCTATAAAGTTAGTTAATAACAAAAATATACAAACTAATTTTTTTTTAATATTAATTTCAATTTCAGCTTAAATTCATCTATTATTTATCAATTATTCCAATTATTTAAACAAAAAGAATTTCATCACCAAAATCTTCAATTAAATATTAAATTATTATAATACTATGAAAACTCAATATTTCTTCTATTATTAATACTAAATCAAATTTTTTTATTCACTAATAATTATTTCAGCAATAATTATTAGAGGAATTATAAGAATCAACAATTTAGAATTCGAAAATTAATAGCATTTTCTTCAATTAATCATATCGGATAAATAATAAGAAGAATAACAACAAAAAATCCATTTGAATGCTATATTTTTTAACAATTTACCAATTATTAGAATTAACTAATAAGTGTTGCGACATCTTTGTCGACAGATGTGTAAGAAGTTACATAAGTCGATTCTCTGATTATTATAGCCAACTAAGTGTTGGAATGAATAACAATCTCGAATGCCTGCTGTAAGTTCCGTTCAGTAGCCAACAAAACACCGAGAATCAAAGAATCGACTAATTACAATTAACATTACCATAATAATACAAAATATAATTATTTCCATTCAATAATAATATTATTTTTTATCTTTAAAAGGAATCCCTCCATTTTTAGGATTTTACCTAAATTAATATTTAGTCATTTCTAATAATTTGTATTTGTATATAATTATTGAACTTGTGTATACGTACTTCATTATTTATTGTTCATTAAAGAACCTTAAAGTGATAATAATTAAAACACATAAGCACATATAACTAACAATTTATTTATTTATTCGTATTGTATATTATTATTTTTATTATTGTATTGTGATGTAAAAGTGTAATGTATGGTGCTCCAGAAGATCAGCACAAACTTGTATAGTGTGGTCTTGGTAAATCATTTGTTTCAAGGTTTAGGAAACCACCAAAACCTAAAATGCCAACCCTGACCACCTTAGTATTTATATGTAATAATATTGATTATGTGTGTAAATTTATAGAACGTAAATAAGAACATAAAATATAACACACTACTATTGTATGACGACATATAATGAAGTGATAAAACAATACAATACAAAATAAATCTATTAAAATTTTACTTTTCAATTTTTTGTTAATTTCTAAAACAATAATAAAAATTGTAGGTGTGTAAATAATGTGTAGGTACCTATAACGTGTGTATTTTATTAAAAGAAAATCCTTTGATTATCATTATCAGTAGACATTAGTTTATTTGTTCTACTCATAAAAAACAACTAGTGAGGAGATTTATAAACAAAAGTAATGTAGCTACCTTTTCCTGGTAATTGCTTAGGGTATTATATATAATGTTTTGACTTGTGTTATTAACGGTTACCTATATTAAATTTTATTTGAACAAAACTCGTACATTTAAAAAATGTTTTTGAAAATGTCTTTAAAAAACATTAAATGCTGTTTTCCGGTAGACCAATCTTGCGTGAAGTCGATTGTTACCCAGTAAGTAGGTATTTTTGAAGAGATTGTGCTTACATTCCTTTTTGCATAATTCAATTCAAAATCAAAACGAAATGGTGTGTTAATATTACCAACCAACTCTGTCAGTTACTGAATTTTATATAATTTTTCAAATCCATAACGTATGAGATGTAGAAAATTAAACGCAACTTACAAATATCCAATATGTCTAATGGAACTAGTCTCTTCATCTAAAAATTTTTGAGATGATAGTCAAAATTTACCGAAATTGCATTTGCAACTAAGTTGATTTTGAAATCAGGACCCCTAGCTCTTTAAGATGTAGAGCAAAAAAAGTTTTTGGTGTAGAATATTGAAAAATTGAAATTTTATTCGTTTAAATAACGAAAATATTTATTGCTTAATGATGCGAAAGAAGTATAACCAATTTGTAAGTTTTTATTTTTAGTGACATAAAAATAACAACAATAACATCATTATTACAACATGATTTATATTAACTGTCCTAAGAATAGATTAAAGTAGGCCACCCACTTTGCAATTTAAAAATAACAGCATTATGTCCTAAATATGTAAATGAATTGTAATTTTCGCAATTATAAATTCAATGTAACGAAGGTTAAGGTAAAAAATACTTACACCAACAATTTCGTTACATTTACCAGTTACGAAATGCATATACCTAGATTTATAATTTCTATTGTGGGAAATATCGCGACTGAAAATCAAAACAATTTTTTCCGATAACGAATATTTTTCAATTAGGTGCCTAATGCGTTTGTTATGTTATGTACTGGAATTGAGGCACGTTTTCATTTAATTTTTTTTTCAAACAAAAGCAATTATTAACTGTAAGTGTGTAAGTAAAATTAATTGAAATCCTCTAAGCGAAATTTTGCGGTTTAGTCATGGCAAATTATGTGCTCTTGCTAATTGTTTATAATACTTCGCTGTAAAAATTGCTTTTACTTTTTTTTGCAACTTTGGCATAATTACAAATTACTTTTATTCTTTAACAAAAAAAAAATATAAATTTTAAATTAGAAAAAAAAACTCACTGTTATTATTGCTTTTCCTGTTAAATTCGTTGAAGATTAACTTAACAACACTTTTTCTTACAAAAAACACTTAGAAATCACCGGTGAAAATGACCCAGTAGAAACTCTACAGGTGTAGAGATTAAACGGTGCGCGTTGTCATACTGGTTCTTTTACCTGTACCAGACTGACTTAGTAACTCCACACCATCAAATCTTTCAGGAGACTGAGGCAGGTGAACTAACCCAACGTACGTACCTACGCTAATTCAAAGTACTTATAAATAATAACAAGATTATATGTGGAGAAATCAAATTACTGGAATTTCTCACCCCCATATATTTTTCAAATTTTCAAGCTTCCAATTAATTCGCTTCAACGCAAATTAAAATTCGTTTAACAATGGTATAATAAATAACAAATGTATTTAAAGTTTTATCGTTTTATTGTTATATTTATGCACTTGAGGTTCTAACGTTCATCTGGCATGGCGCCGTTGTTGCAATGAATCGCTCAAAAACCTAATTATGGTAGTATTTATTGTGCAATACAATAGAGCTTTTTTCTATAAATTCCTTGCGTAAAATTGTCTTCAAAAATTTTATTCTCTTATATTTAGAAGGATTGGGTGCGTAAGGAAGATGCAGGAAATTAAAACGGAACCATATATTGCAAAACAATTCTTTCCTATACAAGTATTTAAAGTTGCTTGATGTCTCTAATGAAGTGTTAAATGATAACTAAACGTGTTTTACTTTCAATAATGTATAATTCAAGGCGTTTATATTAAGATTTTTAAATTATGCAACTAATCGTACAATAAAGTTGTAAGAAAATAGAGGCAACCCAACTTAACAATAAAGTCAACAAGTTTGCCTATTGGGTTCTTGACAATCTATTTTTCCACTCTTTATTTTTTTGCCACAATTCCTGAAACAACATTGAAAATTTAGTCTTGGAATTTATAACGAGTTTTTCTTATTATGACACAACAAATACGATCTTTAGTTCTTAAAACGAGATGTCCAGTATCTAGAACATATTTTTTAAAGTTGGATTCGTAGTCAAGTAGTATGATGTTAGGACTTCTAAAGTACTTTTAATTATCATGTTTAAATATGAGCAAACTCTCCTTGCATTATCTGGAACTCGTTTCAGTAACTCATCGAATTCAGTTGTAGGCGCAGATAGAGAAGAGGGTTGGTGAAACCAAAGACCACCTATTGTATAGTCTATTTTATATGAATCTTGTGACGTCATTTTCTGGGAGGTGGAGGGAAAACACCCAAATTTTAGATGTCATCTAGATCGTGTACTTTGAGAATCTGCAGAAAAACTCTCTATACGCGGTGTTTGTTACAGAAGTATAGTCAGCTGCTTAGGACTAGTAAAACTACGATTAAGAGTCCTCTCTACCCTTTTTTGCTAAAATCGTTATATCGAATCGCTAAGAACTATACTATTTTTTTAATAGAAAGAATGTTAAAACAAGGTCACGGACACGTTTGAAAAACTAGTTTCAGGGTTTACCGTTCTGTAGTGCTGCTTTACAGAGAAAACCTACATGTTTTCGAAGCGACAAAATAACACCCTTATATACAATTGAAATATTCTAAAATATTATTTTTCACATTCTACAATGTTCTTTCCAACTCAGTACGGACGCTTTTTTAATTCAAGATCAATTAATAAATTGGGAAGAATTTCAATATTTCACGACAAAAGCTGCAAAAACAGTCTTATTTTCAAAACATAATTATAACAAATCAAAATATTTTAGAGAAAAAAAGCTGTTACGAACAAATCCATGTTTATGATGAATCCAAAATTATTTTACAAAACTATCCTTGAGGCGCCCGACATAGGAATTTACATGGGAATTGAAAGGTAGAAAGGACTTATTATAGATTTAATAAAATTTGGACAACCAGATTCAACAACATATTAGATTTTCTTTTTTCACGAACGAGTATTTGTTTTATAAACAGTATAGATACTCAAAGTAGTACATAGGTATCAATACATTTCATCACTGCAAATTTACAGTACATGAATAGAATTCTTATTTTACGATGCGGTTTTTTTATTTGCAACTAAATTGTAACGAATGTGGTACTACTACTAATAGCCCATTTTAATGTACGTATAGTTTCAGTTTGATTAATTGATCAATTATTAATAACTTATGACGGTTGCATTCAGTAAACCACAAATTCACTACTTTATTTAAATTAATTTTGATTCGTTGTTATATTTTTGCGGTCAAACCATAATCAGTTTAAAAGGAATTAAAATATTCGGTAAACAATTTTTGAAAATTCAGACGATGGGTGTAAAAAAAACTTGATTTGTTGGGAATCACTGTAATCTTTATTTAACGTAAATAATTCGTATGTTCTTAAATTGTGTACGTTTTCAAAAGACACATTCGTTTTTAGCATATGTCGCATTTAATTTTTTTAAGCAAATATTTTCACAAATAACCCGCAATGTAGTTTACGAAAGATGTGTCTTTATTTTTCGATTTAGATTTTTTTTGTACGAGGGCATCTTTGAGATTAAAAAAAAATGTTAACAAAAAAAATAGTCAACAAAATTTCAAACAAATTGAGCCGTAATTTGACCACAACTCGCTTATTTTCGGACCGATTTTCAAAATTCAAAAAGAATCTTACGCGGATAAAGAAAAAGTTTATTTAAAAAAAAACGTTCGTTTTGTGCCCCTGTCGCATTATGTGTAACAAAATTTTTCTTTTTTAATTTTTTTTTCAAGCAATTTTACATATTCAATCCGAAATACTGTAATTTTTACATTTTTATAACTCCGGAACCGTATTACGTAAAAACATGAACAAAAAAATATAAGATTCGTAATTTTGCATATTTTCGAATGGCTTAGCTGTAGAATTTTCAATTTCACCCGAAAAAAATCTATTTATGAACACTGGGCCACCTGAGAGAACGGTGTTACTTCGTTCGTGAGGCTCCTAGGAGCCTGGGGGTAATCTAGTTGATTATAAAGTTACTAAAGATCCGCAACGCTTATGGGGAAAATGTAACGTACAATTTCACCGATTTGTAGATGGCTCCACCGTCGATTTTCAGCGAAACATTTTTAGTTGCTTTCTTGCGTTCGTTGAATTAGCGTCACCCTTGAACCCCTCCGAGTTTGTGTGTCTGTCTGGAAGTTATTGTGATTTGTTGTGACAATGGCTATATAAGCGAATACGTCAATTGCAAAACAATACTAAGAAGAACAGAGACAAGTTTTTTTAAATTTCCAATAAAAGATGTACACCACCTCAGCGAGTGGCAAAAAAATTGTGGGAACATTGTTATTGCTCTTGTATTTAATTTGTGAAGAACATTTTTAAGGTCAGACATAATTATAAACAGTAAAAAAACAATTACATAAAAATGCAAAGTTCGAGAAAGAAGGTACTTATAAAGCAAATAAATATTATTTTTATTTCCTACTGAAATAGTTTTGTGTATTAACTTATATTTCTATAGTTTTTTTTAAATTTCAAAATGGATAAGATAAAGAATTATGCACTCGTTGGAAGTGATTCACATAAATTCGTCGCGTGTTTTATTAAGTTTATTCCGTTTGAAAATTGATCGCATATAATTTATGATTTTTAATTTATCCGACTGTTAAGTTTTTGCGCAAAAAAACAAAAAAAAAAAATTAAACAAAAATTGTTAGAAAAAAATAGAAAATACAAAACAAATTTAATAGCTCATTAAGAACGTATCATATGATGTTATAACTTGTGTTAATCAGTTTATAAGGACACCGGTTGTAAAAATATTTGATGAATTATTTTAATTGTTAATTTTCTAGTCCACTTTTGAAATAAAAATTAGTATTTACAATAATTGCATTTATTTACAACGTAGACTGGCTGGCAATAAATCATCGAAACCTGATATCGTTGCTGATAACATTTTATTAAGGCTAAATGCAATTTTACGACGGTGGAACTTGCACATTTTATAAGCTGGCGTCGCGGAAGTTTCATTTTTTATGAAAGATGGGGATTCTCCATAAGGCACGATATTTAACATTAGGTTGCGCCTCTTAAAGAACTTTTTACTCAATGGTAGTAGTTGTAATCTTCTCTTTTATTTCCTTTCTCTCTATTTCACCTTATTTAGTAATGTCAGTATTAAGTTTTTTGATCTATGCAGAGCAAGTTGTCACTGTCCATTTCACAAGTTCAACAGGCAATTGCAATCGAATTTGCATATTATGCTGTAACGCCAGGCTATAATTTCGAATTGTCGGTTGCGAATCATTGGTACGTATCATTGAATAACAATTTTCCAGCGGATCTTGATCTTCCCACAGCTTTTAAATTGTTGTAATGGTCCACTGGAATCATTCCACACCGTATATATTTTTTCGTTCTTTAAGAGTTTTCAAAAAATTTCAGTAACGCCGATAATACGTTACTGACGTTAATCAAAGAAAATTTACTTTTTTAACTAAAAACAATTTTTAGACCCATGATTTTCATAGGCGTATTTCTAATTGCGTTTTATTTGAAAAAAAGTATGGTTACGTGAAGACTGAAGAGCGATTATAATTTTGAAAAAAACTATACGGATAAAAGATGGCCTTTTTAAACTATTCAAAATTTGTGGACATTTTTAAAATAGTTAATAAAAAACGCGTTATTTTATAATTATGAAATACCTTGTATAATAATACGTTTGTTACTGTTATAAATGCAAACAAAGATGCACAAAAGCAATGACGCACAACAATCAAATGGATTAGCATTCTTATAATTTATTGTATTATAAATTTTCTTGTAAATTTCATTAATAAAAAAGTATATTACTATTATTATTATTATTGTATTTGTACTTTATGTTCAAAGTGTCAATTTGATAATTTCCCACCCCCAGTATCTTTATAACTGTAACAATATTGTAAACATCGCTGAGGCGAAGGGGAAGAATTTTAAAACGTATACATTTGGTGGATCCTTTCATCATCCCATTCACCAAGACTTTAAGTAGGAAATAAATATGACGTGTCGGCGATTTTTAAAATAAATTGCCGGTTATTGATATAAGGGTGGGAAGTTTCAAATTGATTTTTATAATTTCTATTAAACTTATCAGACGTCTTCAAAAGTATTCATTTGGAATTCTACACAACTTCTTAAATCACTGTGTCAAAGAAGTTGTATAATACTTCTAACTATAGTTGTAAAGTATACATTATAAACTTAACAAAATAATTATAAAATATATCATCACATCAGAATTCTAATAAGACTTTGAACTTCGTCAAAAAAATTCTTTTTTATTTTGGCAGTCGTATCTACGATTTTGAATTATTTTGTTTAAATTCTGTTTTGTATGGCAAATATATAGCAGCCTGAAAAGTGTTTGCAATTTATTTTATACACTACATAGGGTTTGTCAACTATTAACAATTTATCTTTTAATTTTGTGTAGAATATTTGCAAATGTTATTTGAAATTTTTTTATTTAAAACGTTAATGTACTGCCTAATTGTGATAATTCATTGTTTTTGTTCTAAAAGTCAATTACACAAGAATCAGTTTATATAAGCATTCATACTACCAGAAATACATCATCTCTCCCGGAATGCATAACGCCCAGATGATTCTATATTTGTATATAAACTTCGCGAAGTTGCCGATAGGTGGCGATACGTGTTACATTATTATAATAGTTTCACGCCTAACACTCAATTTAAAATTAAAGATTAATTCAACCAAACTGAATAGTATATCCTTGTGATATTTATACAAATGAAATATTAAAAACTTTTTTAAAAATCTATTTTTAAATTACTGCGTTGTCCGCCGTGTGGTAACATTATTTCGCGATATTCAATCAATGACGAAACCGGAAAGCCAACGCATAACGCCATCTATCCGCGACTGAAGGAAACACTAACACGTATAGAAAATCTACTACTTGTATCTACTATGGGATGTTATACATTCCAGGGAGATGATGTATTTCCAATACTACCAATGATAATACATAGTATAATTTGAGTTAGTACATACTACCGGGTGGATGTTGTGAAATTTGATATTCAAACGATAGCATTAACGTTCCTGTATTATTTGATAAAATAACCGTCTTGCAGATATGGAAGAATGGTCGACGTTGCCAAGACTGATTTGGACATAATTATAACACTGTGGAGCAGTTGAGCAGTACAACTAGCTACATAATTTTTTTTAAACTATGTTCGTTCTAAAAATTAATGCGGCATGATTTTTGTAACGTTTCATTGGATTAAAAAATATTATTTAATATATTTTATTATTTCCAACTGACCCGGATACATAAAAATATTCCCTACATTACAGTGAAACCGCAATCATCTATGTGGTATAAATAACTGAGTTATTTAAAAAATATCGAAATGAGTGATTTCCTCAAAAATTCTTCATTGTTAAAAAATTATCTCAATTTGGTAGTCGTGAGACTTGAGCTAGGTACAGAAAGAGGTGGAATTTTTAAATTTGGTTTATTCAGGTAGCGACACCTATCAGTATAGTGCTGTGTTGCATTGTGGTTCTAGAATGAACTAGAAAATTAGTACTTGCGGGCGTAGGCAATCACTACCTCACTCAATGTAGGCAATGGCAATGGGGTGCATTCAACGGACGTAACAGTTGTGAAAACTGTTACGCCACAAATCTGACCTAACAAATTTGCAACGAACGAAGGTGTCAGCCAGCTAAGCGGAAGGGGTGAATTAGGATTGTCTCTCACTTACCTTTGATTGAAGAAGGTCTTTTCACAGTCGGTATTGGTTAGGCGCCACCCAATTCTTTTTAATTAACTGAGTCAAATGTTCACTAAAGAAATGGGAGAAACGGTAAACACCTATGCAATGAAAGAGAAATATTATAGTAACGTTCTCTATTAGATCTTAATAAATATTACACAGATATTCCTGCCCTAAATCTAAACGCATTACGACGCTTATCCGAAATAAATAAAAAAAGACAAACAAACATGCAACGCTTCGTATCCCCGGTACCAGGGTTAGACGAGAGGTTAGTCACCGCGTCCTAAATATATTACAAGTTGGGCTCTTCAGTAGAGCCGCCTACAATTTATTACAAACGCACTTACAAAACACAAAAAAAACTAACTTTAAACGTTCGTCACAAAAGCACGAATTCGCGCACACGAGCCAACAAATCGCGAAAGTTTATGAAGTATCGGAGAGTACTTACATTGACAAGCTTCTTTCTTCTAAACCGCAACCAGCGTAATTATTCTTCCATTACGGGAGTAATCCACAGGAACCATATAATTTGTCCACCACTGCATACTTTTCTTTAAATACGGGAGTAATCCACAGGAACCATATAATTTGTCCACAACTGCATACTTTTCTTTAAATACGGGAGTAACCCACAGGAACCATATAATTGTTAATCTGAAGATTTCAAAACCAATGCAAATACTAATGCATTCTTAAGATTTTCTCAGAGATAGTCTATAATCCGTATTGCGGTTATTTCGATTGTTTTCACCAAATCGAACGGAATTCTCTTAATAGTGGCGAAATGAAAGTTCCATTTATCTTTCGTTCACTAAACTTTTATTTTAAGTTCACGCACATGATTTAAGACACTCGAGTTCCGACACGATTGTTAAAATTTAACAACATTAATCCGCTATGTCGTTGCGTAACTAATTAGCAACCAAACATCTTATTGGTTCGGAGTCTACTTAAGAACTAACTAAAAAAACTAACATCGGGCAAGAAAGCGTCACCCCTTTCATTGGTTTTTTTTTCACACCACCAACGTTACAAAAAAATTACTGCGTTACAATTTTCTTAGAATTATCAAACGAAACCGCTTACCTAGAATTCTAGACAGTGGCGCAAAGCCGTGTGTTATTTCTCTTTTAAACAAACATATCGTTCATTTAGCTGATAACGCCGGTCACACCGACCGTAATTCGTAGAAGAAAACAAAGAAAACCATTGATCCAGCACAACCTGCGAAGTAGAATTCAAAGAAATCGACTGGTGAGAACTATGAAATCGGCATTTTCCAACAACCTAATACTCAAACGTGACGATAACATCTTTTATAACTCTGAATTAAGAAAAATAATCTGCGCTTACAAAAAAAAACATTTTTCACCAAAAAGAGGTGACAAAACATCTATCTTGGTACCGCTACTTCCACAACATGTTGCGGAGCGGTCGCCATTTTTGGTAGCGCATTTTGTTTACGCTACTTGAGGTGAACACACGGTGAGCGGTTTAATTCTAAGCAGTTTTCTTTATCGAATATTTCAATCATATCAGGAAACATTTTTCATTGCACGACCACGACATTCAGTATGTTAAAAATTTCACACACCGCAACAGGGAACGTATAATTTACAATATACAGAAATAAAACAAAAATTGATAGTACTTGTTTATTTTCAAAGATCTGACAGATTTTGCACAAGCCAAATTTCGTTTAAAAAGAAAGTGACAAATTTCAAAAATAGTCTCGTAAATTAATAATGTAAAAATCTTTTAACACACAGACAGTTCGACATACTTTTAATAACAAAATACAAGTACTAGATTTAATAGAATTACTTTTCTTATACCAACGAACTTTACCTAACGGATTATTGAAATGAAACAAATACGTTTAAAAAAATCCATTAGGTTAAGCAACTTATTGATACACGTCATGTTATTTATAAACTACTTCATTTATTATTGGTTAATCTATAAACTGCATAGTGTTTAAAATGACTTAAGTTTTTTCATTAGGGCACAAAGTTGACATGCAACGTCTAAACACCGCCTACATATCTGAAATTCTATTACAAAAACTTACACATATGTTATTCATCTGAATTCAATCGAGTACTCTGCAGGCGATGTAATGTGAATTTGTTCATTCTTAACTTTTGTAGTAGTTCTGTAAGGCAAAGGTCAAAACATGCTAGTTTGAATAGGCACTCAAATAAAGAATTGATTATTCTAAATACTAAGGCAGAATAAGGACAAATTTTATGACCGACAACATTTACATACAAGTTCTAGTGGGTTATATAAGTTGTCGATCTTTTATAATAAAACAATATAACTATGCAAATGTCCAACAAAAAACTAAACTTATTAAAAAGTGCAAAGTTTTGTCTCCGATTTAACTGTCCAGAACAAAATCTTAAGAAAAACAATTCCACTTTTTTTTATAAAATACAACGGCATTGCATAGTTGTGTATAATTTTTTTTTAATCTTTTTTTTTCTTTCGTCTGTTAATAAATATTACTGTTCTTGATGCACCAAACTACATTTGCGATAAGAGCAAAAATGATGTAAAAATTCCAAACTTTTTTGCGATTTAATTTTGTATCCACAAAAATATCCAATTTTTCGCGATTCTATTTTAAATGATAATTTATTGCATTTTTACAGCAGCATAAATTGAACTGCTATACAAATCATCATACTTCATCAGCACCTTAAAAAATTTCACATTCAAATAAATATTGTTGTTCAAAGCTCTCAAAAAAAAAGTGGTGCAAAACAATTACGCACAATCATCCACACTGTCTTCTACCACACATATTCACAGAACATACTTACACTTACATTAATAATAATAGAAGGTTTAAATAAGACTTTGAACGACAACTAAAAGTCAAATAACAATTTCAAAAGAAATTTAAAATACAAAAAACAACCCTAAACCAACATTAACTAACAACTAAAAACAAACTTTCAAAGTCTTATTTAATCATTTTTTGGTAAACTTAAAAACTGATTTTTCAAATTAATTGTGTGAATAACTAGCACATCTATTTTATTTTAAATAGAAAACCGTTGTAGAGATACTCGTGTTTAAAATGAAATAATCAACTAGTATGAATACAGCAACTTTGGTCTATTTGACTATTAAGTGTATTATCCAAATCTTAAAAATTTAGTAACTCTACAACCAATAAACAAAAAACCACTTGTACTAAATAATGTACAAAAGAATGTTGCGTATTATCTGTTAAAGCAAAATACGCAACTTCTTAACGCTACAGATGTTCGATATTTGCTTATTGTATGCTACACTAAAATGCCCAAACATATTTTAAACGCATTTATGGTTTTTCGCGATAGCAAAAAAAACTTAAAAGGTGACATTTTTTTTTAATTCGCCGGGAAGTAACAGCTATTGGCAAAAACAATTAACAAATTATGTGAAATAAGCAAAATTCCTCGAACTTAGAATTCCCACATAATATTTACATACAGAGGTTAAACTGAAAACTCGCAGTATTTTACATCACGAACAACTGCAAGTGCAAATGATTTCAATAAACATCTGCCATTTTGCTTTAAATGTTTTAAAACGCAAAAATGATATGTTTAGTTTTTTTTAAATTTTCAAATTATCATCCTTTATAATTACAATAAATGTAAAGGGTATGTGATGAACAAAGAAAATATTACACGCACTGTTACAAAAATACACGATTTTGTGGACACGACATCCACAAATTTAAATATAATTTTTCTACACAAACACATGCGGAAATCCAGCGATTCCACATATACTTGCCTAATTATTTATTTAAAATAAGGTAAAACCATTCTTAATGGTTATTAGGAATACCTATTTGAAATTATATAATAAAAACTCGTTAACAATGTACATTTCAAATCCATTCGTACGACGGCGCTCGATTTTGTTTTAACGCCGTAAAATACTTCAAGATAAGAACGGATATTCCATGAATAACTCAAAAATACATAATAACACACAGGTGTTTCTCTAAGTGCTGCGTACACAGCCTCGTTCTAATCTGCACTCAAACATATATGGCAGTTGCTTATTTTAGCAATTAGTATG
Organism: Abscondita cerata; assembly: GCA_030710515.1. Lineage (NCBI taxonomy): Eukaryota > Metazoa > Arthropoda > Insecta > Coleoptera > Lampyridae > Abscondita > Abscondita cerata. Next base: position 671,093 of record JALBCR010002156.1, on the reverse strand, counting down.
CGCGGTTAATGGTCACCACGCACACCAAGAGAACACACTGTGTAAGTCTAACTAACTAATACAAACCCTTTTATAGGGTGACCGAATGTAAGACAGGGATAGAAGTCATCTGCATTAACCGATCCTGTTTCAAATGGGAAGCTATACTCCATGAACCTCTATGTACGGGTACTGCGTTTTTAGCTGCTTCTAAAATTGGAGAATGGCGACGTTTACGTTCTTTAGAGCCGAATATTAATTCGGATATGTCGTAACTTATTTCAGAAACAGGAAGCTGTTCCATATACGATTTCTGTAATATGCTCAAGTCAGACAGCAGCTGTTCTCCATCTTGACTGATATCTTCCCTCAATTGTGACTGTTGAGAGTTTGGCGGTAATCGTCCCCCATTTATGCCCAAGCAGGATGAACACACCTTAGCTCCATTCCAAATATTCTCCAACGAATCTGTATCGAGCTGCCAAATAGCTTCTATCGATCCGTCTCTTACCCAGTTACTACTCCACAAAGATTTTGCGTAATTGCATTTTTCACATTGCTTAGATTCTCCTTTCCACATTTCAGCCAGTACGTTGCTCTTTTCATGTTCGTTGAAATCGTTATTAAAACTTTCACCCAATGCAAAACCTATTTCTGCTTCGTTCATATCGGTCTGCTTATATTTATGGAATTTCTGTTCATCTTTCAAGATTTCTTCGTCGCCAGGAAAGAAGAATTCTTCTGGTTCACTCATCACTCTTTTCTTGTAAGGTACCTGAAATTTCAAATTAAAAAAGTTACATATTTTAAGTTATAAGATACGTCTACAATAGATAGACGCTGAAACAGGTAATTTTTAAATTTTTAAGTCATATTTTGACATTAATTTGACAGTCGTAGAGGTTACTTTGGCAAAGCAATGGCGTCAACACACATTTTTTAAATGGAAGAATATACTTATTTTTTTGTATTTTCGGATTCGATGTTAATCAAGGATTCTGGCAATGTTTTGATGACAAAAAACTGTCATAAAAATACAGTGTGATTCAAAAATATCGTACACAATTCCATGGTCCCATCCATGCTGAAACCACCGCTGATACAGATCATTCAGAATTACAGAAACTATAATTTGACATAATTTTGACAAGTGTAGTAGTTGCTACGACGATGGTGTGTCGTCACCAAACATTTGTTTAAATGGAATTGATTAATAACGAATCCGAAAATCTAAGAAAAGTATGTTACTTATTTTTATTTATTCGTATGGTACATTTTTAATATTGTATTGTGATGTAAGTGTTATGTATGATGCCCCAGAAGTTTAGTATAAAACTGTAGAGTATGGTGACGAAACCGTATGCAATTGTGAATTGTATGTGCTCCATTTAAAAAAATGTTTGGTGACGTCACACTGTTGTCATGGTAACTGCTACTTATCAAAGTTATGTCAATTATAGTTTCTTCTATTTAAAAAAAAATTATTGACACCATTGCGATGCCATGGTAACCTATACAATTGTCAAATTCATGTCAAAATATGGGTTTTCAAAAGTTGCCTGTTTCAGCATTTTAGTTAGTTTAGGTTAGAATTCCATTTTTAGGTTACATTTATATCATGTTTTAACAAGGGATTTTAATGCGCTGTCAGAGACCTTTAAAAAGAAAATGACTACTGTAGGGCAAACTTACGTATAATTAGATGGATTTTATCATTGAGTTATAGGATTTTAATATAGTTTATACGTTTAATTGATTTTTAATGTACCGTAATGCCAGCGTTTGGTTGTGTAGTGAACTGTTGCAGTAGAGGAAATCGTGACAGTGTTAAGTTTTTTAGAATCCCTGTTATTTGTAATTTTAAACATAAATTGAGTTAAAATACTCTTTCATTTCACAGATTCTATAACTAACTAAATTAAAACAACCACTAAAAGTACAAAAAATCAACATAAATTACACACATTTTAATGAAAACAAAGGTTTGTTTGCCCCACAGACGCCATTTTGGCGTAAGAGTTGAAATGCCTTAAGCAGAGTTCTAGACCACCAAGAAATATTTTTCGTTATTTTTCTGTACATTGTAAACTATTTAAATTCAATTCACGGCCTACTACATTCCACATACTACCTTTTATTTTAAATAGGTTGAAGGGTTTGTAAAAGAGTTATTTATGGAATGTATTATTCAATTTCATGAAAAAAAATAAAATGTTAATGTTGCAAACCAATTAACAATTACCGTTCGATTTCACACAGGGAGGAGTTAAACAATTGTTAAAGAATAGTGCCATGTTCTGAAGAGTCCTACACCTACACAAAAATGTTAAAATTTAGAAACGAAAAATTTTCTTAAAGGCGTATCAATAAACATAAGACTATTTTGAATAACATTTGAGTATGTGAACAACTCGGTCCTGTGAACTTAATTCTTTGTACCGTTAGCCTCACATTAAAGTCGAATAAAAAATGTACTTTGAAAAATGTACCTGTGTGTGGGGTGGAGAAGAAATTATATAAACGGTTTCTGAAACAATGCGAAAGACATTTGCCAGTTAGTGGAGAAACCTTAAAACAAAAAGCACTGAATTTATACTCAACTTCAAATCCAACAAGTGCTAATGTAAAAATTATTTCAAGTGGGTGGTTGTAGGGTTTTAAAAATCGTTATGGAATCCGATTATTGAAAATTACGGCCGAAAAACTGTCATCTCGACCAGAACTTGTTTATACTTTTAAAACAAAAATTGAATAACTAATTAAATAATGTGGATTTTCTGAAAACTAAATCTATAATGCAGGAGAGGAGACAGGTGAATATAGGAAAATGCTGCCTGATAAAACCTATGCTGCACTTAATGAACAAACTGGTCTGAAAATTGCTAAACAACGCTTAACCTTTTTGGGCTGTACAAATGCGACAGGTTTCCATAAATTGAAAGAACTCGTGAAATCCAAAAATCCTCGCCGTTTCAAAAAATTCAAGAATTCAATAGTTTACAAGAATACAAAAAATACGGGAATGACTACTGGAGACATTTTTTAGGACTGGTTTTTTCAACATTTTGTTCCAGACGTAAGCATGGTCCAAAAGCTATTGACCTTCTCCAAAAGTAGTGCTTCTTTTCAATAATGCCCCATCCTATCTCCGAGTAGAGGAATTACAATCTGAAATTGTGATCAAAATGTTCTCAGACTCACAAAATTATATTACCGGAAAAGTCTTTTGAGTTCTATTGTGCCAACCAAGCAAAACATAAGTCAAGAACTGAAAAAACTTACCTTAAGAGATGCCATTCTACATTTACATAGTGCTTGGCAAAAATTAACATCACCAACAATATCAAAATGTTGACGTAACATCTTATCCAAAAATTGTGAATTTACAGATGAAGATAAGATTCCATTGGGCGAACTCGAAAGCACTCTGGAAAGATAATGAAATAGAAGACTATAACTTTACTAAAAACAATTAAACTTGATGTAATAATTCTGTGTTGGATACTTTTATACATTATGTAGCTCAATTTTTTTTCTGAGATCAATATTCAGCCTCAGATATTTTGCAATGGAACATGGACAGTGAACAAAACAAACAAGATGAGATGACAGCAACGACAATGACCCAGCAGATACAATAGATCAACCTGATATTCAAAAAGTAACGCATTGTCAAGCTATTCAAGTTTTGAAGATATTATTGGAATAAACTAAGTACCATTATCCGCTACTATTTCCTTAGCCGTTATAAAATTGGCTAAATTTTGCTGAAAACAGCATCGTGAGATCTCAATCCGTTCTCGATTTATAGGACAAAATGTTAAATTTCGAGCATCTCAATCAAATCAAGTTGCCTTTGCGACAAAAACAAATCACTGATCTGCACTGTGATTTCTGATGGTTTTCGTGGCTTATATTTAGTTTTAAATCCATTATTTTTTAAACCTGCAATTTACTAACATGGAAGCGATAATATGCAATTTTCACAAAGAATACATGTTTGTCGAGAATTGCTTTCAAGATTGACTAATATGTTAAGGAGATTGGCAACGTGCAAGCCATTCAAGTATTTGTAAGAAATCATAAAACACGAAGAAAATATTGTTAACGTTTTGGTCTACGTGAATTACGAGTGAAGACCTTGTTTTCCAAGAGAAACCAACAAACAATCAAAGTATGATGGAAATCACCAAAAACTGCTCCAAAAAACGATACGACACGTGTTTCATCGACGTCGATGATGATAGCTTAGCTATTGTCCGAGTATAGTTTTTTGGTGTTTTCCCGTCTGTTAAAATAAACGCTGCAGTAAAGAGTTACATTCCTTTTCTGATGGAAATGATACAAAATGCCATTAGAAGCCTGTACAAGGCTAAAATTGAAGCAGCAATTTTTGCTATCGAAATTAGATTAAATAAATGTATCAAAAATGATGAAAGACACTTTGAACATTTGTGAGCTATTTTTGGCTAAACTTCTAACCGTTTTTGTTATCGTTTCTTTATTTTATTGTTATTACTCCGTTCCGTTAGCCCGTTGGTATTTAAATACATTTCACAACTAATTTTAAACCATTGCAGTACGTGTTTTGTTTTTCTGACTTAGGTAACTTGATTCGAATGAAGTTTTTAACATTGTTTCCTCTAAATCGGGAACGGATAGATATCGCGATGCCATTTTCACTAAAATTTAGCCTGCTAAGAAAATAGTACCGTTAAGTTTTTTCCAAAATCAAAAAATAAGCAATTATTTTTTTTAAACGAATTAGTTTAATAAAAAAATTCTCTTAAAATAATATAAAATTTTCAAACAAGTTCAAAAATATTAAGAGGTAGAATCGTCGAAAAGTCCAACTATGCATTGGCCTTTTCCTCCCTTATTATGACACATACGAAAAAATTTCGAAATGCAAAATTATATCGTAACGCACAAGCTTTCAAATGATGTTTTTAAAGCTATGGCTTATCGCCCAACTTTCTAAGAATAGCATGAACTTTATGTTTCCTTATAGCAGTAACGCTCCCTAGTGATCAATTTACAAACCTCAAAATAATTTCCAGACATTTCTGTCACCCTCTTTTTATCCAAGATTTACCATTTTGAAGACATAACCGCTCCGTACTCTTATCGGGCAATTCTGTATATCTTCACCACCACTGTATCCTTCTCGATTGCATACTCAGACTTTTCACGACAACTTTAGAAATGGCGTTACAAATTCCCTTTCAACAATATTTCTGGTCTGAACTTAACTTTTTGATAAAGATATTTCCAAAATTCAGAAATTACTAACAATGACAGCAACATGCAGGTATCGGTTCATGTACAAGATTATTCACTATAAATAACCCACCCCTTATTATCGTTATTATTGCTCGTAGTATACGAAGTTTTTCTGCTTCACTATAAACCATTTTGGTGATTTACTTAATCAAATGTCAATTATCAAACACAACAAATATCATTTACATGGCTTAATTTAACAATGTTAACAATCCCGTATTCTATGATTAATAACTCAATAACAGCTCAAGACAAAGACAGCATATGATATCTTTTTGAAATCAGAAAAAAAATCTCTTCAAAAATGTAATAATATACAGGCTGTTACATTAAAATACACCATATATTTGTTTTGCCCAGTAAAAGGCGAGTAACTAAATTATTGATGGCATTTGAAGATTTTTTTTTCTGCGAGCAATAATAACGATAATAAGGAGTGGGTAATTCATAGTGAATCACCCTGTACAGATATCAGGGTGGAAATATTGTTTTTAGAACACGGACCTAAGTGGAACAAAAGTTATAAGTGTAAATACTTGAAAGTTGTTGCAAGAATTTTTCTTCTATGAATTATTTTTTAATATTTACTTTATAATATTTAAACCATAACTCAATATTGTGATATTACAGAGATTTTACGTCACTATCACCCAGTTACACGAATGCATCCTAGGATAGATCCCAATCCTAATTCAGAACTAATAGTACGGGACCCCGTGTCACAAAAAAGATGCTGATTAAAGCCATGTTGAGACTTCTACCATCGCTTCATATGGTGTCGCTGATAACGGAATGGACATCCAGCTGAGCCGCTAGCGGTACTTACAGGCGCAGCAACCGCCCACGCACGTAATTTTTAATAATAATAGCTGATAGTAGCAACATTTATACTTTTTGAGAGTGTTGTTTTTATTATAAATAAGGTAGAAAATACCACCCGCTGACGGTATAGCGGTACTTTGTGCTCAGCATTTAATTAAACAAAGCAAAATACCGTTTTGTAAACTAATAGTACCTAAGTTCGTATTTGATATAATAATAGCTAAGGTAATAACTTACACGAAAAAAACAACCCGCTGCATGTTTTGCGGTATTTAAAGTGTCCGCTGATGAGTTAAAGGTGCAGTGCATCGCTAAGCGCGCGCGCGCTGCAACTTTCAGTTCATCAGCGGACCACTTAGCTCCGCATAAGTCAGCGGAACCTTTCATGTTACATATACAGTCAGCTATTACCTCACCAAATTTTAGTTTTGGTACTACGATCTATACATTTTTTCCTGTTTGAATATTTATGACTCATTAACTATCACACTGAAAATTATGTTAATGAGTTATAAATATTCAAACAGGAAAAAAATTAGATAGATCGTAGTAACAAAATTAAAAATTGGTGAGGTAATAGCTGACTGTATATGTAACATGAAAGGTTCCTGACTTTATGCGGTATTTAAGTAGTCAGCTGATGAACTGAAAGATGCAGCGCGTGCGCGCGCTTAGCGATGCTCTACACCTTTAACTCATCAGCGGACACTTTAAATACCGCAAAACATGCGGCGGGTTGTTTTTTTCGTGTAAGTTATTACCTTAGCTATTATTATATCAAATACGAACTTAGGTACTATTAGTTTACAAAACGTGCATTTTTCTTTGTTAAAATAACAAGCTGGAGCACAAAGTACCGCTATACCGTCAGCGGGTGGTATTTTCTACCTTATTTATAATAAAAACAACACTCTCAAAAAGTATAAATGTTGCTACTATCAGATTATTATTATTAAAAAATGACGTGCGTGGGCGGCTGCTGCGCCTGTAAGTACCGCTAGCGGCACAGCTGGATGTCCATTCCGTTATCAGCGACATGGCTCCAATCAACATCTTTTTTGTGACGCGGGCTCCTGGACTATAAGTCTAAAATCCATTTTATACTGTTGCACCAACTAAAAATATTGTTCCTATGATACGAAATTGATCACAGATCCTAAGTCGTCGATTTTTACAACTTAAGACAAAAATTGTAACCTCACAAAAGAGCAAGTCCAAGTGGAACCTTGAAATATGGTTTGCCACCATGGTGATCGATTCTTACGAAAATTCTACACATTATAGTACGTGCTTTTCTAAGAAATGTGACGGCTCGCTTTTCTCAAAATAATGAATAATGGCGCCATTATCGCTGCTTAAATTCGCCATTTTGAAACACTTGGCCCACGATAAAATTATTTGAATAAAAAAATTCAATTAGTTTAAAATTCGTGCCCCCATCCCACAAATACATAACCTGAATTTATTTATTTATTAAATATGATGGTAGAATCAGTTTTTCAGGTTTACCAAAGAAGATTTAACCAGATTTTAAGTAAATTACAAACATTTTGTTGTAGGTGTTTTGAATGGTTAACAGAATCTGGAAAGGTCCGATCTGTGGCATAAAAATGTCGACTCTAAAAACTTAAAGAGGATGTGGTGAACACTTGCCATTCCTAAATGAATTACAAGTGTCAATTTCTGAAACCCAGTATTCAAATGATGCAAGGTATATTGGCGAAGCAATAAATGCCCGTTAACATCTCTAGCTATACCAAAACTACGTAACCTTGCAGCTCAAATACTCTTAGGTAAAGAAAATTATGGAGGAACATTCTTAAATTGCAATGTGAAAAGAAAGCACTTCAATTGAAGTTAACATCTTCCAACGATTACTTCCCGAAAGCAGAGCACAAATTGTGACAGCCCAAGTGGACTTAAAAAATAAACCACCAAGAAGCAGGAGATATACAGAGGAATACAAACAATTTTTAAAGTAGGTTTTAAATTTTTTGCTAGTTCAAACTGCTACGTGATCATGGTTAGAGTTATATATAAAAATTTAAACAACCCTTGTGCTACATCTTTACAAATACGATATGTAAAGGTGACAAATTGAAGTCGATAGTATTAGACTGCATAGAAAAGCTATAACTACAATGCGGTGCCAATGTTAGGGCAGTAGTAACATTTTCGAAACCTAATTAAAAGAATAGATGTATCACCGGAAAACCATACCTTCTCGTAAACGATAAGAAAATCTATTATTTCTTCGATGTCCCCTATTTATTGAAGTCAGTGCAAAATAACTGATTAAATACGATATAATCTTTAATAACAAAAGCATCTTGGAAAGACATTAAAATTTCTACATGTCAGACAAATCTAAACCGCTGCGATTGGCTCCTAAATCAAATAATTTACATATCACTCCGAATAATTTTCAGAAAATGAAGGTGAAATATGTCGCACAAGTGTTTAGTGAATCAGTTGCAGTTGGTTTATCAACGTATGTAGCTTTTAATGCTTTTGATTTATTTGCATTCCTGTGCTACTTAATTTTTACAAGAAAAATGTTTATTTTTTATTTTGGCTTAAATTTGGCTAGTAGTGGAAAAAATAGTATATACACCATGGTTGTGAAGTCCATTATTGCCTTAGCACCAGTTTATTTCGCGAGGGGCGGTAGCCTTGGTGTATAATATACTATTGTGGCACAGAAGTTATGTAGCTAAGCAATTATTAGGTCCACAAGAACACCAACTTCGAACGTGAAATAGTTGTTTGAACCTGCACATACAGAACAACAAACCACAATGACTAACGGCCAAGAATGTCAACAGAACTGTGTCTACATTAGTCCCGCCAGACGGATGCAGTTCAGCGCGCCAAATTCAAAAGCACAATCTTGTGAAGTAATGATCAAAGTCATCCTTTGTTTGCAAAGTCGCCCCACTTTACGGTACCTATTTTAAAAATTGAATATAATTCCATAGTACATTATCCAAAAGATCCTAAGACTTTTTCATACGTTTACCTAATGAATAAATATTTTCTGTTTAATTAACAGTATTTACTTCAAGTTCATTATAATGAGTCTACGCTTACTTATCTACATAATACCTAAAAATAAAGTTGCTTTTTTAGTTAACATTTACTACTTAAGTCTATGTCCAAACACTATGTTTATTGTAATAGTATTAATTTCAAAAGAGTAACTTGAGCTTGTTTGCCTTCAAAAAATTCTCCCACAATGGAGGCGAGCGGCTAAATCGCTACCAATGCGAGATGAACTGCGTAAGTACTAACCTTTAAATTTAAATAAAAATGCTAATTAGCTCCATCTAGTATAAAGTAATTCAACAATATTGCTGTTGCCAGTTGTTATTTGAGTTAAAAAAATCGATCCTAGGAAAATACCTTTATTATCCTCGTAATAACGTATGCCTATTCTAAGCCGATCACATCGACTTAGATAAAATACATCCTAGGATACATGGTGCAACCTGTTTTAACAATAAACCTTATCCCTTATATTAACGGAAAACATCAAAATCACATAATCATATTCATATTTATTTTATGTTACTGCGCATCCGCAGTGCAAGGCAATACGTTTAGCGTTATATGTACGTTAAGTGGGTAAAATCTCTCTATATTATACATTTGTAAGCCCTTTAATAATAATAATATCAAATTTTTTTAATTAGACCCGTAATCCTAATCCGTGTGTTTACTTATTTTTTAATTATAACGAAAACACATGGTATTTAAGTTTACCCAGAAGCACGTAATAATAATCTAACTTATTAAAAAATGTTTTGCAAAAAAATATATCCAAAATAAAATCTATGAATTTGATGAACCTGTAAACGCACCTTGAACGATAAGGTCAGTACCCTTATCGATGCATGCGCATTTTAAATTTTTAAAAATGTTATTTTGCCTTGATTGTTTCCTAGTGATAAATTCTCAAGTTTCTCTACGTAAAAATAATTGCATGTTCTTTAAAATTTACACATTTAATTTGGAAGTTATCACAATATTTCAACGGCTTTTTATTGTTTATTTTTTGTAAATATTCCTATTGTACTATAGTGTAGACGATAATTATGATATCACTAAAAAGATAATCATTAAAAGATAAGATAACATGTTGAACTAATATATCCGTAAAACTTCCTCAAATGACACGTAATCCTTTGAGGTAAATTTTATCATACTGATAAAATAAAATGATTTTTAGGCGCTCATCTGAAAAAGAGACAATTTACGTACTCATTTACGGCCGTAAAGTAGCACTTTTTTGTACTCATCTGTCAAAAAAAAGTAAAACGGCCGCTTCGTTGAATCACGATACCCATGCCTCATTGCAATAAAGTACAATTGATGTTACATATAGTTTTTTATTCCTGTAAACAATAATATCCTTAAGATTTGCGTAAGATGCAATTCAGAAACGTATGTCGTTCTGTGTAATTTGTGGGCAAGCATCGCATGTAGTATAATCTTATGTATCAACAAAAAATAGAATATAATTTGAAAAAAGAACTGAATACAAATTCTTGACAATGTCAAATTTTCATTCTTTTAGCATTCATACGTTACTTTTAGAGTGAGCGCCTAAAAGACGTTGTGTGTACCGCGGCTGTAAATGTTTTTTACAGCCTTGATACACAAATAACTATTGTTATCGTATCGTACATGGAAATTTACTTTATAGTTTATAAAAACGTTAAAAAATAGTAAACTAAGTACTCACTTCTTGTGAATTATCCATATCGACATCGTTAACATCCACTGTTTCGGTCTGGCAGGCTTTATCGTTTTGATGAACAAAGAACTTTAGGACTAAAGCAGACTTGGGTGTTTTATCAACTTTATTTTTATACTCGAGCAACTTCTTCGGTGATCCATAATCAGATTCAAGATACTGCGACCCACTATCGCTGCGCTTATAATTGGGACTATCTAAACTACCAGAAATAACGAAACTCGTACCATCGGCATATTGTTTCCTATTGCGATATTCGTTTAAATTATTCACCGAATTAATAGGTCTAAAATGACTGTGGATTGATGTTAGAAGATTTTCGTCATCTTTTTCGTTATTGTTGTTTTTCCTGGGGGTAACAAATGCGCCATGTTAATGGGTCTATTGAAAAAATTATATATGTTGGAGTTAGATTTTGGTACAACTTCCATAAATGAACTTTCTTCTCTGTTGTGATTCAGTTTCATTAGACTTTTTGTGACGTTTTGTAAATAGTCGTCATTATCAAAATATTCGGCATCCGACCATTTCTCCAATTTTTTCATACCTGACGCCGTATCACTAACCCACGGATTATTTGTCGGAAAATCGCTGTAAAGTGAATTAGTATTTGTCGAATTTAAAATGAAGATTTCTTGTAATTCTCGAAGAACAAATTTGTATCAGTTTCTTCAATGTCAGACGGATTTGACCAAATACTTTCGAGGTTCTTGTTGCCGACAGTTAGAGATTTAAATTTAATACCCAGAATAGTTTCAGGCTGATCTCCAGACAACTTGTAAGTATTGTCAAACCTCGTCGTGTTATCGATATCCGCATCAAAAGACCATATTGAAGTAGTGATATTTGTACCACACTGAATAAAATTTTTAGTGCCCGCATTCCTCATATTCGCTAAATTCATCATTTCTATTGTATAATCGCGAGGACTAGGCGAATCTAATAATTCCAAAATATCTACGGGCAAATCATCGCAGATATTCATACTTTCTTCATCATTCCACAAATGACGATTTTCGTCGAGCTTAATTTGCTTTTTTGGTTACTTCACTTTGCAACGAAGTAACTTTTCCTCGGTGATGTTTCCAAACTTATCCGAAGATTTATTTCCCAATTTGTTTTGGTATTATTAGTGAACAAAAACAAGTCCCAATCGGTCATACTTTCAGATCGTTCCATAGATTTAGCCATACTACGAGAATATCCAAGTTCGTTGCGACTCTTGCTAAAATATCCCAATCTTTGTTTCGAATTATTTTTCTTCAAACCATCATTATCCACTTTGCAATGTAGTTTATCGTCAAAGCTAGCCGATCTATTTTGCCTTCGAACTCCTTTCTTTTTCGGCGACGTAAAACACTTGGGAATTAAAGTTACTAAATTGCTCGGAGTTTCCGATTTACGACTATTATTTAATGGTGGAAAAGCGGCATAATATTTTCTTGCTAAATCTTGAGGCGATACAGTTTGACAATCGGAATTTTTACTGGAAGCTGCCGATTCAGTGCTCGTGGTCGTATCGCTTTTAATTTCTTTTAACTTTTCACACAACTCGTCCACTAAGGATTCGATTCCCCAATTCTGATAAAAAAAATTACGTAAGTGTCAAACACACGTTTCAGTTACAACAATGAAATTACGAAATTAAATTAATAAAAAGGTACAATTACATTAGACATTTTGTAAAATATCAAAGAAATAAGATGAATAACGAACAGTATCATAATATTTATTGCTTAGTTAACTAAAAACAGAAGAAATACATTTTTCGGTTTCTAAACAGCCAACATTCAGTTACTTAAGAAATATCGCAAGTGTGAAGAAAAACTACAAAATTTTAGTTTTTGAAAGAAGTGAAAATGAAATATCAAGTTAAACCCAAAAAATAATAGTAAATTTGAAAGAAAATACTGTTATCCATCTTCTTTAATAGGGAATATAAAAATGCATACTGTCACAATTTTATTTTCATATACGATAAGAGTAATAAATTTATCGTGCTTGTCTATTCTACCAAGCTGTTAATAGGTGTAGGTAGGTACCTGATCAGAAGCGGACATAAGGCACTCGATTGCAGCCGAGCGCTTCAGCTGTTCCGCATCAGTTTGTGCATATTCACGCCACTCAGAAAAGCAGCGAAAACGTTTACGACCGCTGCCTGAGCGCCTCACTTCCTACATGCAATTCAAATATGATTTCAATGAAAAAGAAGATGGTGTATTGCACTACAAAGAACCTGCATATTGTACACTAAAAAAATTACCTTGTTCAGTTGAGTAAAATGTAAGTCTTGATCTGGAGAAACAATATCTACAGAATCGCGATTTAAAAGACTTATCACGTATCGTGTATAAACAACGGCGTCAATTCCACGTGCTTCCAGTTGTTCCTCAAGCCAATCTGAAATTTCTGAAGGCATGGATACCAGTTGCGGGTACTTCATGCTCTATTTGAAAAAAAAAACATACACACATTAATCTGAAACAAAACAAGTTCTAAAACTTACCTTACTTAATAATTAAGATGCGATTGATTTAAAGGGTCCAATAATTTACTTGTATATATTTTTTCCCACAGTATTATAAGTTCATGATTTACGTTGGTGTATATATTCATTGTGGGAAATTTAAATGGCAGTTTGTTCAAACAGAGGAGTTTTCAATACTTAACAAAAATGATTACAGAAAAACAAAATACATCAAACAGAAAACGCCTCTAGCTTACAAACATGCTATTTTTTCACTTAGTTCATAGAAAACAGTGACCCCCATTGCCGACCTGCAACAAAAAGAAATTGTTGAACTTTTTTTATTAAATGCTATACATTGAAAATGCAATAAACCCCACCTTATCAAGTTCAACCCTGAACAATCGTTACTTTTTTTAATTTTGTTGATTTGTAATAAAATGCGAACGTAACGAGTAATAGAAACAAGCAAACCTAGTGCAAAACAGGTAATCAATACACTTATACTTTCATTTATCATTCAATCAAGTGAATCATTACGAACACTAATTCAATTATAGATTAACGTGCCCATTCAACGAGGACAAATTGTTCAGATAAAGCCTAATGTTATTAAGAATATTTTATAACAGCAATAACACACCAATACATAAATAATTTAAGAGAAAATGATTTTAAAAATGTACAGATTGTGAGGTGGAAAGTTATTTAGTAATTTATCATTGAATTAACCAAATTTTATTAATCTTGCAACTGACGAAGTTTTCATTGCCAGTTTTTAAATTTAGAAACTGTCTTGGCATAGAAAGTAGCATAAGAAAATTAAATGTCTTTCTGACATCAGCTGAAATTGAAATCAATATAAAGCGAATATTGTAATAATTTAATGTCAACCATTTCTTCGTTCAAAATAAATATATACAGTATAGAAACGTCGGGAATTTTTTAAAATAATGTAAAACCTTCGACAACAAGTGAACATTTAAAGAACAAAAATAACGACATTTTATACAGTTTTACTTAGTAAATAAAACATAAACTACTGTGATAAATTGCTTCGTGGCGTGAAAGAATATTTACATACGTATACATATTGGGAAACATGACACCTGATTGAAAAATACTTCGGGTTGGAAATTCATCGATGAAGATTAATTTCTTGAATAAACCGTAACGTCTGAAAACGTTTCGGGTTTTATGGTTTCGCAATAAATTTTTAATTAGTATTAGGCTGCGGACACCCTGATAAATCAAAAACGTTGTAATACAAAATGAAAACGTTTTCGTTGCGCAAGTGTGTTTATGTAAAATGTATTAGCACGAAACCAAACTTAGGCAAACACCGACACTTGGGATATTCGAAAACAAAGTGGCATATTATATTGTTGTATGACTGGCTGTCGATTGTATTTTATTATTTCATTATTATCAAGCATGGACATCGACTGTGCAAATATTATCTGTTTGTTCATAGCAAGACCTGCCCTATATAAAGAAAGAATATCACAATCGTGGTTTGACTGATAAATTGTGATTGCCAAGAATGCACCCACTAATTTCTTGCACATTAAAATTTTAAAAAAACACACACTGACAAAGTATATGAAGTGTTCGACATTTTGGGTGACGTACTGTAGGTTCCCAATCTGCTTCCCGCTGCCGCCTTTGGAAACGCTGGACCGCAATCCTCCACTAAATAATTAGATTACGCCTGACTACGCATTGCCATGTTAACACTCAAGACGTAAATATGTCATGTTGTATTAAGTGTGTAATTTAAGGGTTTTATAGTTTCTTTTAACCCCTGCTCGCGTTCTATCTTAACAAAATCAGAAGTACGATAATTCAACCTCACACTGTGGACATTCTATGAAAAAAAAAGACTTTTAATGTGTGTGAACTTTATTTCCTGAGCTTTGAAACACTGTATACTCGTCTTATTTTTACTAAAATAAGGTGTCCATAGAACGCCGGTTAATTGGCCACCATTTTTTCTATGGATTAACTTACTGTACCTACCTTTTTGTTTTTATATTTGTTGAGTTACTGGTATGGGGTTACACTGTGAAAACGAGTTTTAATTGTGAAAACTCATTATCAGAAAAAATGGCGAGTGTTATGCTCAAACTGTTCTGGTTCGCGCGCTCTTAGGCGGAATTATATGGCTAATGTGATTTCTTTCTTTGGGGTTTCTCAAGTCACAGGTTTTATGTTAACACAATCCCGAACCATAAAAGACCTGAAGCAGGAAATTCGACGTGTCAGCGCCGAACTCAGGCGAAACTGTGCAAAAGTAATCACAAATTTATGGACAGAGTCACTTAGCTGCAAAGCATCTGTGGTGGACTATGCCATATGTCTTTTCACACTTAAATCGGAAGTGTTGCCCTTTGTGTTCATGTATGAATATGTTTCATTCCTTTCAAATATAGTTTATTATAGTTAATTAAATCCGGCGTTCTTATTGGGACACCTATATTATTCTAATCTGATTTTGATTTGATTATCTTGATAAACAATGCTAACCCGCCATGTGGAAAAAATCATAAGGTAGAAGCGACTACGTCGAAAGCGTTCCTATCTCCTGATAGGTTTTATCGGAAACCGAAATTTTAAGACAGACTAAAAATTTTAGAAAAAATCTAAGAGAAAAAAATAGCGTTAATTCAGCGGTCTATGTCACAAGATTTTAAACTGTCACACTAATAAGCGGCACTATCCTTCACATTTATCGATGATTTGTCGGGTGACCCTCAAACTAATTGTTCTTGTAGCCATAACATTCGTGACAATTCTTGGTATATCGGTCAATTAGAATTAATTCCCGAATTTAATGGTTCACTGAGATGGTCTTACAATAAATCGCGCTTAAAAAAAATAAATTGGATTAGCCTTTTGTATAATTATGGGATGATAATGCAAAAATTAGCGGAAATTCAAATAGGAAGAATAGGAAGAAAAAGTGAAACTCGTTTTTGCGGATTTCGTAAATAAATAACGAAATGACATTCTATGAAATCCGCTGGCGGAATTTCGATAATTTCACAAAAAAAATTAAGCTGTAGTTAAGCCAAGTCCTTGTTGAGGTCTCATCTTGAACTCCAAGTGTCGAGTCCGATCACATTTGGTGGTTGTGCACTACAAGCCCTTGTTGAGGTCACATCTACGGCAGTCTTTGTGGGACTGTTGAAATCCAATTATTGTTTTTCTTAATTTTTCCAAACATGGTTACTGGTTTGGTTTTCTGATTTTAGGAACTGCTGTTCCAGTTGGAAGGCATCGAGGCGAGCCCGTGTCAGAATGATAGAATGTTAGAGATTTTGGTTGAGTCTTTGGAAACGCTGGACCGCAATCCTCCACTAATAATTAAATTACGAGTGACTACGCATTGTCATGTTAACACTCAAGACGTAATGTTGTATTTTAAATAATAAGTGTGTAATTTAAAGGTTTTATTGTTTCTTTTAACTCCTGCTCGCGTTCGACCTTAACAGTAGTTATAGAAAACGTTTTGTTATTAATCGTGTTTTCAGTGTGTAGGTTGAAAAAAATGCAGTTCGTTTACGATGTAGTAACCAGAAATATCATCAATCGATTTCAACAAACCACTTGAATTATATTTATTTAAAATAAATATAAGATAAAGATAAGATGAATAAAAACAAAGTATATGCTAGTGCTAAAGAAAGTAAGAAAATGCGTTAAGTAAATACTACCTAGTAAAGTAATGCTACCGGGTCCAGTAGGTAGTAATTTTTCCGATACCCACTACGACACATGGGAAAACTGATAAACTACTTCTAGAGAAGCTGTGGTAGTGGCATCTTAAAGTCAAAGCCAATAAAAAACTACCTATCCAGAAGAATGGAAATCCCAATCTGGGAGTAACTTTAGATACGTTTTTAATTTACAAATATCATTTAGAAAAAGTCAAACAAATAATGAAAACAAGAAATAATGTCATTCAAAAATTAGCTGGAACAACTTGGGGAGCAGATGCAAAAACACTTCGTACAGCTGCATTGGCATTAGTTTATTCTACAGCAGAATATTGTGCTCCTGTCTAGTTGAATAGTTATCATACAAAAAAATAGATGCCCAGTTGAATTGCACTATGCGTATAATTAGTGGAACCACTAAATCTATTCATCTCGATTGGTTTCCTGTTCTTTGTAATATTACTCCATCGAACAATCGACGAAAAACTGCATTAAAACGAGTATGGGATAAATGTCAACTCCACAAAAACTTACCAATTTCGAATGACATTGAGAACCCTCCTGCCAAAAGACTTAAATCTCGAAGTCCTATATTGCATGACTACTCAAGTACGACCCTTTCTGAAGTTGAAGAGTGGAAAAAATTATGGTCTGGAGTTGATGTTTTCAATAAACATCTCATTGATAATCCAACAAAAGAAATCACGGGCTTTGTTAAAAAAAAATTTGGTCAAAAGTATATCGCATAAGAACAGGCCATTCAAAATGCAACTCTATGTTGTTTAAATGGGATGCGATTTCTAATCCAAATTGTGACTGTGGAAACGAATCAGAGACCATTACACATATTGTAGAGGATTGTCAATTAACAAAGTTCAAATGAGGGTTTGCAAACATTCATAATTTAATGGATAAAGCTATATTGTGGCTTATCTGTTTTTTCATAATTTTTTTTTGCTATTTCTTTAATCTACTATTTTTTTTTCATTGTCGTGACTGGCGCTTAGACCGGTCCATTATATGTCGTCATGTAATGGCTGTGCTATTATATTTTATGTTCTTATTTACCTTCTATAATTTTTACACACTTAATTAATATTATTACATATTAATACTAAGGTAGGTAAAGGTGGGAATGTTTAGGTTTAGTGGTTTTCTAAACCTTGAAGCAAATGCTTTGCCAAGACGAACCAATTCACAATTGCACACGGTTTTGTCACCACACTAGACAGGTTATACTGATCTTCTGGGACGCCATACATAACACTTACATCACAATACAATATTTAAAATGTACCATACGAATAAATAAATAAAATAAATGTAATTACAGCTAATGAGATGAAAATAATATGTTAATATAAATACGTGTTAAACTATTTCAAGTTACTTTAAAACAGAGCGTTAAAGTAGTTGTTATATTTACTGCTAATTAGCTGCATCTTCTAAAAGACTAAAAAATTTTAAAATATAAGTTTATGCTGCCGTGACCTTTTTTTATTAATATTTATTTTTATAATGTGCACTCAGTATTTTGAAAGTAAGGTATATCTTTTTATTAGTTATCCTCCGATGTCAGAATTTTGCGCCACCCTGTATATAAATATAAATCCAAAAATATACAGTATTCTATTTTTAAAAAAACAATGTTTAGTTCAGATCTCTAAAACGCGATATTCGATTGTTTTTTAAATAAGTTCATTGAAATCGCACGAAAATTTCATGTTATTTTTGAAATAAAATTTTTTTCTAAAGTAAAAGATAACCCAACAATAAGTTTTGCGAAACCTAGTGTCGAGTCGTGTCGCAAAAGATACTGTTCGAATTTGATATGCCCTCCAGGAAATTTACAGCTTGTTTTGGATAAAACAGAACAATGTGCCAAAAGTCTCTTGAGAATTATACAAATTGAATTTTTAAAAGTATGAGAAAATTAGCACCTTAAAAAGGCAGACAATTCATTTTTAAAATTTGCAAAGATTGTTTAGACTATGTCGTCTCGTTGGTAAAGAAAACTTTTCCAAACGCCACGAAGCTTCAATGCAATCCGCAATATACAGTGAGTGCAAAAGTTCCGCACAAAATTCAAAATAAGCGTTTTTTGAAATAGTATGGAAAAACGCTGAAAGAGGTCAACTAGAAATTTTGAAAAGCCATATTTTGACATGGCTTTTGACATTTTGGGCGGTTACCATGGCAACGCTATGACGTCATCATACATTATTTTAAATGGAAGCATAACATTTTTTTTTACATTTGTGAATTCGTTATTATTCAAGAATTATGGCAATACATCATCTATATATACAGGGTGCCCATAATCTATCTCATAACATGGGTAACTTTCTTAATATGCAAAATAGGTAATCGGTTAAATTAGGAAAGTTGGGCAGAATTACAAGTAAAATGTTAAACTTTTTCAAATTTGACATATGTCTTCAACTTTTGAAATTTTGTGAAAAACTGAAAACAGTCGATTTTTTTTAATGTTGTCCTGTTCCACTACTACTTACTTTAGAACTGAACTAAAAATGACATCTTATACATATTTTTACGTAGAATTCGATAAAATTACTCAAAATGTCATAACCCTCTTGATTTTCGAGATATAACACAAACTTACATTTTTTTAAATGGCAATCATAGTTGGCTGTGATCTTATTAAATAGCTTTTGTTTTGCGATTTCATTGATATAAGGTTCGATATACTTTACTCTTACATTTTTTTTGTAAATGCTAAAAGTAGTTTATTGATACAATTAAGCTGCAAAATAATACACAGGCAGGCTATGGAAACAAATGCTTCAAACAAAAACCTGTTGAAACAAAAGCCTGTGTCGTCAACTAAATAATTTGATTTACATAAGTAAGTTGTATTATTCACGGTGATTTATTTTAAAAACATAAAATTCTCAAAATAAACAATGTATTCAAATGAAGAGAGAAACGACATGCTTTTTGTTATTATGCTAGCAACAGAAATAGTAATGAAGCCAGTGAAATGTATTTGCAAAGATATATGGAAAGAAGACAACCAGATAAAAGACTTTTTCCAAACTGGAAAATAATTTAAAACTATACGGATCATTTATGAAACCAAAAGCTAAGCAAAAGTTTAATCAAGAAGACGAAGAAAGAGTTTTGGCATATGTAAATTATAAACCAAAACATCTACCCGTGAAATTGCAAGTGAGTGTGGTACTTCTACAGAAAAAGCTCGTTTAATTTTAAAACAAAATCGATTCAAGCCGTATAAATTTCATATCGGCAACACCTTGTATCCAGCCGACTCAGAGAGAAGATTAAATTACGCTCGATGGTTTTAAGAGAAACTGACAACGATCCATATTTCTCGCGCAGAATTTTATTTACTGACGAGGCAAAATTTACCAATAACGGTGTATTTAATAGACATAATAATAACTATTGGTCTGAGAACAACCCTCATGTTACTGTTGAGAGACGAGATCAACATATTTTTTCAATAAATGTGTGGTGTGGCATCCTCGGTAGCAGAATAATTGGTCCGTTCTTTTACAATTACCATTTAAATGGAAGGCGATATTTAGAATTTCTTCAAAATGACTTGGAAGACATGTTAGATGAACTGCCATTAAATGTGGTACAAAATCTTACTCATTTCCAACATGATGGTGCTCCTGCTCATAATTTTAGAGCTGTTTCTGAATATCTTTCCGAACGTTTTCCGAGCTGGATCGGTAATTCAGGTCCTATTAATTGGCCGGCAAGAACACCTGATATCACACCTCTCGATTTTTTTCTTGTGGGGAACCGTTAAAGACAGGGTGTACAAAGAAAACCCAATAATGTAGAAGAATTAAAAGATAGAATTAGGTTGATTATTAGAAGAATTCGTCCTCGCAGTTTGGAAAAAGTGCATAGAGAGATGGTTAGAAGATGTCAAATGTGCATATTGGTTAACGGGGGCCATTTCGAACATTTAATATGAACTTTTATGTCTTTTGTACATTATTGAAATAGAACATAATTACAAACCATTAATAGTACCTACTTGTGGTATTATATTGTCAATATAAATTTTTGTTTCAAGTTTAACTAACTTGTAAATCATTTTGTTCCTTAATGGTATCAACAACACAATTTTGGGCATTTAAATAGAAATACAAGAGTAAAGTATATCGAACCTTATATCAATGAAATCGCAAAACAAAAGCTATTTAATAAGATCACAGCCAACTATGATTGCCATTTAAAAAATGTAAGTTTGTGTTATATCTCGAAAATCAAGAGGGTTATGACATTTTGAGTAATTTTATCGAATTCTACGTAAAAATATGTATAAGATGTCATTTTAGTTCAGTTCTAAAGTAAGTAGTAGTGGAACAGGACAACATTAAAAAAATCGACTGTTTTCAGTTTTTCACAAAATTTCAAAAGTTGAAGACATATGTCAAATTTGAAAAAGTTTAACATTTTGCTTGTAATTCTGCCCAACTTTCCTAATTTAACCGATTACCTATTTTGCATATTAAGAAAGTTACCCATGTTATGAGATAGATTATGGGCACCCTGTATATATAAAAAAAAAGATGTGTTTTTTTTTTTTTTTTCCCCCACCTCCCCTCCAACCCGTTAGCCCGATTGGAATGAAATTTTACACATTTGTTTAGGCCAATCC
The DNA here is from genome assembly GCA_030710515.1 of Abscondita cerata. Taxonomy (NCBI): domain Eukaryota; kingdom Metazoa; phylum Arthropoda; class Insecta; order Coleoptera; family Lampyridae; genus Abscondita; species Abscondita cerata. The sequence continues at coordinate 649,407 of JALBCR010002156.1, read as the reverse complement.
AGAATAGGACAGGAACGCGATTGCCTTAGCGGTTTCACGGAAATTTTTCCTTTTTGTTTTTTTTTCGAGGCGGGGGGGGGGGTTGTGGGGCCGAGGGGGGGGGGGGGGGGGGAGGCCAAAGGAATAATTTTTCTTTAAAAAAAAAATGGTTAGGGGAAGTAAATCGAAAAATTATCCTTCCCCCTTCCAAAAAACGATAAAAAGGTTGTTAAAAATATTCCTCTAAAGAAAAAAAAGCTCTTTAAATTTTTAAAGGCGGGAAATTAAAATTAATTTGTTTTTCGAATACCACACAGTTTATTTACGAAATGTTTTCGAATTTCACTTAATGGCGATTGTTTTAAAACGTATTTTTTTTATATGCATGACGTTAAGAGTTCTTTTTAAAATAAATTTTTAAATTCATTTTCATCGCTTATTATGAAATTCGTTTATTAGGTACTAGCTTTTGAAGTCTTTTGTTGTTAGTTCTAACCGGCTTAGACTCAATTTCAATTTCAGACTTAGAAAGAAGCGTATAGGAAGTACGTCGAGAAAAAATATTGCACAAAAAAGAAACAATCGATATGTTGTAGAAAAGAACCATTCTAGTATGTTACGTAATTTATAAATTATTAAAATTCGGGGAATAGTAACCTAAAACTGTTTAACAATGAACTTTAAGTGCACTTTAAGGCTCGACATGTTATGTCTAAAACCTCTAATCAAATATCCCGCATTGTAAATAAGGTCAATATACTGAGTTTTGGAAAAAATAGTTCAAATAACTTAATTAATAATTTATCAAAATATTGCCCTTTATCCGGTCTAACGTAGGTGCTAAAATTTGTTATTAAATTTACAAAACAAAAACAATTATAGGTTGACAACACTGCCAGAAAATCAAAAAATAATTAAATGGTTGTGTAGAGTTTGAGAAACGACGCCAGAACACCTTGAAAGATACAAGGTGTTCCATAAAAAAAAACATATTTTTTGGCAACCCGTAAAAACGGCACATCTTGTATCGTTAAAAATAATTTTACAAAGTAGATCTTTTTAAACCATATGTTTAGTATAAGCTTTTTCTACCTATCTCCAACAGGCATTTTTTCATATGGGACACCCTGTATACAATATTCTCAATCGATAGAAAATTGAATACTGAACAAAAAGTGTCCCATTATTTTTTATCCTAAGATCAAAAATGACAGAGCTATTGATGATTTTTCAAATTGGTTAAGGTGACTGTGTTAGTTATAACTTTGCCTTACCATAAAGTAGAAAGTAGGAAGAATATCAGACCCGCGGGCGGTCAAGTAGTGTGCCAAGAACGTAGTCAAATTTACTAGTCGGAAAACCGTTGGTCGAGTCGGTTTGAATCTTGTTCACGGCAGACACTTAAAAAAAATTATTTCGTGATGGGGATAGATTAACATACACAATTCACGGTGGCTATATCCAGCAGAAGTGGTAAATATTCATGAAGCGAAAGGATATGGTTTATTTTAATTTATTCTGTGAACATTAAAAGAAAAATTCAAATTAGATGCTCAAAAACGTCACCGTCTTGGGCATTTTTGAGCCCGCCTGTAAACGCTTTTAGTGGCTGTAAACTGTTTACTTCAATTTGACATTTTAATCCCGATGTCATTTATACAACAATAAACGATTGTAGTTTATAAAATTACAGCCACTTTAAACTTATTTGAAAAATCATCAATAGCTCTGTCATTTTTGACTTTAGGATAAAAAATAATAGGACACTTTTTATTCAGTATTCAATTTCCTATCGATTGAGAATATTGTATACAAGGTGTCCCATTTGAAAAATGGAACAATTTGACATAACTCGCGAACGGGATGTTCGATTTTCATTCGGTTTTAACCATAGTGATGAGAGAAACAAATTGCTACTAGTTGGCCTATTTACCCACCCTGTAGCTCTAATAATAACAAAGTTAGCAATATTGTCGACTTAAGTTTGAAAACCCTGTATGTGTACCTACTGTAGAAAATTGTAGCATAAACTCAATCGAGAATTCAGTTATTATTTTAATTTGTTAGTAGTGTTCTTGTTTCTGTTTGGAATTTATTATCAAACTTTGTGAAATTTTTCATGAAGTATGTGAGAAGTTCATAAATTATTGGAAATATTAAAATATTTATGTGAATTCTATGAAGTGTTCGTGAAGTCTGTGAAATTTTTGCAATAAATTGAAAATGTAAATTATGTGTAAAAGATATGAAATACTAATGAAATATTTATGAAGTTCGTGAAATATGAAGTATGGTGTACACGATTTTTCACAGTGACTGACCTTCGGATTTATACTGATTTTTAGGGGCACCATACATAACATTTACATCGTAATACAATATTTAAAATGTACCATACGAATAAATAAACATGCTCCTCATTCAAGTCTAGCTAAAGTAAATGAAAATATTAGTGGTAAACTTTCTAGAAAGAATTACTGCATTTTTCTTTGACATCCTATTCAACAAAAATAAGCTAGGGTTATTTTCATTAGTTTTATGAATCATTAATCCGATTATTATCTATCTACATAAGACGTACAACAAAAACAAACTATACACAGAATCATGTTGGACAAATAAAATGAACCCCGTCAAATTAAAAACCAAGTTTTAAAACTTTACATAAATTTGCAAAAAAACATCACGATCTCCATTGTCAACTACTTCGACCACTTCACTCCAATTCAAGACAATAAACAAAACTAAGTAGGTATGTAGTATAAACAGGGTTCCAGTTTTGTAAAATTATCCCTTCCAAAAACTTATTCCATATTCCTGGTCCAAAAATCAAATTTATTTATGCAACGCACTATTTGTTACATTCGGCTACTTATCGAAAACTTATGAAAAATTAAAATATTCCCGATTCGATTACAATTGCAATGCAACAGATTGTCATCAACACGACTACTAGAACAGATCCTCCATAAATAAACGAATTATTCTGATACGTAAGTATGCAGTAGAAACTTACAATATTTTTGAAGCAGATTCTACTTTTAATGAATGAACTAAAACTTAAAACTTAATGGAGCTAGATATCAGAATGTTAATTTTGTGAATAGAAAACTTTCAATTAGGAAATACATTTTACCAAAATTCAATTACAAATTTCAAAAATCAATTTTTTAAAGAGCATATAAAAGCAACAATTGCATCTTGGGAGCTACTCGTTACAAAAAAAATTTTCAAAGAAAAGAACATAAGTTTGAATTCTACAATCATTGCGGTGATAAGTCAGAAAGTGCAGAAAGTTCATAACAATTACAACAAAAAAATTTAAGATGATTTTTTGAACTTTCACTGAAACATAAATTATTCTAAACTTTCAGTAAAATTTAATTAGTTGTTTATTCGCCAATTTTTGTGCACGCCTCTGAGGTCAATCACATCATTGTCCCATTCGTCATTGACTGCCTCAACTCGTTTGCAAACTCACATAAAATGAAACAAAGAAATTGGGTGTTGTGCTACAAAAAATAAATAAAAAAATGATGTATGAGTTAGCAAAGCAAGGACAACGCAAAATCTGTCATGTTTGGCACTATTGAGGTAATGTTTGATTAATCTCAGGTAGGTAGGTACATGCCGCCAAAATGTTCAATTTCTTTGGAATAACAAAATAAAAGTAAACTGTATTAGTAATTCGGGAATTCTTCCCAACCGCTATTTATTAACCCAACTGTTAATTATTGATCTTTTGAAATGGGAATTGTACTGTTGACCGCCGTATCTATCATTTAAATAAACACGATAATTCCAAGAAAAGGAATACACGAAATTTGTCATGCTTCTTGCACATGTGATTTTAATGAACAGTTGAACAAACATCGTTTAGGTTGTAATTGCGCGAAACCAATTGAAGGTGTGTTAATATTATTGTCCTTGTAGTTATGTTATCATTATTCCTTTGGTTATCAGGCTGAAATTTCATCCTGGTGCGCACGAGTATCGTCTATTTAATTAAACATGTGGTATTTATAGCGAAAATATTATGATTAAAAATCAAGGTACTGAGACGTAGTACCTTTAATTACCTCTATAATAACAAAGCTCACAAGCACAAGTCAAACTTATCGCAAAATCAAAACTGCTTTTTAGTGTCACTGGTTTGTGATGAAAATAAGCAACTGACGATGGCTAATGTGTAGGGAAGAAAGATGTGTCCGCAACGTATGTAGTTCAACTTTGGCATCGAGATATGTAGCTAAAAGTGACCTTTGCATCAGGAATTCAAATAATGAAATATATATTCAAGTTATGCAATAGATCGTCAAGGTTTTACACTGCACGTGTATAACGATACATGATAGATAACATGACTCATTTGTAATGAAAACTTTGTGTTTATACTCTGCTGATAACATAGAAATACAAGGACTAGTTTAATTACACAGCACACGACAAAGAGAAAACAATTACGCCAATAAGTCTTGTTTTCTACGTACGTTATTAAATTTATAAACAATTTTTTGTGTTTAAAGGTATTGACATCAATCCTATTATTACCGAGTTGTAAACATTGCAAACAAAGAGGCACGTTTCACAACTAAGAAACGTAATTTTTTGTTCGTACTCGTTAAATTTGTAATAAGTAAATACCTCGAATAACTTCAAGAAAATCGATGATTAGTCTCGATTTACAACCTTGATGGTTGCGAGTTGATGGCGTGCGTATGTAACAACATGACAGTAAGTAAACGTCACTTCGTTAACGAAATAAAATTATTTAAACGTAAAGTTTTAATGAATAAGCATTACAAAATACTCACCTTTTTGAATGGGGTTGATGTTTTCACCCTTTTTTTTAACTTCAACACACCCCAAAACTACTGAAACATGGCGGCCAGGCACAAAGGCCAGTTGCCAATCAGAAGGAATCCCGCTCAAACTGCGCTTGGGCAATGGAATTCGTCAAGACTACAAAAGAAAGGTGAGTCCACGCAGAAAGCCAAGGTTATTCATAAGTTTGAAAACAAATAATTTTATATTTGCAATTAATATGCAATGCAGATATTAACGCGTAGTAATTATTTATCTATTTATATATACATTAGTATCTAATTTCCGATTTCTACTCATCATATCGGTATATTAATTTTCTTATGCAATTTTTCTTATACGTATACACTTTAAAGTGTTTGATAGTAAAATAATTTGTATTTATTAACATTTTTGCGTAGTCAACCTTAAAAACAATATGAATTATATGTTTCACCTGGTTGTTGGAGCCTTCGTGTAATTTTTAGAGGAATCGTCGAAACGTAGGATGTTAATTAAGTGCATGATATTTTATTGAGCGATTCCTCTAAAAACTTCACACGAAGGCTCAGACAACCAGGAGAAACCTATAATCTAATCATTAATTAAGGATAATATCAGAGAACAATTGAAGTACTAATGGAAACATTGAAATTAGAAAACGATTCCCAAACCTTTCAATTTTGCAGACTATTATTCTATGGATTTCAATAATCATTTACGCCTTAATACAAGTTACAGTAGAATAAGTTAAAGACAAATTACGGTAATGCAGTATATAAATTTTAATACAACTTGACAACGGTGTTATAAAACAGGGGATCGATAAAGTAGAATACTATAAATCAAAACCTTTAATAACTATAAGCTACGCCACACAGCGTGGAAGTTATCAACTACACTTTAGAATAATTTGTAAATTCCATCTTTTTTACTAATACCCTAATGGTTTGGTTTCTACAACGGCAGATGCTATAGGTATATCTATAAAATCATTTTTGTATTACTGGTTCACGGTTGGATGGCAGCACAATAGGAAAGAGTGACAAGTACAGCCTTATAGTTTGAAAAGTAAGGTTGTGGTGTTGTAAACAAAATCCACATTGTTTTTATAAAACGTTAATTGTGGGTAGTTTTTGAGAAGTTCTGGATATACTATTTCGTATATAAAGTGTACATTTTGTCAAATTTACGATATTCTCTAAACCCAAACAAATTAATATTTAAAAAAGGTTTCAAAGCATCGAGGGCGCTTTTAAGGTTATGTTCGAATACTGTCAAATAAATTTCAATATGGCGAAGATGGAGCATACAAATAGTTTGTGTACATTTAGTTACTAAGGAATGTTCATCTTTACAAACGTTTTATAAAGAAAATAAAGGGTGTAAGTGGAAAGTGAATAAAATGCCAGCATTTTGTTGCTTTGTGGGTTGTGGAAGTCGCCATGAAAGGGATAATGTAAAGTTTTACCCATTTAAGCATAAAGAACACATGAATGAATTATCTAAGGTGCGAAAGCAAGAGTGGATAAATGCAATTAAAGAAACATTCTTCGAGAATGCTGGACTTATAAATATAATCAAAAGATTTAATCAAAAGTAACATCAAACATAATAAACTTAGTGTTCAGACTACAATGATATGTTTTGTTACTTTTAAGCATAAATAAACTTTTGTATGGTTCATTTGTTGTTGCAGTAACAAGGGAAATGCTTCGCTATGCTATATTCAGTTTAACTTCGTAAGGATTGCCACACTATAATACAGGTTTATACTAATCTTCTGGGGCACCATACATAACACTTACATCACAATACAATATTTAAAATGTACCGTACGAATAAATAAATAATAAATATTACAAGGCGTATTTTATTTTTGTATCATATCGGTTAAAAATATTTCTCCTAAAATCAGAAGAAAATGGATTATTTACGTGTTATGTATTTTTGATTAATAACACTAATGTCCGATTGCACCGACACAACAACTTAAGTAATGCTTAATAATTTAGATTGTTAAAACTATAGCAACGATTGTTTTTAAGCGTAGCTTAACTTTAAGTTAAGGTGCAAACGGCCATAAGTGTTGCAACATTTAAGTGTCAACTGGTGTAACTTTAGTTGCCTATAATTATCGAAGGATCAACTTATGTAACTGCTTTTATACACCTGTTGACAAAGTTGCTTTAATGTGATTGATTAATAACATTTATTACAAATATGTAGATAGATGTGCTTTTTTCTTGTATCATCTACAGTTATGGAGATATACTGTGTGTCCCACGAAAAAGTTGACATAGGCGTTTTACTACTTATGTGAAATCCCGAATGAATGCATTTTTTTTCTAGCACAATTTTCGAACACGACATATATTTGGTTAGATAGATAAAATAGAATAGAAGTTTATGTGATAATGAGTGTTTAAAATCAGTAAAATAAGTTATTGTTTATGAATTTTCATTTATTAACCATTGGTGGAAGACTGGACGTTATAGGGTAGTGCTTTGCTCACAAAACCCGGCTTCAATTTAATTTTTTATATTTGTTTTTTATAGCTTTGTTGGATCAGAATTCGTGAAATTAAAAAATTATTAAAAACTTAATTCATATGCATGGATATCAAAAAAAAGTACTAAACGTGACTAAACTAAACTCAATTCAAGAAAGCTTTCAAGCTGGCAACACTGCAATTTAGTACAGATTTTAAAATGACGTTTTCAATCTATCTGGACAAAGAAGCAAGTACTCAAAAAAAAAATTTCTATAATTATTGTTTTGTACAAAATAAAGTACCTGTATTATTTAAATTTTCCGTCATTTTGCTTGGTTTTAACCAGAAATATTTGGCTCCTAACTCTGCTGAGTAGTTTTTTTCCCAACCAGAGTCGGAGCTACATTATAACGAACAACATTTTACTATACAGATTCCATTCCGTTCGGTTATTTTTCTATGGTTACAGACTGGTGCTGTTCCTGAGCAGATATCCAAGGTATTACAGGAATACAATAATTACAAAAAGTTGTGCTAATAATAATGAGCTAGCAACGGTATTTATTAAGTCATAAACTAATTTATTTATTTATTTATTCGTATGGTACATTATACAAATATTGTATTGTGATGTAAGTGTTATGTATGGTGCCCCAGAAGATCACTGTTATACATTTTTTCGTAATGAGATGTTGCGACATCTAGTGCCATCTCGTGCTATCGTAGCATGTCCAAAAAGAGATCTGTACTAAAGCAAACGTTGTCGACAGATACGTAACTAGTTACAAAACTTAGTTATCCTACTTACGTTTGAAGTTGTCCCTTTAAGCTATTCCTAACCGCTTGAATAAGTCTCCATATTTTTTCTTTCTGCTTTAACATGTTTTGGCACACCAATTAATTAATTCACGTAGACGTACCTACTTAATCAATCCGACATTTTTATTACTGTATAATTTTATGCTATTTTTTGCTGATAATTAAATAATTTTCTAAGAGTATATACTTAAAAAGTTAGTAACAAAAACAAATGGGTACGGCTGAATTCACATAACCATACCCACTTGATTGAATTGACATTCTTCTTATAATATAATTTTATGCTATTTATTGCTGATAATTAACATTTTGTGCTAATGTATTTAAAAAGTTATTAACAAAAACAAATGGGCACGGCCGACTTCTCGTGGCCTCTTCATCAATTTGACATTTTTGTCACGGAATAATTTTGTGCCAATTTTGTGTTATTTATTGCTGGTAATTAAAAATTTTGTGCTAGTATATTTAAAAAGTTATTAATGAAAACAAATGGGTTTGGCCGACTTCACATGGCCGTACCATTTTCATCAATTTGACATTTTATCGCGGTATAATTTTTGTGCTATTTACTGCTGATAATTAAAAAAATTGTGCTAGTACATTTAAAAAGTTATGAACAAAAACAAATGGGTACGGCCGCCTTCACGTGGACGTACCCACTTCATCAATTCGACATTTTTATTACTGTATAATTTTAAATTTTATGCTATTTTTTGCTGATAATTAAAAATTTTGTGCTAGTATACTTAAAAAGTTAGTAACAAAAACAAATGGGTACGGCCGAATTTACATAGCCATACCACTTCATTGAATTGACATTCTTCTTATAATATAATTTTATGCTACTTATTGCTGATAATTAAACATTTTGTGGTAGTGTATTTAAAAAGTTATTAACAAAAACAAATGGGTACGGCCGACTTCTCGTGGCCTCTTCATCAATTTGACATTTTGTCACGGAATAATTTTGTGCTAATTTTGTGTTATTTATTGCTGATAATTAAAAATGTTGTGCTAGTATATTTAAAAGTTATTAACGAAAAGAAATGGGTTCGCCGACTTCTTGTGGCCGTACCATTTTCATCAATTTGACATTTTATCACGGTATTATTTTGTGCTATTTATTGCTGATAATTAAAAATTTTGTGCTAGTACATTTAAAAGTTATTAACGAAAAGAAATGGGTTCGGCCGACTTCTTGTGGCCGTATCATTTCATCAATTTGACATTTTTATCACGGTATAATTTTATGCTATTTATTGCTGATAATTAAACATTTTGTGGTAGTGTATTTAAAAAGTTATTAACAAAAACAAATGGGTACGGCCGACTTCTCGTGGCCTCTTCATCAATTGACATTTTGTCACGGAATAATTTTGTGCTAATTTTGTGTTATTTATTGCTGATAATTAAAAATGTTGTGCTAGTATATTTAAAAAGTTATTAACGAAAAGAAATGGGTTCGCCGACTTCTTGTGGCCGTACCATTTTCATCAATTTGACATTTTTATCACGGTATTATTTTGTGCTATTTATTGCTGATAATTAAAAAATTGTGCTAGTACATTTAAAAGTTATTAACGAAAAGAAATGGGTTCGGCCGACTTCTTGTGGCCGTATCATTTTCATCAATTTGACATTTTATCACGGTATAATTTTATGCTATTTATTGCTGATAATTAAACATTTTGTGGTAGTGTATTTAAAAAGTTATTAACAAAAACAAATGGGTACGGCCGACTTCTCGTGGCCTCTTCATCAATTGACATTTTTGTCACGGAATAATTTTGCGCCAATTTTGTGTTATTTATTGCTGGTAATTAAAAATTTTGTGCTAGTATATTTAAAAGTTATTAATGAAAACAAATGGGTTTGGCCGACTTCTCATGGCCGTACCATTTTCATCAATTTGACATTTTTATCGCGGTATAATTTTGTGCTATTTACTGCTGATAATTAAAAAATTGTGCTAGTACATTTAAAAGTTATGAACAAAAACAAATGGGTACGGCCGCCTTCACGTGGACGTACCCACTTCATCAATTCGACATTTTATTACTGTATAATTTTATGCTATTTTTGCTGATAATTAAAAATTTTGTGCTAGTATACTTAAAAAGTTATTAACAAAACAAATGGGTACGGCCGACTTTACATAGCCATACCACTTCATTGAATTGACATTCTTCTTATAATATAATTTTATGCTACTTATTGCTGATAATTAAACATTTTGTGGTAGTGTATTTAAAGTTATTAACAAAACAAATGGGTACGGCCGACTTCTCGTGGCCTCTTCATCAATTTGACATTTTTGTCACGGAATAATTTTGTGCTAATTTTGTGTTATTTATTGCTGATAATTAAAAATGTTGTGCTAGTATATTTAAAAAGTTATTAACGAAAAGAAATGGGTTCGCCGACTTCTTGTGGCCGTACCATTTTCATCAATTGACATTTTATCACGGTATTATTTTGTGCTATTTATTGCTGATAATTAAAAAATTGTGCTAGTACATTTAAAAAGTTATTAACGAAAAGAAATGGGTTCGGCCGACTTCTTGTGGCCGTATCATTTCATCAATTTGACATTTTTATCACGGTATAATTTTATGCTATTTATTGCTGATAATTAAACATTTTGTGCTAGTGTATTTAAAAGTTATTAACAAAAACAAATGGGTACGGCCGACTTCTCGTGGCCTCTTCATCAATTTGACATTTTTGTCACGGAATAATTTTGTGCTAATTTTGTGTTATTTATTGCTGATAATTAAAAATGTTGTGCTAGTATATTTAAAAAGTTATTAACGAAAAGAAATGGGTTCGCCGACTTCTTGTGGCCGTACCATTTTCATCAATTTGACATTTTTATCACGGTATTATTTTGTGCTATTTATTGCTGATAATTAAAAAAATTGTGCTAGTACATTTAAAAAGTTATTAACGAAAAGAAATGGGTTCGGCCGACTTCTTGTGGCCGTATCATTTTCATCAATTTGACATTTTTATCACGGTATAATTTTATGCTATTTATTGCTGATAATTAAACATTTTGTGGTAGTGTATTTAAAAAGTTATTAACAAAAACAAATGGGTACGGCCGACTTCTCGTGGCCTCTTCATCAATTTGACATTTTTGTCCCCGAATAATTTTGTGCTAATTTTGTGTTATTTATTGCTGATAATTAAAAATTTTGTGCTAGTATATTTAAAAAGTTATTAACGAAAGCAAATAGGTTCGGCCGACTTCTTGTGGCCATACCATTTTCATCAATTTGACATTTTTATCACGGTATAATTTTGTGCTATTTATTGCTGATAATTAAAAAAATTGTGCTAGTACATTTAAAAAGTTATGAACAAAAACAAATGGGTACGGCCGCCTTCACGTGGACGTACCCCTCATCAATTCGACATTTTTATTAATGTATAATTTTATGCTATTTGTTGCTAAATTAAAAATTTTGTGTTAGTATACTTAAAAGTTAGTAACAAAAACCAAATGGGTACTACACGTTGAACAATATACTATACTTCATTCCAAATAAGACGGTAGTAGGTGGCCCTGCGTCTGAAGGCAAGTTTACAAAGCAAAGTTTTTTTGTTGTTTTCCAAAGGCGGGAAATTTTGAAAAATAGTTTTTTTCTAATAATCGTTATCAATATTTATGTGGTATTGCATATTTCTCATGTTGAGAAGACGAATGTAAATATATTGACTAAACGTAGGTTTTCAACGAAATTGAAATTAATTGTGATTAATGATTAATCGTTGCCCATTGTCATTGTTACTTTGTCTTAATTTTCTACTTAATTAAAAATGGTTACTTTACGGGGTGGTACGTACAAGCGTAAAAGCGCGGGGACATTGAATATTTACAGGTAAGAAAGTAAACATTTTAAAACGGAGTGGGCTGTGCCAACAGTAAAGGCATTAATTCAGAGCTCGGTGGAGCTAATTCAGAATTTCGCACGGATAAAAGCTACGAACCCGAACTTGATGATGGCGGTGGAAGTTCTGTGCCGAATAGTAGTAACTACCATTGAATGCTCAAAATTTGGGGTAGCGATACAGAATGAATCATATTGTTTTAAGTAGGTAACATATTTTGAAATGAGATGCAACACCTTGAGGAGGCGATACTGATGTTGGATGAATTGCTTTCGAAAATGAAACGCTCATCGACTGCAGCTGACGGAAAACATTAAACGGATGTCTTCAAAATGTCTACTTTTAACTGCTTTCAGTTACAATAGAACAAAATATTAATAGAAAAAATAGAAGCAATAATGAAATTTTAGTCAAAAAAATTGCGAAGATGATTGGAAAACATAATTTGATAACTTGACCAGCCTTGAAGGGGTAAAGTTGCAGAATGCAAACGAAAACATGATAAATATACGCAGATAGAATCATACTCACATATCTTCAAAACTCTTGCCTTTGAAACTCTGGGTCTTTGGGCTAAAGAAACGAAGGAATTCGTCGATGAAATCGGATCCATGTTAATCACAAAATCAACGCCACTTTTTTGGCGATTATCATTGGGTATTCAACGGAGAAATGCGGCTTCCCAACTCTTTTGCCATGGATGAAATTTACATACTATAATTCCCTTTTCCATGTTTAATTACCTACCTAGATTTTTAATTACTTGTCAATAAAAAGTTAGTTAATGTAAATCTATAAACAATACATATGTTCCATTGCTATATGGGTTTTAGTGAAACTATTTTGCAACATCTTACCAGTTAGATGTACGTTTATGCGATTATTACAAAACATGTCTTCTTCAAATTTAGCGGTAGAAATAATTCCTTCACAATGCTCACAAAAAAGCCAAGGTTTATGGACGATAATTAAGAATTTGTTCAATGGATCTGTTATTTTTGTGATTTATCTTTCATTTTTCTAGTGTAATGTGAAAATGAAACTATTTAATACACCAAAATCCTTTAATATTTATTAATAGTTACTACCGGTTTCGATGGCACGTGCCATCATTATCAAGCATCAAAGTTTTTCTTTTAAAACTATATTACATGTTTGTTTTTTTAAATCAAACAAAAATGTAAAATATTTAAAAATATTAGATTGAAAAAAAATGAATAGTAACTATTACCTAATAAATATAAAAGGATTTCGGTGTTCTAAATAGTTTCATTAAAGACTATACATTTTGATTAGAGCTCGTATTTGTTGTTCATCATTTTCCTTTTTTTCTTCCTTTGTAACATTATTTTACTTTATCAACAATTTTGTGCAAACACATAAGCAATAAGCACAATAATGTGAAAATGATTTTGTGTTGTTCATTATGGTTTCCACGTCCGACAAAAATAATAATAGTTCTTTTCTCTTAAACTCAGGGTCGCTTCATTATAAATGCGTAATAATAAAGATTTTAATCATTTTAAGGTCACTACAAATACATTATTAACAAGTCAAAGCAACGAAATTTGTTTGCATTTAATTGTATGGGCCTAATTCTCATAGACTTGCGAAATAAATTAAACGGAACCGTTGAAGTACGGAACGTGAGAAACAAGTTCTAAAATACATGTTAAAGATAACTAGTGTTGAAATGGTAAATTTTGATTTATAGAATCGCTTAAGGGGCGTACAATAAAGAAGAAAAATAATTCTGCAATTGTTAGTAAACTTGCTCCGACGCAAAGCCCAGCCGTGCCTCCCATATAAACTATAAAAAAGTTTGTTTTTGAATAGCATTTTTTTTCCTTACCGATGAGGTCCAAATAACCGTTGACAACTTTACGTATGTATCTGATAGTTGGACCACGAAGTATAAAGGAAATATGCGTAATGCTTTTGTTGTTATGAAAACTGAAAATTTCCCATTAGATTTGATAATTTAATTAATACAAACAATATCTACGTTGAATAATTTGTGTATGTAATAATGCCGTAGGGATTTACTTCGCTTTCTACACAAGAACTGACGCAATCACAGTTTGATGTTTTTTCCAGAAGACTATTAAACTTATCTGATAAACAAAGTAAACCATTCCAGTCACATATACGATTTTTTTCTAAAAAAAAACTAACATTTTTCCAATGTGAGACATACAAAAAACTTACCCGCTTTTGGCATTAGGTGATGAGTGCAATTACATAACTCTAATTGCAGTTTTTGAAGGCATTCCATAATACAAGCAGGATGACTATATATTTTTGACGTAGTTAGATAATTTTCTTTAGGAAATCTGCAACGTCGAACATCGGGACTTAAACCCTCGACATCCGATTCATTTACTGTATCCTGTGTTCAATAACAAAATTATATACAAATATGTATTATTAAAGTAACGGAAAATTTTACTACAGGGAGTCCCAAAATGGTTTATTTCATAGGGTATAGGCGTTTTGAGCAGGAAAAAAAAATAAAACGATTTTCGGAAAAACCTATGGGTTTTTGTGGGGAACGTAGTAATGAAATTTGTTTCTCTTTGTGTTTGATTTCCTTCATTTAAGTTTTCGGTTTTTGTGGGGAGCGCTAAAATTTATTTGATCCCCTTTTTATTTAATTTCCTTAATTTAAGTTTTCGGAAGGGAATAACATGTTATTAATGCTAATTTAGTAGCTTTTGTTGAATCATTAACTCAAAAGTAGGCAACATTAAGTTGGATAAGCTAAGAGCACCAATAGAGTTTCACTTACTTAGATTCTGGAATACAGTGAGATAGATAGTTTTCTTGTATAACACATAACCTATTCTGTTTACGTAAAAATTAATTGTATATAACATTATAAAGCATACATTTTTCTACATTTTATTTACTTTTTCATCGCTTCATCGCAATGGCTAGAGGTAAGAAAAGCCCCGGAAGCGTAGGAATGAAAGCGCACAAAATAACCTGTTGAGCCTGTACAAGCACCCTCTACATTATTAAAGAAGGTGTCCCATATTTACACGAACAACTACTAGTTAAATTGAATGGGTATTGAAACAGTGCTATGAGCTTTCAGCTTGTGCTCAACTGTTCTAAAACATGCAATGTTACGAGAACGAGAAAGAAGATTATTTCAGATTTTTTAGGAAACAATTGTATTACACTTGTACTTAATAAATGTCACAATCGTGTTCAGCAGTTCAAAATAGTTTATACTGTTACACTAAAAAACTTTATTTTTTAAAACCAAGCTGCCTGGACTATGGGAACTCTTTGTTTATCCGCTCATTTTATAACTCGCAGATGAGACTTTTGAGTGATCTACAGCCACACTCTTCAGAAGGTTGAGATGTTTAGGGAGTCATTGAACATGAAGTAATTAATTTCAACGTAAATTTTGAGATTGTTTCCAAAATTAACTGAACTTTGGCACCGACATCGCGTTAGACTACAACGCTCTCTTCGCGAGGCAGGAGCTCGACCTAGCCCTGGATAGAGCTACGAAAGGCTATCCCGGCGAAGACAAAGTCTTGTTCGAGTTTTGCAAGCAATCTCATGACGACATGAAGATTTCAATACTATTTAACGCTATTTAACGCAGTATATAGCACATACTCCTCCGGTTGAAGAAAAGCTATCATTCTCCCGTTGTTGATGGCAGATAATGAAATTATCAACCCATTAGTCTCACGTCATGTTTGATTAAGTTTCTCGAGTCAATGCTAAACAGGAGACTCCTCTGGTGATTGGAAAAGTACAACCAGTTTTCAAACTATTAGTCCAGTTTTGCCCTGACAGATCAACCTTGGACAGCCTGAACCACCTCAAGTTTTCCATTTGGGAATCCGTTTGGGGCATAAAATCTCTAGCTAACGTAGTTTAGAAAACGGCATACCACAGGGTTCTACCCTGAGTGTTACTCTTTTCGCAATCGCCACCCCTTAAATTCGATGTAAATCGATAATTACAGAGAGCGATCGACACTCTCGTGCGAAACGAATGGAAAGAAGGCTCTAAAACAAAGTGTATGTACTTTTGTGATCTCCGGGCGCCCTATTATAGACCATATCTGCTTACGAAGGGCCGATATCTCTAATGCGTTTCTGAAGAAGCTTAAGAAGGTGATCTCTATGAACACCCCATCTCGAGTGCGACATGCACTTGATAAGGTTGATCGCTCTGATGGTTTTTGTTCGTCCCAAGTCAACTTAAGGTAGGTCCTTGGGCTAATTTGGGACGATCTGGAGTCCACCAGGGTGGCTTTTTTTTAAATACTGGTCCCGTCCGATGGGACGGGGGTTTCATCTAGTTATGGCTAAAGTGCGAACTTGGGGTAGTAGTAACATCACAAGACCGATACTAACAACGGAGTTTGAGGCTTTCGTACGTATCAGATATACCCATTTTCTTTACGTGTCCTACAACAGCCCAAGAAAGGCAATCTAACCGTTAGGCACCAAGAACTCCAACAAATTAGAAGTGTTTGCGGAATCAACGATCGTCAAGTGAGCGACAAAATAAAAATAATAATTATAGTAATAATAAAACACAAATGATTATAAATTGGATCAAATGTTCAGGAGTGGAATCATGTGATTGTATCACTGGCTATCAAAACGTCCAGGGTGTCCCTTTCCGATTTTACAGTCTATTCTGACTGAATTCCAAAACGGGACCTCATTTCAATACTACAATACACTTAATCTAAACGCAAAATAGAATAAATGTTTTACGTCCTTTGTTTTTGAAGGAGTGTAGGAGGTAAAACCGTATAGAACTCTTTATAGTACTATTAGAAAACTGTTTTTGAAAAAGTTAAACTCAATATGACGCCATCACTTATGTTTGTATAAATCCACAATTAGACAGTTCTCTGATTTTATCTTTTTCAAATTTATAAGTGACGGATAAGATAAGATTACAGTTGTATCTACTAATTGCACATAGTGATGACGCAACTGATATTTTATCAGCTCTAAAATTAGGCATTGAATAGAAATTTAGATTAAAAAAAATGAGTTTGGGTTTTACAATATAAGTAACTTGGGAATGAAATTTAATACAATATCAATTGCGCCTAGTGTATCACATCAAGCTTAAGATAAATAAATTATTGAACTATGGTTGGTAATGTTGTGAAAAGTCTCGTTTTACTTTGTAACTCTCTTTTTAATTTGAAGTAGTCATGAAATTTGAACTGACAAATAATGAGTTTTAGATTAACAACGAATTTGAATTTTTTGAGGCAATTACTTTGAAAAGTATCCTACTTGGAGCAAAACAGATTGGATATTAAGCGAAAAAATACATTGTATGCTATGTATCTAAAAATTTTTGGGCTGTACTTATAAATAGATACACTTATAAGCTATTCAATAAATTGTAGACACATAATTCACCTCTACAGATAAATATATCACATTCTTCTCATTCAAATGATTGGAACCAATTGTCCCATCAAAAACAATGTTTGTAGAATCAGTATAAGTAGGAACTTTTTCCGTACTTAACACAAATATCATAACGTCCTTGTTTAATAATTCTACGGTAAAAGTACCAACACTTTCTTCGCCAACCGACTTCACAGTCATTGAAATTGGACGATTAACTCTACAATTCACTCATAAACAAAATTTAAATAAAAATATAAAATCATTACCTTTTTCCTGACAAAAATTAATCCCATAACAAACACCATATACGGTGTTTACTTGAACAATCTGTTTGCAACAGTTAAACGATTGTTCGTTCCAAGAACAAAATCCAAAAATTTCGTTGCACTTGCTACGAATCTGCAAGAACTATAATTAAGCAAATGCAAATTTGGTTCTTACTGCGTTAGTTAAAGCGGTGAAATTAACTGTGGCTGCTGGACATGTAGCGTAATTCAAAGTTGGAGAGCTCGGTTTGCATTTGTAACTAAAAGATCCAAGGTACCTCTAAAAAAGGCAATATCATTAAGTACCTTATCCAAGTACCCTTCCCTCCTTGAATCAAAATATCTAAAACCATTCAAGTTTTTGTAAATGAAATTTGAAGAAACTGCAACTTATCAGCGTATTGACGGTATTTTAAGTTTGCAGATTCACAAACAAAAACCGCAGGAAAATTAGTTTTCCATTCCAAGTAGGATGTATCGACAGTAAAACTTACTGGGCTGTTTATAAATTGATAATAAGAAGAGACCATTAAATAAGTTGCAAGTCCCTAAAATTTTTTGGTTGATCACAAAGTTTTGATTAATGTCGCTATAAATACCCATGACAGAGCTATACTTATAAACCAAAATAATCTTTCTGTCCAATGATATCTTACATCTACTAAGTATGGCAGTGTAGGAATTGAACAGTTTAATAGATATTCTTTTAGGATACCCATTTTCTAAACCTTTACTGATTTAATGTTATTACATATTAAACAGTAAACCACTGCAGTGGTATTAATTATTAATAATTGCATGTTGTGGCGCTAACACGAATAAATTATTAAATTAAATACATAAATTATTCATGTTGCTTTTACTTCCATATTACATTCGTGATAAAAATTTGGAAATTTTATTTGTTAAATCGATTTAAAATGTTCGAAAACATATGAAAACAAAATTTGACCAAAGAAAATTCTTTGTTTGTGTGTCTGTATATTCCTTCGATAACTTTGGAAAGACTAAACTTTGGTCATTTGTATTTATTAACAACACTTTAGATTGTATTTTCAGATCCTTATAGTTTATTGCCTGCCTACAAAATGAATAATATTTTGAATTTTTTTTTTTTTTTGGCTGTTGTAAATGTTGTTGTTTTAATTTGTGTTTGTTACTTGTTTTCGTGTTAAAACATTCAAATCATAGCAAATTATTTTTATTAATTTGTTGGATAGTCATTATTCATGTTTAAATCGGTTACAATTCATTTATAAATGAAACTATATATTAAAATATTATAGAATCATGCAAATACCTTAGTTTAATTAGATTATATAAAAGAGACAAAATAGTAAATTGTGAAACAAGTAGGAAAAGTGCTGTATGTACATATAGTGCAGTAAATACGGTCTATAAAAAATGTTTATAATAATGAACGGTTTTGAGGTAACAGGGCTCATTTTTTTTTGTTAAAAATATGTAGATCTAAAAAGCCTTTTTCTTTTTTGTTAAAGCTTGTTATTTGCTGGTAAGTGCTAATTTTAATCAATTTTGACCGGGTAAAATTTTTTCCATATATCTTATCACTAAAAATTATATTTAAAATATTTTATGGTTAAATTAATTTGTTTATTTAAACATTAAGTAATTATGGGCAAATTCATGAACATTTCAAAAAATTCGAGTTTGTATTCGTTTTTGAGTAATCTTAACACGCTAAATTCTATTTCTTAGTCCATATTATTTTCACTATATAAGTCAATCCCGTCAATGTCAGCTTCATTTTTCGACTCATCTTTTAATTTGAGATGTAAATCTTGCAATAATTTAACAAGTCTTCGCTAGAATATTAAATAATGAAGTATTGAAAATACGCTTTCTAATGTTTTTAATTCTTCAAATCTATTTTTAAGGAAATCAATGTTTGGTCAAAAATTCTAAAAAACTCAACTTTATAATTCATTTTAGGGTCCAATACAACTTCGTCGCGTCGTTCATATTGAAAATAGTAGGTTTTCTTCTTGGACGAAGTGTATTTATTGCTGGAAAATCTGTTTCAGCATTTATTTTATTTGCTACTTCGGTAGCCTCTTGTAAAATGCTATCAAAATGTTCGTCCGTACGGTTTTTTGTAAAATTTTCAATTAAATTATTGAGCAAATTTATACAAATTTGTATATTCATTGTAGGACTTTGCATCATCTTACTCACATAATTTATTTCATCTAAAATTTCATGCCAAATTAAAATAAAACAAATAAATTTATAATTTTGTATTTTTAATGCAAGAGAATGCGCTTTGTGAGTTGTGGCACAGTCCCATCCACTATCAGACGTATTTTCAGAAATTTCCAATAAAGCATCAAATATTTTTCTATATGGTAGCGCAATGGTTTGATTGCGTCAATTCTACTAGACCATCGTGTAGTACTTAAACCTTTTAATTTTAAATCTGGTAAATGTTTTGAAATAACTGACCATCTTTTGTAGAAGATGAAAAAAACAAAGATTTCTTGAATTATATCAAAAAAATTGATAGTCTCATGTGTCACATTGGCTGCGTCGTTAACTACTAAATTTAAGCTGTGTGCTGAGCATGGAACATAAAATGCACGGTTATTGAGTTCCAAAATTTTTTTCTGCAGGCCATTATGTTTTCCACGCATATTAGAACCATTGTCGTAACCTTGTCCGCGCAAATTTTGGATGTCGAGGTTCAATTTTGAAAATAAATCCAAAACAAATTTTAATAAATCTTCGCCGGTCGAACTGTAAATTGGGCAAAAACCAATGAAGTTTTCACAGACCTCTACTTTATTTTTTGAGCTATTTAAATAAACGTATCTAAATATTATTGTTATTTGTTCCGTATGACTTGCATCCGGTGTGCAATCCAATATGATGGAAAAATATTTCGAGTCTCTAACTTTGTCTAAAATGGAATTTTTTATTGATGCGCCAAGTAACTCAATAATTTCATTTTGAATTTGGTCTCCTAAATAATGACCCATACGAAGGTTAGATTTTAATTCAATTCTGCGAATGTGTTCCCGCATAACTGAATCAAATGAACCTATCATTTCTATAGCTTTCAGAAAATTACCGTTATTATTCTCAAAAAGTTTTTTCGTTGAACCTCGAAAACCCAGACATTGACGAGATAAAAACTTTATAACAGCTATAATTCTTTCTAATACGTCACACCAATGCTTTTTTCTGACTCTAATAATCTCAGTTGCATCTGATTAACAGTAGTTTTAGTTTTAAACATATTAATTAAATTGTACCCATGCTTTTACATTTTCATTGTGAAAATCGCTCGTTTCGTGCCTTTTCAAAGTGATTGACAAATGTTGCCAGTCCGAAAAACCTGATAAATTGGAAAAAGTACTTGAAATCTTACCGAATATTTTGCAACAAAAGCAATAAACAGAATCATTTGAAATAGAATAAATTAGCCAATTTCTATTAATTTTTTCGCCATTAGAAAGATGTCTATAATAGTAATAGTCACAAAATTTTCGTCCATTAGAATTAACAGGAAAATTGTGGTTACATTCCTGTACAGGACCACGTCTAACTAAAATGTTAACAATATCGACGTTAATAATATCAGGCCACAAACCAGGATCATCGTTAATTGGTATCACTGATGACGATATATTACTTAAAAATTCTTCAGGTATTTCTTCAATTCTTGTGGTATTTTCCGAAGGAGCAGGACTGTCACACATTTTTTCCTCTTCAGATTCATTAATACTCGTAGACTTGGGGCATAGACCCGATGTCGACGGTGTATCAGTGCAGTATTTTCATCAAATTGCTTATTTTCAGATGTGTTCAAAAATTTTAACATTGAACCTGCCAGTTTCTCTTTCTGTTTCTCCTTCTCTCGTTTTTGACTTCGAAATTGGGCTCCGGAAAGTTTTTTCTCTTTGAAGGTTCCTGAAAAATGTTTTTTAATGGTTATTTTATTTTACTTTATTTTTATAGTCCGTGATTAGCAAACAAAAACTGAGTTACTTACCATTTTGAATATTTTTTCACTTTACTTACAATAATCACTAACTACAAGATATGACCTAGTTTAGGTATGATTTGGTAAAAATAATTAACAAATTGACAGTAAGTTTCATAAAAAGCTCCACAAGACGAGTGAACTACAAATTATGGGATGCGATGTAAATAAGTCACGGACGGGGATTCACATGTTTCAGTAAATCAGTGAATCCCCGGTCATCTACAAATTAGAGAATTTAGCTGCGGAGTGCGGACACTACTCAATAGATGTCGTTAGTAGTATATATTATAAAAAATTCAAAGGCAAAAATAATTTCAATTTGAAGATTGCTTTTTTGCCGCCCCCTAGACAGTGCCGCCCGCGTGCGGTGCACGCCTTGCACACTAGGTTCCGGCGGCCTTGAGACGAATGGACACAAAGCCGAAGCTTGGACACAACGTCGAAATGAATTATTCGACACATCACCGAAACTGGACAAGCCAAAATCACCTGCTGGACACAATGCCGAAAATGGACACAAAGTCCAAATCAATAATTGGACTTATCGTCGAAAAACAAAAACTGACGTGTTTTTCGTGTTAAGAGGATTAATCTTAAGTAGGGTATTCAAAAACACTTTTTATCACTTAAATTTGTTTTAATCAATGTAAGTTGTTTTCATGTGATCGGGGTAAACGGTTTTTGTTGGTAGGTTACAGTTATTACAATTTTTTTCCTTAAAAATTTGTTTTATCAATATCCGATCTATGTAGTGTCAGCTTTTGCTTTTCAACGTTGTGAACAACAAGACCTCAACCCCTCATCGAAATATGAAACCATGTGTTTAAAAAAGTTACCAACAATTAAAAATGAATTATTTTACGGTCGTGCAAGATTTGCTTGACACAAAACTAAAATTGGACGTATAGCCCACTTTGTTATTTGGACACAACGCCCAATTTGGACACATCGCCCACTTCGATACTTGGACGCAACACCCAACTTGGACACATCACCTACTTTATTATTTGGACACAACACCCCACTTAGTCGCACATCGCCCAACAACCCTTAAACGTCTCATTACGGAAGTACGCTTACAGTATCTAACTTGGACATATCGCCTACTTTGATTGTTAGAAAAAAGGTTCAACTTGGATACATCGCCTATTTTGGTTTAGAGACATGCCCAATTCGCTTTATGCATCGCTTACTTTGTTTTGTATATTAAAACTGTATAATATTAGAACTTAGATAAAACAAAGCTGAAAAGAGCAATGGAATAATTCAAATTACTTTTGTTGCACATATGTCTGTTTTTCTTAAATTATTCGACTTTAACAAAAATATGTTATTTTAATAAAAAATTCAAACTTACCTCCCACCATAAAAATAAAGAAAAGCGATAAATATACACAAAATATTTGATCAAATTTGATCAAAATTTCACAAGTAAATGTTAAACCGTGTTGGAGATATTGTTTATTTTAATCCTTCAAACCGGCAGATGATCAGTGGCAGACAGAATTAGCAAATCGGCTCGGGCAAATTTTGTTGAACCAGCCAGTAAGTTTTGGTAGCATTAAAAAAAACAACAAAAAACTAAATATACAGTGAATTCCGAATTAATTAAGGGTTAGTTTGAGCTTTGTTTAATACCAAAACAACACTCATTGTTGAATTTGACATGTACAAAGTGCAAGTGTCATGTATATGGGGACTATACGCTGTCTAAAAGCGGTCAGCCGTTACGCTCTCTACAAATCAGTAGTCGATTCATCCGACACAGCCCCAATTGCCAGTGGCTCTGTGCGTCACTGCACAGATGTACAATGAGGACAATTCATTTTACTTTGTTGCAAAAAAAAACTTTTGAAGAATGTTTTAATTATTCTTAAGTACATTTGTAAATTTGTTGCAAACTTTACGTTTCTCGAGATAGAATGGTAATTTATTCTAGGCAACAAAAAGTACAAAATTTAATACCGCGGATGGTGTTTCCTAGCAGGGCGTAGCGTTTTAAGTTTAAAGTGGGTCATGTATCTAAGTTGACCGGTGTGTCCAAATAACAAGTGGGCGATGTGTACAAGTTTGGACTTGCGTCTAAGTATCGAAGTTTTTGCTTTGTCTCCAATAATCAAAGTAACCAAGTTGTCCAAGTTGGGCGTTGCATCCATTTGCTGAAGTGAACGATGTGTTGTTGTGTCCAAGTTGGGGGTTATATCCTTACTAATTGTCAAATAACCATTCTAATCAATGAACAGGTGTTGTCAACCTATTAAATTTGCAAAAACATTCAAGGTTTCACGGTCACGATTTATTTCATTCGAAATGTTATGGCAAATTTTCAATGTTAAGTCCATTCGTTTGACTTATCCCGATGACGTCATCTATGCATTAAATTATGGAATGACCGTCGTTGGTAATTTAAAGCATAAATTTGGACCCTGATACCAACCAATCGGAATCTGCTTATTTTTTGATCGAGATTACGTACTTACGATTATTTTGGACTTTTATTTACAAATGATATTGACGTGCCGTCATTTAATATTTACGTTAAGTTGGTATCAAAACTGTTCTTACAATAAAACGAAATATGTTGTTGATGTTATCCTTGTTAGTTATTTGAGTTAATAAGAGGCAAAGAAAACGACACGCTCGAAATAATACGTTACCTAATTATGTATATGTTGTATGCAATATATAAAAAAGGATACCATGTACAAGTGTGCCCTTCATTCATCGATCAATCAAAATAAATAAAATGAATGTTGACGAGTGGATTATGTAAAATGCACTATGTGCACATTTTGTTACCATTTCGACCGTCTCTTCAAGACTCTTTTTATTAAACAAAAGTAAATTAATTAACAAAAATTGTAAAAACCTAATACAAAGCAACGATGAGTATATAATGATTTAACTCCATGAATAATGGTCAAAATATAAAATAAACAAAAACATTATTCGTAAATGTGTATTTGTAAAGCATAGACGTGTGTGAAGGTTGTGCAGTGTTAAATTCAAATTCTCATATAAAATTGATAAATATATATTTATAATGCCAGAGACTCCATTTACAACTCGTTCCACAGCTGATGAAGAGCAACTAATTCAAAGAGTTGTTGAAAAAGTAATCACCTCGCCTACGTTCTTATCACACTTTCTTGAAACTATCAATGAAAATATTAAACTTTTGGTTGATAAAGAAATCAAACGAAGCGAAGATAAAATAACTCATCTAGAACAACAACTTCGAAAAGCAGAAGAGAAATCGGAATCGGCGAATGATGCTCTCGAACAATATACCCGACTTAACAGTTTACATATTTATGGAATACCCGAAATAAAAAATGAATCAACTGATGAAGTAGTTAGCAAACTATGCAAAGACAAGCTAGGCGTAGATATACCTACTTCTTTAATTGATTACTGTCATCGTCTTCCGGGGAGGGAACCATATCATAAGCCAATCTTAGTAAAATTTATAAGTATGTCATTGGTAACGTATACAGACCGCCACATTACGATTACAAATTGTTCTTAAGTGAAATTGAAACAGCGTTGTCTTTGTGCTTGCCCTACTCGGATAAAATTATTTGTCTTGGGGATTTCAATATTAATGTCTCTAAAATAGAAAACCCATTTATCTGACGTGGACGAACTCAATCGATTTTTTGTTAGTATTACTCCACAAAACACCGTTTCCCATTTAAATATCAATAATTCTAACAAATTTTCAAACCTTAATTTCATATTCAATACTGTTGAACATAGCGACGTATCTAAAATAATTAATACCATTAAATCTAATGCTACAGGGGCAGACGGGATTAATACATCTATGCTAAAATTATGTTGTCCAGTAATTATCCCATATTTAACTCATTTAATCAATTCTTGTTTCGAAACGGGTAATTTTCCTTAGTATGGAAGCATGCCATAGTCTGCTCTATACCAAAAAAATAATAGTCCTAAAGATTTCAAAGATATTCGTCCTATATCTCTTTTACCGATTTTTGCTAAAATTATTGACAAAATAATGGCCAAACAACTATCATCTTATGTTGCTAATAACAACATCCTGCCTGCTATGCAATCTGGCTTCCGTCAGGGATATAGTTGCACCACAGCCCTTATTAAAATAACAGATGGCATCCTATCTGAAGTTGACAAAGGCAATTTAGTTTTGTTAGCTCTTCTAGACTATAGTAAGGCGTTTGATACCGTTAATCACAAGGTCTTAATATCTAGTTTAGAATGTATTAGTATCAAGTCGCGGACTCTATCGTTGTTTAACAGTTATCTAAATGATCGTACACAAAGTGTTAAAATTAATTCAAATATATCAGCTCCTGTTCCTATTTCACAAGGTGTACCTCAAGGCTCTATATTAGGACCATTGTTATATTGTATATACATATCTGTCATTTTTAAATGTCCGTTACAGAGCAGAATTCATGCCTATACTGATGAGACGCAGATATATTTGCCATTTAGATATAATAATTGGCAGATTGCACTAAATCATTTTAACCATGACCTCAATCAAATATATCAAACTTCTTCACAATTGTCACTAAAAATAAACCCGTCAAAATCTGCGGTGTTACTATTCGGTAACAACAAAAAATGTTCATATTTAAAAACACGTTATTATCAATTGGAGGAGACAGAATACAGGTGGTTGACGCGGCAAAAAATTTAGGAGTGATAATGGATAATACCTTTAGATATAAGCAGCAAATTAATAAATGTATACGTTCTGCTTATCTAAATTTGAAAATTCTTTTTGCTCATAGATCATATTTAAGTATCAAATTGAAAATTTTGCTTTCCGATTATTTTGTTTTATCTCATTTTAATTATGGCGTACCTCTTTATCATTCTTCCTTGGATTTCATTACATCTTCCCGTATACAAAAGATACAAAATTATGGTATCAGAAAGTTCGAACGTATCTCACATAAACTATCAGATGCAGGTTGGCTTACTATGAAAAACCGTCGCATTTTGCAGTGTCTTTGTTTTTATAATAAAATAGTAAGGAGTCACAAACCACCGTATTTGTACAATAAAATAAGATTTCGAACAGATGTTCATGATTTATCTACTAAGTTTAGGGGACTTATTTCACCACCATTACATTACTCATCATTATTTGAACGTTCATTTTCATATCAAATCTATAAATTGTATAACAATATTTCCGATAATGTAAAGAATACTTCTTATTTTAATTTTAAATGTCAATGTAGAAGAATATTATTTTCAAAACAATGTAACACATAATCCAAATGATTACGTTATTATTTCAAGTTTTCGTTTTATTGTTTGTATTCATAATTCTACGACTTAGGTTGTTTACTGTGAAAATTAGTTGTAATACAAGTAACTTTTATAATAACATTTTAGCTTAGGTCATTTAGGTTATAGGCACATAATTATTATTATTTTTTTTATAAACATACAAGGTTTCGGTGGAAGAATAGAGTATTAACTACTCTAAACCACGCCTTGAGGTTGAGTAATACATTTTGTTTATTTTTATTAAATTATATTTACGTGGTTATTAGACTCAATAAAGTTATATTATTATTTTGTATAGTTCATATAAAGCTATTTGTACAGTAAAAGATTAACCTTTACTTTACTTTAATCTTTACTTTTGGTCGCACAGTGTGATTGAAACTTTTTGAAACAATCAGCCTTCAGTTTATTAGCTTTAGGGGAGACAAGGTACGTTATATTGTAGTCTTCGATAGGGTAAGAAAGGATAAAAGCATTTTGAAAACGCATACATTTAAGCTAAAATAATATTCGAACTTCCCCCCCCCCCCCCCCCCCCCCCCCCCCCCCCCCCCCCCCCCCCCCCCCCCCCCCCCCCCCCCCCCCCCCCCCCCCCCCCCCCCCCCCCCCCCCCCCCCCCCCCCCCCCCCCCCCCCCCCCCCCCCCCCCCCCCCCCCCCCCCCCCCCCCCCCCCCCCCCCCCCCCCCCCCCCCCCCCCCCCCCCCCCCCCCCCCCCCCCCCCCCCCCCCCCCCCCCCCCCCCCCCCCCCCCCCCCCCCCCCCCCCCCCCCCCCCCCCCCCCCCCCCCCCCCCCCCCCCCCCCCCCCCCCCCCCCCCCCCCCCCCCCCCCCCCCCCCCCCCCCCCCCCCCCCCCCCCCCCCCCCCCCCCCCCCCCCCCCCCCCCCCCCCCCCCCCCCCCCCCCCCCCCCCCCCCCCCCCCCCCCCCCCCCCCCCCCCCCCCCCCCCCCCCCCCCCCCCCCCCCCCCCCCCCCCCCCCCCCCCCCCCCCCCCCCCCCCCCCCCCCCCCCCCCCCCCCCCCCCCCCCCCCCCCCCCCCCCCCCCCCCCCCCCCCCCCCCCCCCCCCCCCCCCCCCCCCCCCCCCCCCCCCCCCCCCCCCCCCCCCCCCCCCCCCCCCCCCCCCCCCCCCCCCCCCCCCCCCCCCCCCCCCCCCCCCCCCCCCCCCCCCCCCCCCCCCCCCCCCCCCCCCCCCCCCCCCCCCCCCCCCCCCCCCCCCCCCCCCCCCCCCCCCCCCCCCCCCCCCCCCCCCCCCCCCCCCCCCCCCCCCCCCCCCCCCCCCCCCCCCCCCCCCCCCCCCCCCCCCCCCCCCCCCCCCCCCCCCCCCCCCCCCCCCCCCCCCCCCCCCCCCCCCCCCCCCCCCCCCCCCCCCCCCCCCCCCCCCCCCCCCCCCCCCCCCCCCCCCCCCCCCCCCCCCCCCCCCCCCCCCCCCCCCCCCCCCCCCCCCCCCCCCCCCCCCCCCCCCCCCCCCCCCCCCCCCCCCCCCCCCCCCCCCCCCCCCCCCCCCCCCCCCCCCCCCCCCCCCCCCTTCCCCCCCCCCTCCCCCCCCCCCCCCCCCCCCCCCCCCCCCCCCCCCCCCCCCCCCCCCCCCCCCCCCCCCCCCCCCCCCCCCCCCCCCCCCCCCCCCCCCCCCCCCCCCCCCCCCCCCCCCCCCCCCCCCCCCCCCCCCCCCCCCCCCCCCCCCTTTTCCCCCCCCTCCCTTTCCTTCCCCCCCCCCCCCCCCCCCCCCCCCCCCCCCCCCCCCCCTCCCCCCCCCCCCCCTTCCCCCCCCCCCCCCCCCCCCCCCCCCCCCCCCCCCCCCCCCCCCCCCCCCCCCCCCCCCCCCCCCCCCCCCCCCCCCCCCCCCCCCCCCCCCCCCCCCCCCCCCCCCCCCCCCCCCCCCCCCCCCCCCCCCCCCCCCCCCCCCCCCCCCCCCCCCCCCCCCCCCCCCCCCCCCCCCCCCCCCCCCCCCCCCCCCCCCCCCCCCCCCCCCCCCCCCCCCCCCCCCCCCCCCCCCCCCCCCCCCCCCCCCCCCCCCCCCCCCCCCCCCCCCCCCCCCCCCCCCCCCCCCCCCCCCCCCCCCCCCCCCCCCCCCCCCCCCCCCCCCCCCCCCCCCCCCCCCCCCCCCCCCCCCCCCCCCCCCCCCCCCCCCCCCCCCCCCCCCCCCCCCCCCCCCCCCCCCCCCCCCCCCCCCCCCCCCCCCCCCCCCCCCCCCCCCCCCCCCCCCCCCCCCCCCCCCCCCCCCCCCCCCCCCCCCCCCCCCTCCCCCTTTTCTAACCCTTTTTTTTTCCTCCCCCCCCCCTTCTCCTCCACACCCCCCCCCCCAAAAAAACCCCCCCTTTCTTTCTAACCCCCCCCCCCCCCCTAACACCCCCCCCCCACTCCCTTTAAATCTCAAAAATTTCCACCCAAAAAAACCCCCCCTTCAATAACCCCCCCACTAATCCCAACCCTTTCACTAACTTTTTCTTTCCAATCCCTCCCTCACCACTCCCCCCTTTCCTACCCCCACCCCCCTCACCCCAAAAACCAAAAATCCTTTTTCCCACCACCCCTCTTTCTTCCCTTCCAACCCCCTCTAAAATTACACCCTCTCCTCTCTCCCCTCTTTCCCTTTCCCAAAACCCCTTCCTCCCCCCCCCCCTCCCCTTTCCCTCTCCTTCTTTAACACAAAAAGTCCATATTAAACCCCCCCCTCTCCCCTTCCCCTTCCTTTCCCCCACCACTTCCTCCTCCACCCCCTCCCTCCTCTTCCCCCCCCCCTCCATTACTTTTCTTCTTCTTTTTCCCCCTCCACAAAAAAACTTCTTTCTCTTTTTCTCTCCCCCCCCCTTTCCTCCTTTTCCCATATACACCTTCTTTTTTTTCCCCCCCCTTTTCTTTTCTTTTTTCTCCCTTTAAAATAAACTTTCCCCCCTCTTTAAATCCACCCCCCCCCCCCCCCCCCCCCCCTCCCTCTTTTCACACTAAAATTCCCCCCTTCCCCCCAACAATTTCCCCCAAAAAAAATTATACCCTTCCCCACTCTTCTTTCATTTTTATTAATAAACTAAATCCCTTCTTTTCTCCCCCCTCCCCACAACACACTCTTCCCCCCCTTCCCCCTACAACCTCTCCCCTAAACTCCTTTCCCCCTCCCTCCCCCCCCCTACAAATTTTTTCCCCCCCTTTTCACCCTTCCAAAAAACATCCCAACCACTCCCATACACCACCCTTTTTTTTAACCTCTCCCTCACTTCTTTTCCTCCTTTCCCTCCATTTAATATCCCTTCCCCCCCACACTCACACACCCCCCCACAAACCACTAATACAAACAATTACCTTCCCTAACCCCTTATACTCTAAATTTAAACACTCACCCCCAAAAAAAATACAAAACCACACACAAAAAAAAAAAAAAAAAAAAAACCCCCAAAAAAAACAACTTAAAAAAAAACAAAAAAATAAAAAAAAAAACAATACTCCCCCCCAAACACTCCCCCCCCAATACCCAAAACAAAATCCCCCCCCCCCCCACAACACAATACAAACCACCACCCCTTCAATTTTAAATTTTTAAATTTTCCCCTAAAAAATACCCACTTATTTTTACAAATTTTAAAAAAAGTGCCTCTTTACTTTCATTATAAAATTTAATTTCAAAATATTCTTTGTTTTAAATTTTAATTTTTAGTTTTCCTTTTTTCTTCCTTTACCTAACTTTTACAAAAACCCAAAACAACCATTAACAAAACCCCAAAACACACACCCAAAAACCAAAACCCCCCACAAAGTATTCTTTAGCATGTGAAATAAGGTGAGAATTGAGGTTATCCATTTCTAGGTTTCTGAACTGTCCACAAGTGGCAATTTAATCTGCCGTTATTTTTAGTGGTTATAAAAACACAGCTGTATTCATAGACGCAACTAAACTTTTATTAACGAGTAACTAGCTTAGTCAGTTCGAAATCGTATTCATAGCGATGTTTAAAGTTTGACTAAACTAAATCACCGACTAGTGAGCTACTAAAATTTAATCACAGTTAAACGTAAGTTTATCAAGTGATTAAGTCTTATTTGTCTCAATTTTTGTATATTGACGTATTTTCTGTTAGAGGGTTGTTGAGCATGTGGTTTAGAAATAGAAACTTCTAAAATAACTAATGGTAGGGGAAAGTGGTCTAATATCGACCACCTAACGCAATAAATTTGTTAATGTTACTGATATAGAACTTTCAGTAGATTTTTTAATGTATAAGTTAGCTAACACCTACTTCTATATTTCTATAACAAATTTTGTTTCAAAAATTTAATACTAATGACATGGCGGTTATTTGTAATAAACAACTGCGAATTCGGTAATATCGACCCACGTCGGTTAAAATCGACCAAGGGGTAGGCCAATATCAACCACAAATAAAAATACAAAATTTAATATTTATCCAAGAAAGTTGTATAACATCTATATCAAAAATACAAAATATACTTATTTACATTTTACACTCATGGCAATAGTAACGTTCGGCTGAATCTACATCTCTGCAATCGGAGTGAGCCCAGTTTCCACACCCACGACATCTTTACCTTTTTCTACTTCGTCACAAACAGAACAAACATCTGTACTATATGATGGTTTGGGTATTTTATTTAACCTTTTATTACCACAGATATTTCTGTTCGCCATTTCTACCTTATTTTCTTTATTTTTGGCTTCCTTCTGTTGGTCTTTCTTTTCAAGTTGCTCTTTAGTGGAGTAGATGTTAAAATTTGGGAATGCTGTGTTCTTCTGCTAGATTTCCTCGGGAGGTGTATAGGTAACGGATAAATGTCTTCGATAGATATGTCACTAGATCTACAATAGTCTATTTTCAGCTGAACTGTTTTATCTTCAGTGTCTGTTAAATCACTTTCCACTATTTCTTCTAGTTTCATTTCATCGCTAGAGAGTTCGTCGGATGAGTCTTGATTTTGTTGTTTACGCTTTATAGGGAGGCGTTTTTGAAGACCACTTGGACCAGCCTTGGTCTCCTCCACCGATATCGGAGGAGTGGATGGAGGTGTGATATGTCTAGCGTTAGGATGTTCATCAGCTAACAGAGTAGTTTGCGAAGTAGCATGTCCCGATGAATTGCAGAATTCTTCATCACCAAAAATGTTGGGATTTATAGGATATATTCCGGTACTACGAAACTCCCTTTTCAATGGTCGCTGTTCTGTTGCATGGGTTTCGGAACAATTCTGCAATGTCGATTTGATTTATCTTTTCGTAATGCTTTGATTTTATAAATCTGTCACACTCTTGGGCGTATGCAGTTTTTAGTGGACCGAAGAAGCATACGTCCAAGGGTTGTAGTCGATGGGATGTGTGAAGCGGCAGTGAAAGTCCCGTTCCTCTGCAAAAGTTATATGCTTGCAAACTAGAATGTGTCGAATGATTGTCTAATATGAGTAAGACAGGGTCGTCTTTTGTTGCCCTTACATGCCTTAAAACCATTCACAAAATAAGTATTCTGTTATCCATCCAGACTTTGAGCAATGATATATTGCACCTACCGGACCATTTTAGCATAAAGCTTCGTTCATCCTCATTCTTTTAAAAATAAATAAAGGTGGCACATATTGACCGGTAGCACTTATTGGGCACACAACTGTTACTAATTCACCTCGTTCTCCACTAGTTATGGCCCCTACTTGTATTGGCCTTTGCCTGCAATAATTCTCGATGGTGTATGAACGTTAGATATTCCAGTCTCGTCAACGTTGAAGACTCTATGGGGATCAAACTTGTGTTGGTCAAAAAGTTAATCTAAATTCTTAAAAAACAACTCTTCTTCTTCACGGTTGAATGCCAGCACTCTATTAAGGCTCGTTGCCTCAGGTTTTCGAAAACTTAATTCCGGATGTCGACTCATGAACTTGTATAGCCAATCCTTTCCACACATCTTTGACTGTTCATTAAAGTTATTTTTAATAGCATTTTGAACGCCAAACTCCTATTTGATTTTTCTTATAGCCATTGCGGTTACTCCATAAAATAGTTTTTGATAATTTTAGAACATAATTGGCTAGTTCCTGTTCTTGACCTTTGGTAAAGACACAATTTTTTCCTAATTTTGGTTTCGTTTCTGTAATTCGGCCTCACAGTCTATCCTGCAATGTCCCCTATGGTATATGATATTGTAATGCAGCCTTTCGAATACCAATTCCATTTTCCGAACTTCATCGAGTGCCCTTAACATATCATCCTCAGCCCACGTCGATCGATTTGTCTTTCTTACATATTTTTTCGGCATCTAAAATAAACTGAATAAACTTTCTGGCGGGTAAAATCGACTTTCATGATCGATTCATTTAATAAGAGGTAGTAGATAATAGATTATATTTAAAGTTTATCAAGAACGGATGGATCCATTCAAATGAGGATATTATTATTTTCCAAATTATTAATTAAACCGTGGTTTTAAGTCTTTGGGTGATGTTTCTTCTGGATCTGCTACACATTTATAATTCTGGTAGTAAAACTTGACTGCTCATGTGCAGATGATTGGCTATTATTGTAACTCATGGCTGACTGATCTTCTGTATTAGGTATAGTCTTAGTATTTTTAAGTGCTGGATGGCAAACTCTGTCAATACCGATACTCTCTTCTTTTCTGTTGCAATTTGAGCGGTTTTTGTAAATCTCTATGGCTTCCATGTTTAACTGAACATAGAAGTTGTTGTCGACAGCGATTCCGTTTTGTCGAATTGTGTAAGTAGTTTCCTAGAAGAAGGACATTGTTGCAGACGACAGTTTCTTCTGTGCTTTTTAAACAGGTGTCAAGTCTTCGTTTAGTTGTCCACTGAACACACACGCATTCAGTATAGAACTCTTTTTTTGTCTATTTTTTGCAAATTTAAAGTTCATAATGTAGAAATCAAGTATTACGTTTCGTTACTTAGACATAATTTTGGCAGACAAAGTTTAAATCTAGTCACTACGTACCTAGACCGGCTGTATATTTTTAGTCCAAAGTAATATTAGTTAGT
The DNA here is from genome assembly GCA_030710515.1 of Abscondita cerata. NCBI lineage: Eukaryota > Metazoa > Arthropoda > Insecta > Coleoptera > Lampyridae > Abscondita > Abscondita cerata. Next base: position 615,459 of record JALBCR010002156.1, on the reverse strand, counting down.
ACATCTAGTAACTAACTATGAATAGTTAACCTTAGTAACAACTTAAACATCGACTAAGTAACTACGATTTAGTTTGTTCTTAATCGGTCGACTATGAATATGGCTGTCAATTTTCTAGACCTAGTTTAAATAGCGATAACCATAACGACGGCCAAAACTGCCGTTATTTTACTAGCTTAAAATCTCTCTAATGAGTTTTAAACGTCAAGTTATAAAATTAATATAAGGATAAACGTGACCATTCAAAATAATAACGAATTTTTAAGAAATTCAACTATGAGAAATTACAAAATTTAACATGTTAACAATGTAAACCAAGCTTTAAATGTTTATAAATGTATAAAATGGTAGATAAGTCATTTATGTCATTGTCTGTACCTACTTATAATTAATTAAAAAAATAATATTGTTTTGTGACCCTTTAAACTTTGCTGATTTGTAAATATTGTCTAATAAATCTATCTAAAAATTTAATAAAATGCAGATTTTTTTATAAAATTCTACAAATCTAATAAAAGTAGTTTTCATTACTATAATCCAAAATATTTTTAGTGTACGAAATAATAATACAATTCAACACTTAAATAAAGTATAAAATAACCCAAATAAACATAATTACGTCGCATTCTCATTTAAAACGGTAGAATCTCATAAACAATTTCCAAAATAAATTAGAAAAAGACACGACCCTTTGTTTAACAAAGTAACCGTAACATCAAGTATTTAAAGAAAATAACGGAATATTTATAGTTTTGTGATGTAAGACAGTGTTAATGTCTTGTATAACTTGACATTTCTTTTCACAGAATTGATTAAAATATACCTTATGTAATAAGAAACTCTAATGTGAGGTGTTTATTTGTTTTATAAAACGTTTTCTTGTACACGTCAAATTAAATTGTTTTTAATTAATTATATTAATTAATGGTTGCAACTATTTTGTAACAGAAAGAAAGTTTTTCTCATAAGAATTCTTCGTTTAGAGAACAAATTTTTTAAGGCTCATATTTAGGTGTACATACGTATATATTAGTAACCTTTTTTCTTTATTTCCTCATATTGGACTAAAGGGTTGTAATCGCTACTTGTAATTAATAATAATAGAAAACAAACAATTCAAATATAATATAATGTTATTGTATTAAATGCTCAAAAACGACAAGGCAGCCAATTCTGTTAAGTGATTTCCAATTCGAAATGAGACAGTTAGCGCATCTTTGGGCGCGAATATTTCGGCGCGGTTCTTTTCGGCACCAGGTCTTTATGGTACGGGAATATTCAGGTCCCGGTATTTTCAGCGTCAATACTGTTAAGTAATAAATACATAATTAACTCAAAATTATTAATCATTTTGACACTGAAAGTAAGTTGTGTTTGACATGAAGTATATTTGAAATATTCTATTTTGTAATGTAATTTTAATTTAAAATTCTATTTTTGTTGTATTACTCAATTTGTATATTTTATTGTAACCGGTACTAACGTAAAAAAGTAATGTACTTGTTCGGTCTTTTTTAAAAATTAAATCTTTTCATTTTTAAAATTAAAATAATCGTTAGTTATACGAAACTAACAACATATGAGTTAATGGTTCAATTAATACAAGGGTAGAGGGAGTGTATGAATATCAATCATAAATATTTATTTTGAATGCAAAATTATGAATCATGTAGTTTGAGTTAATTGTAAGTACGTATGTATATCGAGGAGTTTAAAAGTCTCAGCTTTTCTGTGTTTCTGCGATGAAAGTAAGTATCGGTCGTAACATTTGCGACAAAAGGTGTGCGCGGCCAATAATGCCCGCTTAACTGTCGTACACCGAAAAAATCAACCCTTGTATATCATTAATTTAAAGTATGTACTGTACAGGAAGGAGTAAGACTGCCATTTAAAACACTTTTTCATAAACCTTTTCTTACACTTTATGTGAAATTAGATTATGATTATCACCTTTTGAAAATGTTTAATGTTTTAACTGAAGATAATTGTTCCGAGAACTGGTGACGTAATGTCAATTTGCCAATTTTCTCTTCCGTTTGGCCATGACAAATTGCATTTGTATAATTCTTAGCAGAAACATTTCCAACTGCTTCATGGAATAGCAGAAGGTTTTCAGTTTAAAAATTGAATTATTTCTTCCTTCTTCATTTTTTATTTGCCTCCATTTGAATTCAATGGGATTGTATCTCAGTAATATGGGGGCAATCGCAAAACTGTGACATTGCGCGCATGTGTTATTTCATCAACTACATAATTCGATATAACAGCAGCTTCTCGGACAAGATACAGTAGTTTGGCTTCCACCATAAGTCTTTGCCAGATGGCTTGTTTAAGCAAGTTTTTAATCCTGGTAGGAAAACCTGCACTGGAATATGTATTTATTTACGGTGTGGCCAGTGCTGACCTAAGTCTCGTCTAAGTAGTTTAATTCTTTTCTTTCTCTTTCATATTTTTTTGGGATTCTAAAAACATTGGGTATTTACTCACCCAAAGCCAATTTCCAAAAAGTGTTACGCTCGAATTATGGTAAATGTTGATTATTGAGAAGAGCTACTGGAGTTTTTGTTATTTGCAAAAAAAAGCAATAAACCATGACTCCGTGTTCTTTTATCGATATTTTCAAAAATATTGATTGCCGATGTATATTATTGGTAAATGAAGCACGCATGTTTTATTGTATTTACGAACAATTTTGAACACAGTCGAAATGCTTTCCCAATAAATCATACGCACGATGCTTTGTAATACTGTAGCTATTCTTAGTGACTTTTGTAAACTTACATCCGATCTACCCTAGACTGATGAGCCTCAATAAGGCAAAACACATGTATGTAGGTACCGTTATTGATTCTGCAGTTATCACTGATTACTGGTTATTATAGTTGGCAGGATTTGATATGTTTCGTTAAAAATCGCATAAGATTTTCACAATGTTAACAAATTGACACCCGCGACATCTGACTAAATACAAATTCCTACAATTTATTTTATATAATAAATAATGCAATGTAGAGAGGAGTTTTACTTGCTGCTGACGCAGTAAAATGACGTTTTTCATATAAAGGCGTCACAAGAAAGATTTTTTTTTAACCCTTTTTCTCTTCTCCCCCCCCTCCCCTTCACATCTTTTTTAATTTAAAACATAAAAAACTTAAATTTTAAATCACTACTAATATTACTAAATAAAATAAACTCACAAAAAACAGCCATTTATAAGAAATATATTTTTTTAAAACGTTTTTTTTTAACTGATGAAGCTATGGATTATAGCTAACATAGTTTGCAAACTTTATTCATCAACTGCTAAATTTGTTCCAAATACTCGAATAAGGTGTTCCATTGTATAATGTAGTATTAAGTTTTACTGCAACATATAAATCAATCTACCATCTCCTCTTTATGTAATTGATGTATTTCAAGACTGATACCATAGTTTTGGTACGGCTTGTTTCTGTAGTCTTAAACAATCTTGAATCGCCTTCTGTTACAACACTTAGTTGGCTATAATAATTGAAGAATCGACTTATGTAACTGCTTACACATCTGTAGACAAAGTTGCTTTAATGTAAATGCATTATCGGATGTGTTACGTTAGCACGCGGATTAGTCTGGAGTCACCGATCCGATAGTCTAATGTACCAAATAAATAAGGAATGTGTATAAATAATAATTCAGATAAAACTACCTTACGTTTCAAAGGTATTTGATTATCTTGGATTGGCGCCATATACAATTTATACTAAATTAATTTAGCAGAAGTTGAGGCAAAAGCATATCAAACCATAAATTATCATTTATAAACTGTGTGCCAAGAGACGTGATAGAGAGTAATCGAAATTGTTGGATTTATTGATGCTTAAGAATTTGCCATTGGAGAGAAAAGACTGCTGGTGTCGAGTAATGTCGTTGTAGAGGCGTTTTTTTTAAACACGTATATTGAAAGATGCAATAAGGTTTTTGTTTACTATCCAAAATTAATCTTTAAAAAATTTTAAGATAATGTTTGCTTAGGATGTTTTCATAATTCACTGTATTTGTATTATACTGGGTTCCCCATATTAGACTATACAATTTAAAAGTCGAATAAAGTAAATTAACTTTTTAATCGACTAATATGTAGCTTATTCTATGGGATTTATGACTAAAGTAAATAACAATTCAAGTTTTAAAGATCATGTCTTCCAAATGCCCTCCTTCGATTTCAATGCATTTTTGAGTTCAAAATGTATCATCACTCGGCGAAACAAATCTTCATTTATTCCTGCAATTTCATTTCGAATCTGCTCCTTCAGCTCCAGAATTGTTGCGGGAATTGTTATTTACTTTAGTCATAAATCCCACAGAATAAGCTACATATTAGTCGGTTAAAAAGTTAATTTACTTTGGTTAGAAAGTTTTTATTCGACTTTTAAATTGTATAGTTTAATATGGGGAACCCTGGATAATGAATGAATAATTGTTATGCGCATGCGTTCAAAACAAAATTGATTAGGATTTTTCCAAGTTTCTCCAGTTTGCCAAGTTTACCACCAGATGTTCACTGATTGTCTTTGTTTGCCTCAAGATTTTTGGTATAAGAATATATTGTTATCAAATTAAAAAATTAAAAATTGGCTAAAGACATTTTATTGCCACAAGAAGCGCAAAAAGTGATTTAGGTACATAAAATGTTTATCTTGTACAACTCAACAGTGGTGTGAATAGATAGTATTTTTGTTTGTACACTAAATATTAACGATAAAACATATTATCATCATGTCAACGTTTAATAAAAGGGGCTTTTCCAGGTCAGATGATTAATCCTCCGTGAAGTTCATTGTTGTCCCTCTCGATGTTTAGTTCATATCCACAGATTTAACCACTGGCGTAGAAGTGTTTATTATTGTGTCGGACTATCTTATGTGATCTGGAGTGGCAATAATTTTGTGTAACTTCATTCAATAGCGAAAAAACCATGTACAAAATTGTTTCTTCACTCATACTCATACTACCAGAAACAAAATAATTATAACAACAAATTAAACGTGTGTGAAAAAGCAAAATTAGTAGTTGCCTTTGATTTCAATCTTCCTGAGTTAACCATTAGAAATATAAACGCTAAAATAAAAACGATTCGAAGATGCTATGTAGCCGAATTTTCCAGTTTAGAAATTAAGAAAGAGGTGGGTGGAGGCGGTGTTGATGAAGTTTATAATGCGTGCACTAGAAAACCAAGTTCTGCAAAAAAACTGAGTACTTTCAAATATCTATTACATCTCTAAAAATAGTTTCACCTGAAGAAATTTTAAAACTCAGCTTAAGCAAAAAAACAAAACATTATATTATATTACAATGGACCACGATTTAATAACCCGTAAACTAATTTAAATACTATTTCAAATTCCGGGCGTGAAATCTATTCCATTTATAAAATAACAAGATGCTTATTTACATTCACTTTTTTTTTTCTTGAACTTCTTTTACACTTTTTAAACTTTTCCTACACCTCCCTCTTCCTCTTTTTTTTTTTTTTTTTTTATTATAAAAATAAAATTTTATTTTAAAAAATAAAATTTTATTATTCCATTTATAAAATGACAAGATGCTTATTTATTTATTCGCGTTTTTATTTGGTATTTGCGTAGGTATAGATGAAAATGTTTACATGCACTTAGAGAAAATACAAAATATACAAAAAATCGAAGTCAAATAAAAATCATCAATAAGCAAATCAAAGTTATTTCATTCGTTCGTACTTCTGTTCTCCTATTTTGTAATTTGTGAAGTAAGTCGGATATTGGGTAACAAGTACCTAGTTTAAGTAAAATGTGTGTCTTGTGACATCTCGTGTAAACATTGACACGTGTGAATAGTATAAACTAAGAAAAATGCCAACAGTTAACTGTAACGGCATGTGTGTGTTAAAGTGCAAAGCGCTATCTAAGCGATAGCTTTAATGCTTGTAACACACGTTGCCAATAAAGCCAAGTTTAACTTGTACAGAAGCAGACACGCAACAAAAGAACACCTGATGCAGCATTTCGCTCTTATTGTGAGCTCATCAGAGGTGTATACTTAAGTGCGGTATACGACTGTACAAGACGGCGGTTGGTCTTTTAAGCTCTCGTGAAGCAATGAACATAAGTAAAATGTGGCCGTTACCGTTAACTGTTGTCATTCTTCTTAGTTTATACAATTCACAAGTGTCAATGTTTACACGAGATGTCGCAAGACACACATTTTACTTATGTTTATTGCTCCACGAGAGCTTAAAAGACCAACCGCCGTTATACTTGGCTTTATCGGCAACGTGTGTTACAAGTATTAAAGCTATCGCTTAGATAGCGCTTTGCACTTTAACACACACATGCCGTTACAGTTACCTAGTTTAACTATTTTTAACAGATTTATTATTTGTCAAAAGAAAGCCTACAGCATGTGATGCCCCGTGAACTACAACAGTCACACTCTCAATCTCATTCATTTAGCATTGATTATTTATAATCAATGCATTTAGGTTTATTACTTATCTACTAGAATAGATGAATGCTTCGGAACAAGTTAACATAACTTCAGCAATGGTAAGATAGAAGTAAAAATAATAATAATAATAATAATAATAATAATAATAACTTTATTGAAACAAAAGAAAATCCCAGTTTCAAGGACTCACAGTTTAGCGCTATGTAACAATTAGTACAAAACTCACGCTGTTGAATAAAATAGGCTGTTCTTCCACTGGCCCCAAAAAAAATTATAATAAATTCTAGCTACTCAGTCGTAAATGTTGTAATAGGTAGACTCTGTAAGGAATAAGTAGTATATAAAAACAATACTATACAGTGAGCATAAATGCAAGAACTATCCAAATTGTTTAATAGACTGGATTGAAACACGACTAACGGCCGATCTGTTTCCGCCATAAATATTGAAATAATTTTACCCTAAATAACCCTTTACTACCACTACGACAAATGTCTCTAGGACAGCTATTCCATAGACGGGAGATATTAAATCTGGAAAGACGATTGAAACTTAACCAATCTGTGTAAGGGAAGAGTTATCTGGTCTTTTCGTCTTAAATTAATATTGTGTACATCTGTGCGGAATTGTATTTTTTTATATAAATAGGTAGGTACACGAGAAGTTATGATGGTATAATATATTATTGTAAGGCTATGTAAAATTCTACGATTCTTCATGTTTAACCAGTTAAGTTCAGTAAGTTTAGAACTTGTGCGCCCACCTCTCCTAATACCAAAGATCAACCTGATGCACAAGTTCTGAGTCCGTTGAATTTTATTCGCGACTTTTTTGTTAATACAAGGACCATATACCGTATCAGCATAATTAAATATAGAAAGCACCAATGACTCAGTTAGTAGTTTTTTAACTTCTAACGAAAAAAATTTCTATTTCGGTATAACATTTTAATGTTGGCAAAAGCTTTTTGTATACAAGAGTTTATATGCTCAACAAAATTTAGTCCGGTATCAAGTAATACACCAAGATTTCTAACAATTTATGAATCAAACAAGTCATGGTAATTTGAACTTATTGAACAATGAAATGCATATTTAGGTTTTTTTTGTCATTACTCTTAAGAGCTTTACGAACCTCTTTTTTTCATACTCTACGTGAAATTAAGTCAAAAATCTCGGCGTATAATCTTTGCATTACTTCTCAAACCATGTCTCTGGCACTTGACAATTAGAACTGTAATAAGTAGTAGACAGCGTGCTTGAAGTGAAACCCTCAAAAATAAGAATGTCGGAGGCCGTATCTATGAAACTAATTATCAGACACTTTTAAGAAAGAAATTTGGTAAATATAAGTTTTCTGAAAAATATTTACAAGCTTCTAAAATGACCGCTAGATAGCATAACAATTATCACTAATAGAAGACTTTTTTTTGCTTAATATAGGTACATTTACCAAAAATGTGTATTTTGTAATTTATAGATAATTTTTATTTGTTTTTGTTTCACATTTTTACTCCACTTATGAAATAAGATGGGTAGTTATGCGACGGTTTTTAAATCGAAAATTTTAACTCCCTTTTTTTCACAACACAAATTAGAGTGAGTACGTTATAATAAAGCTTTTAAAGATTTTTAAATGTTTCAAATATTTAGAAAAATATTCTTTTTACATTTTTTTATTTCAAATATAAGTTACTTATAATTTAATTATACACATTTCTTGTTTAAACTATTTTTTGGTCCGATAAGGAGTTACTGAGATATAACAATCACGTGACCAATATCAATTTTACAAAAAAAGCTGAGGGAGAAAAGTTGTTGGAAATTCTATTGTCTATATAGCTTTTGTTTAAACCATTTTTTGTAAACTCCCACAAAAAATGGAGAGTGTCCCATTTTTTCCAAAAAAAAAAAAAAAACCCACCATCCCCAGTACCGCGAAGGCAATAATGATGTTCTTTACCGTAGTATATACACTATTTTTTCACTACTAAATAAAATTAAATTTAATTACGATTTAATCACTCTTTACTTAAAATTCAAAATCTAGATGCTATTTTATTAAGCTAACAAGTTCATTTCTTTCTTGATCCTAGTTTTTCATTCGTTACAGCTTTTCATTAATAATAAATAATTTTTTGACCCGTAGGAGAGAAGAGCAACTTTACAACTCAAAAATAAATCAAACGATAAGGTTCTAGGTTAGTAGTAAAAAAACTATTTTTTTTTTTAGAGAACAAGTACTATATAGTACAAGTATATAAACCATACATTTTTTCTACCAAATTAATGCTCTAAATACGAGGCGTGTTTTTTAAATAAGTACCGTTTTGAGATTCCGCTGCTGCACCGGTACGGTCGGCTTTCCGCGCTGTATATATGTATCTGTCGGCCACGCGAAGACGCCGTTCGGCATTTTCGCCGCTGCGTACGGTTGTCTGTGAGTGTTTAAAATGCCACCGCCTATCGAAAGTCTCGCCGACTGCTGTAACGGTCTGTTATTCGTTTTCTTTGTACCAAACGCCTAAAAACAATTGATATTAATCGTGAGATCTGTGCAGTGTACGGAGAAAATATTATAATTGAAGAAAATGCCAACAGTTAACTGTTGGCATTTTTCTTAGTGTATACTATTCATAGGTGTCAATGTTTACACGAGATGTCGCAAGACACACATTTTACTTATTATAATTGAAGGAATAGTACGAAAGTGAGTTAGGCTGTTAAAGATGGCTGCTCCAATTTCCAAGATAAGGAAAGCAGTGAGTGCGGTCATCTTTAAACGCAGTTTTGTGTAATGGAACTTGGGAATTTAATTGCATCGAAAATTCAGATAAATAAACTTAAGTTTTTATACATTTATTAAATTCTTCGGAACGTGCGTTTACATATTTGGCACAATCGATACTAATTTTAGAAACTACCTGACTACAAAAACATTTCTTAAGTAAGGGCAAGCTTAGTACCGTTAAGGGTGAAAGGGGGTTTATGAGTATTTCTAAAAATAGAACAATGTTCAAAAGGACACAACAAGCAGGTACATTACACCTCCCTCCTTAAGAAAAAGCTAACATTATTAGGGTATGGTAACAATAACAATCTAATGTTAACGATTCTACTTACTAGCGATTATTTTAACAAAAATCAAAAGAATATATATAATATAATAATACAGATTACTTAACTAATATAATCATACATGTATAGCATTTTGAAAATACATAGCAAAACAATAATTTGAATTTACATGTAACATAACTAACTAGATATAGTCGGCTCCAGTAGATGTCAGACATAAAAAAAAATCATTTACAAGGTTATCAATTATTTTTGATAAATGCGTGTTTTAACCTATCTACATGAGTTATAATAGTTTTATTTTTCCTAGTTTGGATTCTACAGTTTACCGGAGATATCATTTCTTTAATTTCATAAGGACCTGTATAATTTTGTGTTAATTTTTTACTTTTACCTAATTTACTATGTTCGTTGAGCATATAAACTCTATCGCCTACTTTATAATCTACATTCTTAATGTTCCTATCATAATATTGCTTATTTCTTTGTTTTGAAATAATTATATTTTCGCGTGCAATTTCTCTAGTTTTTGGAGTTTTAAGCGTAAATCGTCTAAGTAATTATCGTAGGTGTACATAAATTCTGTAGATTTTGTAATTGAATGGGGTAAAGATGGCTTATTTCCAAATACTAACTCGTGAGGAGTAAATTTAGTTGATGAATGCTCTGATGTGTTATAGGAAAACATTGCAAACTCCAACCATTGGTCCCAGTCGGTCTGTTTGTCGTTAACGTAATGTTTAAGGTAGTCTGCAAGTGTTGCGTGACTTCTTTCTAACGCTCCGTTTGTTTGTGGATGATAAGCAGAACTATGTAACTTTTTATTTTTAATAATTTTGAGACTTCTGTAAATAGTTTAGACATAAAATCTGACCCTTGATCTGTCAAAATTGATTCGGGGATTCCAAATTTACAAATAAAATTCGTAACAAAAGCGTTTGCTATACTTTCGGCTTCGTGATTTTGTAAAGCGTAAGCCTGAGAATATTTTGATAGATCGTCCTGTAGAGTGAGTATAAATCGATTACCTGATTCGGTTAAGGGAAGTGGTCCGACAATGTCAAGAAATACCTTTTCGAAGCATTTCGTAGAAGTTGTAGTAATTTCCATAGGTTGTTTAGATTTTTTCCTAACCAACTTATTTTTCTGACATGATTCGCAAAATTTTATGAATTTTTTACATCGTTTTCATGTTTTTCCAGGAGTAATTTTGTTTTAATTTTTGTATGTTTTATGAAACCCTAAGTGGCCTGAAATAGGATTAGAATGGTTTTCGATTAAAATTTGTTGTATTTCATTTGAATTGGGAGTTACAATGTTACCATGAAATATTTTAACATGTATACCAGTATTATGGAATACATATCTAATCATAGATCTAACCTTATGCCATTTCAAAAGGTCAGCTCCGCAGCCTAGCTTGGGAATACTGATAGAGTTTTGGTTATGTATGCGAAGTTGATTTTTAGTTTAATTAGCGTTAGAAATAAATCTTCATAGCTTGGTTTTCCCAATAATTAGTTTTTGTTATTAAATAGAAAATGAATTTTTATTTTGTTCTACTACGCCTACATCATGTAATTGTAAATTTTGTGATATTAAATTGTCGAAGTGATTAAATTTATCTTTGAATTGTAAGGCTATTCCAGATGACATTTCGATATCACTAGATATGCAGTGAGCTAAATTATCATTTGAAGTGAAGAGAGATTCGTCGTATTCGGTAATGTTACTGTTTAAAATGACACTGGACTTTAATTTTTTCAGAAAATCGGAATAAGATTGAAATTCATTGTTTTGTGCGATCGGGTTAGAGTTTACGCGATTTAATTGAGGTATTCTACTTAAACAATCTGCATTTGAGTTTAGTTTTCCCGGTTTGAAAACAATTTCATATTCGTATTCCTCTAAAGTAAGCCTCCACCTGACTAAGCGTGAACCTGGGTCTTTTACATTGAACAACCAGATTAAAGGACGATGGTCAGTGTAAATTTTGAATTTTCTGCCATACAAGTAAGGTCGAAAATGTTTTACAGACCACACAATTGCCAATAATTCGCGTTCGGTCGTACTATAGTTAGACTCTGCTCTATTTAAGGTGCGACTGGCGTAAGCTATAGGAAGATCTTCAGGAACTACTCCTTGGGATAGAATTGCACCAATTGCGAAATTACTTGCATCACAAGTTAGATTAAATTCTAATTGAAAATTTGGATATTGAAGAATAGGTTCTGAAGTTAAATCTTTTTAAAAGCTCAAAAGCGTTTTGTTGTAAACTAGTCCATTTAAATTCTGCATCCTTTTTTAATAAACGTGTTAACGGTTGTGTTTTTTTACTAAATTGATTTATAAAACGTCTGTAATACCCTGCAAGTCCGAGAAATGATTTTATCTCTTTGGGTTTTTTTGGAACGGGGAAATTGATTACACTTTTTATTTTGTTAGGATCTGGTTTTACGCCCGAATCTGTTATCAGATGTCCTAAATACATGACTTCGCGCCTCATAAACTCACATTTGTGGGGTTCAATTTTTAATTTGTTTTCGGATAATCTTTGAAAAACTTCTCTGAGCTTAGTGTTGTGATTTTCTAATGTGTCGGCATAAATTACAATGTCGTCTAAATAAACAAAACATCGAGTACCTTGTAATCCAGTAAGAACGTTATTCATCATCCTTTGAAATGTGGATGGAGCATTTTTTAGACCAAATGGCATGCGACAAAATTCAAAATGTCCTTCAGGAACAGAAAACGCGGTCTTGAGGGAATCTTTTTCGTCCATCTTAATTTGATGAAAACCCGAAGCGAGGTCTAACGTTGTAAAATATTTCGCGTGTCCTAACTGATCTAAAATTTCTGTTATGTTTGGAAGAGGATAGCTGTCTCCGATTGTGACATCGTTTAGCTTCCTGTAGTCAATTACAATACGCCATTTTGTTTTTTCTGGGTAATCTGATTTTTTGGGTACAATCCAGATGGGACTGTTCCAAGGAGAGTTAGAAGGTTTAATTATTTTTTGATCTAGCATTTTTTGTATTTGATGATTGACTTCATGTTTGTGCACCTCGGGAAATCTATATGTTTTTGCATTAATGGGCACGTCTGACATTGTAGGAATACTGTGAATAGTAGCATCGGTGTAAGTCAATTCATCATTTTTAATAAAAATAGTTCATTGTATTCGTGACATATAGTAATAAGGTGATTATACTCTTCCTCGTTTAGATGAGAGGTTTTAGCAATTTAGAAAGTTGATCAAGTCTGAGTGAATTAGAATTTTTGTGGAGCGAAGAATTCGAATTTAGTAAATGAATGCGTTGAGTGTCATTCGGATCTAAACGTACTTGAATCTTATTAATTTTAATTGGTTTTTCGGTCGTATTTAAAATGGAAGTGATAGCTGTAGAATTGCTATCCACTCTAACAATACTTGGACATAAAAATACACCTTCAAGTATTTGCGTTTTATTAATTACGCCTTCCTTGAGAAGAGGATTTAAAATGTCAACATTTATTATGGTTTCTGATCTGGGTTGAATAATGCATATTTTATTTGCGAGATTATGTGATTGATCAAATTTATCCTTTAAATGTTGGAAGTTACTAAAATCAGAAGTATTGGTTATGTAATCATTAATGTGATAGAGAGGAATTGATTCGTTGTTAATCACTAATTGATCACATTCATAGTCAATCTTGCAATTATTATTTTTTAAAAAATCATTGCCTATAATGCCGTCATAATCTAAAGGAAAATCAGTTTTGACACAATGGAAGATTTGTTTGTAGATTTTTTTATGAATTGTGATGTAGATGTAGCAATACCCTAGAGTTTGAATTGGATTTTCGGGGTTATCTATTCCAGTTAAAAATATTTTTTTATCCACGAAACATTCAGTATCTTCTTTTAATTTATTTATCTTAATAATACATATATCTGCGCCCGTATCTAAGAGTAGTGAATTAATTAAGGTTTTTGTCTTATTTAATTTAAGTTTAACGTATGTTGTAACTGCTTTGTGATTTATTGTAAAAATTCGGCCTGAATTGAGGTTGCAGTCCCAGACACGACCGTTGTCTGTGGACTTTGAAAGTTTAAAGAATTCGTTGATGAATTTTCTGAAGCGTTTCCGTTCTGTGCGGAACTAGTAGGAAAATTAGCGTTAAAATGAGAAATGTTTTGCGAATTAGAAAATCGATTGAAGATTGTCGATTTTGATTCTGTTGATTATTATATGCTCTTTTCCGGCAATGTTCTAAGACATGACCATTCTTTTACAATACCTACAGAATTTGTAGCCGCTTGGAGGTTCATTTCTAGAGAAAGTGTTAAATTGATTTCGAATTGGAACGGAATCACTACGTACAAAACTTGTAGAGGGTACATCAGGGTTATAATGATTTGCAACGCGTCTCACGTAATTTTCTTGTTTTGCAAAAACTGAGATTTGGTTTAACATTTTTATTGTAACGACAAGTTACGTTGTTGTGATTTGATTTGTTACAAATGCTACAGAATTTTAAGTTAAGGTTTTGAAACTTAGAGATTTCGAATTTTGAGCGTAATTCCTGTTCTTCTGTAAGAGCAAGATTTATGGCTTCTTCTAATGACTTAGGTTTGTTCGATTTTACAATTAAAGCAATATCACGATTAAGACCACTTATGAATACATTTAACGCTTGATTTTGTAATAATTCTAAGCAAGCTTGTTTTGCTTCGATTGAATAAGACTGACTTAGTGAGTTTATTAATTTTACATAACAATTTTCAACCCTATTTGAATAAGATAATATACTTTCGTTTTGATTTTGCTTGCATGAACTAAGTTCTAATTGCCATTGACTGATTGTTCTTTTTTCACCAAAAATATCTAATAAAAGAGATTTTAAATCCGGCCAAGTGTTAAAGTTCTTATTTCTAATTAGCGCCCTAGCATTATCGGTAATTTTAGTTTCTATGATAGCAAGTAAAGTTTTTTTGCTTCTTTAACTAGTGAATTAGTTTTATCGCAATTGTCAATAAATTCGTTGAGTTTTGATTTCTGACCGTCAAATTTGATTAACATTTTTTCTGCGAGTTCAATACTTATATTTGCCATTTCGGTTTCGGAATTATTACTTAATTCGTCAATAAATTCTACAGATAAATTATTAATTTCTATACTATTGGAAAGGTCTGAAGAACGCTGATAATATGTCATTAATTAGATTTAATAAAATAATTTTACGTGCGAAAATTATACAAAAGTACACAAAGTAAAATTATTGCTGTACCTACTTGATGTTGGCGTTGACTGTGGACCAGTTGAATTTCGATCTCGCGGCGTTGATAACTTCTTTTAGATTCTTGATTTCGATTTAGAGATGATTTGTTCTGTCGATTTCGTTGAATTTTGATTCGGTTTTGATTGTGATATACCTGCCGTGCTTCTTCCCAATTATTCCGTTTCTTTACATCGATCCCACTTCTGACACCAATTTTCGTGTAATGGAACTTGGGAATTTAATTGCATCGAAAATTCAGATAAATAAACTTAAGTTTTTATACATTTATTAAATTCTTCGAACGTGCGTTTACATATTTGGCACAATCGATACTAATTTTAGAAACTACCTGACTACAAAAACATTTCTTAAGTAAGGGCAAGCTTAGTACCGTTAAGGGTGAAAGGGGGTTTATGAGTATTTACAAAAATAGAACAATGTTCAAAAGGACACAACAAGCAGGTACATTACATTTTGTACCATTCCTTCGCTCATAATATTTGCTCTGTATACTGCATAAATCTTACGATGAATATCGATTACTTTTGGGCGTTTGGCACAAAAAAACGGATAACAGAATATTGTAGCGGTTAGCGGGACTTCAAATAGGCGGAGGAATTTTAATCAGTCACACCCAACCATACGCATTAGTGAAAAATGCCGTACTGACGTCTCCCGCATAGCCGACTGATGCAGGTACACAGGGCGCATGTGCGGAATGCCGACCCTCCCGCTGTAACGACGGAATCTCAAAACGGTACTTATACAGTGGCGGCTTGTCTATAGGGTCAATTGGTCAATGACCTCCCAAAATTTTGACAATATATAAAAAAATATTAATTATTACGTGTTTTATTAAAATAGGTAATTTACTAGCAAAAGTCGCAAGTATTATTAACTTAAAATTTATCGGCAGTCGTTCGTAATTCATCCTCCTTAACCTTGGGCTGGCGGTGCGAATTGTCCTCATTGAATTAGATCTACCCGGAAAAACTCGAAAACGTGCAGCGCCCG
Source organism: Abscondita cerata (assembly GCA_030710515.1). Taxonomy (NCBI): domain Eukaryota; kingdom Metazoa; phylum Arthropoda; class Insecta; order Coleoptera; family Lampyridae; genus Abscondita; species Abscondita cerata. Next base: position 599,641 of record JALBCR010002156.1, on the reverse strand, counting down.
AATAAACGCGAACGTCCGAAGCAATAATCAACTTTTGGCCATAAGCCTGGTCCGGGAGTTTAGGTTGGCTTCGAATAGGGTGTACATCTACGCTCGGTTTTTGATTCGATTTTCGCGTGTTTTAAATCAATTTAAGAATTTATATTGATATTTTTTACTGTTGTTGTGTTGTTTTGTAAAAATACTATTTTTGGTTCGCTTGTGCATGCGCTATTATAGAAAATGTCGGTAGTGCAGAAAATTAAACAACTAAAAGTGCTAACGAACTTAATTTTTATAAAATAAAAAGATGTTCATCGAAACTTTCGCAAGGTAATGTACGATTTAGCTGACTGGATATGTGGTTGTGAAGTATCAAACGTATTTTACTGTTTTGTTTGTTTATTATTTTCTAAAGACTCGTCAGACTCGCTATGGTGCAAATCCGGTGTAAGCGATTTAAAACATTTAAAAGAAAAAATAAAAAAACATGCTTCGTCTGCAGAACACATGAAATGCTCGGTAAATTTTGCAACCGTAGGAAATGTTGATATTCGTACACAGCTAGACAATGCTTATAGAAAATCCTTAGAGATTTTAATGAAAATGTTTCGAAAAAATCGCTATATTTTGAACAAAATTGTAGATATTTTGCGGTGCATTTGAGTTGGCACTACGTGGCCATGATGAAACGGCTTTATCTGATAATCCAGGAGTTTTTCGAGGACTTATTGATTTTGTAGTCGAGTTGGATCCGATTTTTAAGGAGCATATGGAGAAGGCAACCGTTTTTAAAGGAACATCCAAATCGATTCAGAACGATCTACTTGACTCGATGCTGGCTGTAGTTCAGGAACAAATAAAGCAAGAAATTAAATTAGCTAAGTATGTTGCTGTGCAAGTGGACGAAACTACCGACAGTTCTACTAAAACCCAAGTGGTTTTTATAATTCGTTATATTTTGTCTGGCGTTGTACACGAACGGTTTGTAAAATTTGTAAATCCTTTAGGAACCACAGCTTCACACCTTACAGATGTAATTCTTCATGAATTAGAAAATCTTGACATTCATAAATTTCTAGAAAAATTAATTGGGCAAACTTTCGATGGGGCGTCGACAATGAGCGGAAAATTAGGAGGCGTACAAAAAAATTAAAGAACATTACCCTGCCGCGAATTTTATACATTGTTATGCATACCAATTCAACTTAATTTTACAAAAAGCAGCAGGTAAAGATAAAAGTGTTAAAGTTTTTCTTTGCAAATTTACATGGTTTCTCAACATTCTTTAGTGAGATCCCCAAAACACAGCGGTTCTGGATGAGTTTGTAAAAGCTCGCTTACCTAGAGCAGCTCCCACGAGGTGGTATTTTAATGTACATTGTGTGGAAACTGTGTTTGTTTATAGTGCAGACATTCTGTTGTGTTTAGAAAAAATAATCGAAATAGAAGAAGATTCAAAGACGATTAATCAAGCTATTGGTTTAAAAGGCTTTTACAAAATGAAGATTTTATATTTTGGTTGAACTTCTTCCATCCTGTAATGCCCCCATTGTGACATACTTTTTTAATGAACTTCAAAAACGTAGTATAGACATTTTATCTGTAAAAATTATATCGACTCCTTAAAAGTTCAATTCAAGCAGTTCGCGATAAAATTTTAAATGCCTACAATTTCGTTAAATACTACTAAGCGACCACGAAAAATGAAGATTCTAAGCGTCGAGTGACACTTGGAAGTTTGCGACATAATCATTTCTGAAATGCACCATTGGTTTAGTTTCAGTGATCATTTAGTGATTAGTCCAACTGTTTTATAGTGATCCAGTTTGAAAATTACAAAAACAATTTTCCAGATAATATTTTGAATTTGGTTAAGAAAGACTATCCTTCTATAAATTTCTTAAAACTAAAAAACTGACCTACAAGTTATTTATGATCGTCCTGAATTCCGCGGTAGTTCTGGGGCTGTTCCACTACTTCAACTTCTTTACGAATAATAACTTGAGTGAAACGTTTTCTGAAACTGTAAATTTATTAATTTTACTGTGCACACTGCCAATGACAACCGTTGAAAGTGAGCGTTGTTTTTCGACCTTAAATAGAATAAAGACCTTCTTACGCAACACTATGGGGCAAGACAGATTACCGCTTTAGCGATGTTGAGTATCGAGAAGTCATTTGTAAAGGAATATGCGATTTTAACGAACGTGTTTATTCAACACTTTTCCACTGCTAAAGAACGAAGAATGGACCTCGTTTAAGCTCAGTTTAAGACCATTTAAAGCGGAATTTAAAAGGTAAAATATTTATATTTTTCTTAAGTATGCCTATTTTTAAAATTAATGTTTGACCTCCCAGTATGATTGACCACGAGCCGCCACTGACTTAATTAAAAACACGCCTCGTATAACACGTGCTATTTGCATATATTTTTCTTTTTTTTACAAACATCAATAATTATAATAAAAATAAATCTTCGGGAGTATGTAGTATTTGTATAGGAGGGGAAAGAGAAGGGGGCGGGGGCGGGGTCGTTTTGAGTTCTATTTTTCCCAAATTTTGCGAACAAAGTCTGGTGAGTTTTAATGTAGCTCTTGATCTTATCTATATGTGGTTGGAGCAGCAATGCTGAGTACTTGGTTATGTAGTATGTTGGTGATCCAGTGGTCTCAAAGGGACATTAGCCTTGTGGATCTTGTGTAGCCCGAAAAGTCTTGGATGAACAGCTTTGGATCTTAAAATTTATGTTTTTGAGTATCTTCTTGTAGAGAAGATTACTTGATGGATCAATAGTTTGATGAGTCATTATCTCGTTTGTGTGGTATCTTTCTTCAGGTTTTAGAAAACGGTGGCTTTTCCCTTATCAGCTGTTTGAATGACGATGTCGTTGTCGGCATTCAGACCTCTCAATGCTCATGTTTAACTTCTCGACAAACTGCTCTTTGGACGTTTTGCCTCTCTGAGGTCAACATTTACTGTTTACAAAAACCAAAGTATAGTTGATTATTGATACGCCATCTAGCGCTCAAAAGTTAATTGATTAAGAACTTTTCTTGCAACGCAATTCGTAGAATAAGAAAAAAATTAATTTTAGTTTATTATAAATTTCGTCAAGATGATCGGGAGCGGTCGACAATTTAAACGGAAATTTGTTGAACACAAAGCGAAGCAAATAAGGTCAACAGAATTGAATGTGCGTTTTCAAAACATCTTGGTTAAAAAAATAGCAACAAAACTTAAATTACGCTCCCTCGGTCATTTTAGAAAGACGTATTTTGTAGTCGTTCATCATGGGTCCACGTCATGATGGGCCGCTAACTGTTTTTACAAATTTTCCGGTTGCATAAAACGCTGCCTTCCTTATTGGTGGTTGAATGTAGTGTTGCGGCACTAGATTAAGCAGTTTAATTCTCGACAAAGCCGTAAGTTAAAAACTCTGAGTGCATTTAGTGTTTTACATAAAACAAGATAGTTGATTAGTGAACGCCATCTAGCGCTCAAAGAATTAATTGATTAAGAATCTTCTTGCAACTGCAGTTTGAATAAGAAACCGTTATTTGACTATTTTCGGGCTAATATTGAGGTTGTAGCAAAGAATAAAAAGCTTGAGATTTTGATCTAATTTTTGCTATGTGGTGTATGATAGACTCCTAACTACGTCCAATAATGGACCAAGGCTCATTGGCAATAATTTCTTTTTCAATTATAGATATGACATCTAAACAAACGCAACTTTGGGACGAGCTTGTCATGCGATAGGCTATTCAGAACGTACAGGACCACAATATGGGATTTAAGTTGGCTGCAAAGACCTTCAACGTTCCCAAAACAACTTTGCGAAGCCGTTTAGTTAAACAGGGCAGGGTAATTTGGGAGGACGACAAGCAATTTTTTCTAAAGCTATGGAAGAGGAGATTTAGGGCATATTATATGGAAACACGTTTTTTTGGACTAACTTCTAAAGAATTACGGTGTTTGGTATTCGCAGAAGCCGAAAAAAGTAAAATAAAGCATTGTTTTAGTCGTGAAAAAAAATTGACTGTTTGGAAATGGGTTAGGGGATTCCTAAGACGCAACACATGAATATCATTGCGAGGCCCAGAAAGTACATTGTTAGCATGAGCCCAGGCTTTTAACAAGCCTAATATTTAAGCCTATTTCGATGCACTATCTAATACGATGGAGCAATACAACTTTCACTGAAAATATATTACGCGGGATTAAAAAAATGTTTCATCAAATATTGCCATTAATGACAAAGCAACATATAACAGGTGTATCTTACCTTAATTTGTACATTTGTCAATTCTGACAGATTTAATTTCAACACATTCAATTTTATGCATTTAGAGTAAACGTACGTGAATTTTTTCATGGTCCACTTTGATGAAAAATTTTTTGAATCACGGGTTACAATATGGATGTTTTAGGTTTGACTACGGTCCAAAAGAAATGTCAAAAAATATACGCTTTAAAAGGTCGCAAGCAAGTTAGTGAACTTAGTGCAGAGCGTAGGCAACACGTAATCGTAGTGTGGGCAATGCATGTCATGGGCACTTTTGCCTGTCCAGCTCTTATTTACACTTGTCAAAGGACAAACGCTTTCGAAACGTATAAGTGGATTACCGAGGCTCAAGGCGATATCATTGAAAACCAAATGAAATTAGACATTCAAAACCCATCTTCATCTGGTTTAACTCGTCTTTGTCGTCAGTTCTCAACATTTCAGTGAACAAAATTTTACCTCTCACTCAAGCTGAAGCAGTTGAGGCTGATGAAAGAAAAGGCAGAGGACGTCGAAAATTGACCACTTGAATTCAGCACCAGAAATGCGTAAACTTAAAGAGAAAATAATTGAAATGAAGAGAAGATAAGAAAACAACAAAGCAGGGTAGTAAAACGGAAACTTGTCATTGAAAATGACAGTTCTGATGAAGATAAAACCGCCTTGGAGGAATTTCTGAAAAATGGATAAGAACAAGACGACTCAGACGATGCTAGTTGCCTTTACTGCAATGAGTTGTACTCGCACTCACGTGCTAGAGAAATCTGGATTCGTTGTCAAAAATGGTGGTCGTGGAGCCACAATGAGTGTGCTGGTGTTACGTCTCGTTGCAAATCTTTTATTTGTAAACTATGTACTTAATGTTTTATTATGTTAGTTTCTTCTATACTTTATCTAATAAAACCTACTTTTATTCATTGATTTTCAAAGGACCAACACGGACACACATGTGCCAATGATGGACCCCTGAACTATTTTTTTTAAATACCTATGTTATTATACTGAAAATTATTTGATAAAAAATTTACCCTATACATACTATAATAAACTTCAAATAAAGTACATATTTTCATATAAAAGAAGATGAATAACTCCAAAACTAAAAGAGATATAATGATATTTCCCCCATCATAAGCACATTTCCAGTAGGGTGTGAAAAATATCAAGACGTATAGAAAAATATACAAACGAAATGGTCAGGATTAAAAATGAAAATTAAAAAAATAAAAACTTTCTTGATTTTGAGTGAATAGTAGGTAATAATTGCATTTTAAGAATTTATCTTTTTATAAATGGAGTGTCTAAAAGATTAATTAAGTTTGCATTCAAAATAGTATACACTATGCAAAACTATTCAAAGAAAGTCTTGTGTCAACAAAATCGGAAGCAAGTGCAAAAATATTATCTACGAGGTCGTAGAACTTCTAAATTATTCTTCCTTACGAAACAATAAAAATACATCATACTTTTTAGTGTTTTAACGTATTTAGAAAATATTTGCATTTCACAAACGCAGCTTCGCACGTACGAATAGTGTTTATAATTTCTTTTTTATTTGTTTCAGTGTTGAGAACCTCTTGACAATGAAAATATAGCGTCAATAAAATCTCCACCTTTTTGACAGAAATAGGTATAGATTGTATGTTTGACTACATTCTTGGAAATATGTGAAAATTTTTGTTAACGTTATCTACTAATTTTGGACATTTTTTTAAATAGTAATAATAAAAATGAATTTGTTTAAAAACAGCATATAATTATTCTTTAAAAACTTAGGAATCTGTTTTTGATGAATCGTTTGAAAATTCTTTCATTCGGTATTTAAAAAAAATATATAGCTAATTGCTTTTGATGATTTGAATTTTGTATATTCATGTAACCTTGCAAACCGGTCATTTCGCAAAAATTTGCATTATGCAAAATATTAGACGGATGTGCTTCATTTGATTTTAACATTTCTACGGTTTAAAAAATCATTAATCAAAGCTCTCTATGACTCACTGTTTGAAAATTAAATAAAGATCTTCTTTTTAAAAATGAGTTTAACCGAAAGAAAGCGCACAATTTCACCTTATAAGTAGCATCAACACTACTAAATTCACGGTCACCGATTGTAAAGGCTTGTAAGCATTTGTAAGCTTTCATTTATGTATTTTTACTTTTTGAGCGAAAGTTATCAATTTTAATCTTAATAATTTTGGTGAGTATCAGAAAGAACTTAATGAATTAAATATAGTTTAATTCTTGAAATCTCTTCTTCCTAATATATTATATCATAATGAAACATGAGGAGTGCCGCCGGTACCACTTTAGTACCTACTTTCAAAGCTATTAACCAATCGCATCGAAGACACTCAGTCTGCATACATTAGTGATGTCAAAACCGCGAAAATTCACTTGGTATGTGCATTTGTGATTGTTACTTGAAGAAGCATTGAACTATTGTTGTGTTACGATGAAGAATGAGGTGTGCTGTGTGTTTGTTCTTGTAATTGTTGGTAAGTAATTTTTTTTTTGTATTTTTATAAACGGTACCCGACGCGTTAAAAAAAATTAAATATTTTTACAATACTTTATTTTCACTTTTAAACTCAAAATGATATAGAAAGTATTAAGTGAAAGTAACTCTCACAAGTTTTAAACTAATTTCAGTTGGAGATATCAATGCGAGATCAGAATACAAGTCTTTGTCGGAACGTTGTTCTCTAAATTATTTTATGTTTATACCCTATTGCATAACTTGGTACATAATTTATTTTTTTAATACTTTCTTTTATTAATATATGTAGGAGAGTCTGCGTGTGGTAGTAAGGAAATTAATTATGTAATATTTATGAGACAAATTATAAGCGACATTTTATAATACTTATGTACTTTCTGTTGTTAGTGATGAATTAAATTAAGTTAGAACACAGAACCTTCACTTTGATGATTCGGATTCAATTAAAACCTTAACCCATATTATATTCACATTCACTTTTTGATACAGTTCAGTGCACGAGAATCTTTTTCAGTGTTAGTTAAAACCTATTTTTCTTAAACTGAAATTTATCTTCTAATAGTACTAATTAACGTATAAACGTATTGTCACTTTCTGTGTTACGTAATTTTACAAATAGCAATACACTTAAGGTATGTTCGAAAAGCTCGAAGCAAAATATGGATAAATCAAACGTATCCGGATATTAATTTTCATTCCCATGCATTCGCATAGTTGATGAATAATTTATAACGTGATGTTCAATGGCGGTATATTTTAAGGTTGCGGTTAAAATAACTTTAATTGTGCAAAAAACTCTGAAGATCACTAACTTTCAATAGGAAACCTGATCATATCATTTTTTATAATGTATGTAAAATAAAATAACTAGAAGTAAGTTTTAATATTTATACTACCTACAATAAAACACCTTGAACTTGAACAATACTTATATCATAGTTAAGTAGAACCAATTTCTCTTGTTGCAATTTCCCATTTCACCAAAACTTTTGTCTATGAAAAAAATTTTTCAATCTGCACGCTTGAAATATTTGCGGTTTCAATCAGACATCTGTTTAATTTGAAAAGAAAGTAAATTATTAAATTTAATTTCTTTTGTTTATCTTAAACAATAAATTATCAAATGCTACGATTTGATTTACAGGTTTAGCGTCAGTCAAACGCATGCTCCAGAGGATCCGTGTAAAGTGAAATCGAGACTTGTTCCAGACGACAAATATTGCGACCGATATTGGGAATGCGTTAACGGTCAACCAGAGTTATACGATTGTCCAAACGGTTTGGTGTTTGCAGGTAAAAAACCGAGAGTAACTGAAGGTTGCGATTATCCATGGAGATCTAATTATTGCGATAACAAAACAAGCTAGTAAGTGATAGTAAGTTGTTTAAAAATCGCCTCCTAAAGTTAGCTTTAGACCCTCCAATTGGTACCGATCACTGTGGATGGTTGTATGGAATTTTTGGTCATGAAACTTCTTGCACCAGGTATTGGACTTGCTGGAACGGAACGGCAACAGAACAATTATGTATTGGAGGACTTTTATACAATGAGGCAACTCATTCTTGCGATTGGCCCGAAAATGTAGCCGGCTGTCAAAAACATCGTAGGTATCCCATAACTGCACTATCCCAGAATTAATCAATTCTTTCAGCGCTCTGCAATGACGATGCAAACGGAAACGTTGCATTGGGAAAATCATGCAATCGATACTGGCAATGTCAAGGGGGTTACCCTCGTTTACAAAGATGCCCAGCCATGTTAGTTTTTGATCGTCGTTCTTTAAGATGTGTCGTACCACCGACTGAAGATTGCGATGTTCCTACTACTCAAATTCCATATGAGGAAGAAGGTCAGAACGGTCCTGAAAATTTACCCAACTTACCACCTGGTGCTATTCCTATTCCCAACAAGAACAAACCAAAAAATTGATTCATTTTTATATGTAAATGCGTTTAATGCGAATTATTATTTATTGTATTCCATTTACATCGTATTTAGATCAGTGCCAGTATGTTATGCCCATTTTTCTGTATTGTTTGATTGAGTTGAACTGTTTATTTATCAATTAGACACTGTAATCTGTTAGAAAAAACATTTACGATTGCAACTATCTAATACGTTTAACAAAAAACAAGTTTATTACAAAAACTACTAAGAAGTTACAAAAAAATAAAATACAATTGTTTAAATAATTATTTATTGCGTTTATCCTCATAACTGTATTTGGTTCTTTCGTCGACAAAAATTAAACCCACGTTTCAGGAGTTTTAAATATGTATTTGTATTTGGACATCAGTTCTATAATACTCAAAATAGAAGTTTATGCTAATCGCAGAGACCTACAAGTATAATTCAGTAACACGTAGACCACCTTTTTTCTTTCTTGAAAAGAAAAATATTTATTTGAATGGTTATTTACAAGTACAGCCCAAATCAAGAATTTGAACAAAATTCTATAAAGCATTTTTGCATTTAAGCTTTATCATCATAATTGGATTTCTCCGTTTCACAAGGTTTAATTTTATCATAATCCAAAAACAACTGTTAGTGCATATTGTTAGTGGGTTATTTTATTTGATCAGGGGTCAACGGCTTTAGTTGCAAGGTTACAGTTATTACAATTCCTTTCTTTAAAAAAATACATATTTTCTTCACAAAGTGCGTAAAGGTAGGTGGAAAGTATCTGTAATTTTAATCTCATAGTGCGTGAATTTTGGGATTTTAATAATTCACCGCCCCCGAGACTTATATTATGCTTAAATTCTTTGTGCGAATAGTTAGGGCATATATTGCCTTCAGATATTTCTGTAACAAAACCGAGGGAAATGTAAATTACCTCCATACCAAAACCACAGTCTAGCGGTGAGATCCTGAAGGTATTAGCACAGTTAGCACAGTATACATCTACGAATGTAGTAGTTACAGTTGAGTGAAAATATTGTCCTTAAAATAATTCGCGCAAGTTACTGCGCATTTGTCAAATTTGTAATTTAAATTTCACAGTAATGTGATGAAGGTTAGGTACTACCAGAGGTGTAACTTTTCAAAAGCTAAAAAATGTGTGTTTTAAATGCCTGGAACCTGAATGTGTTTCTCATGATTTAACATAAATTAGAATAAACTTTTCACATTACTTATTCCGATTTAACACGCCCAATCGAACTTAATTCCAGGACAATTTTGCTTTAATTGCTCTACTTGTTACTGCTCTAACCTACGTTTTTATTTTCGTTGTAGTCATGTAATTTACCACTGCAATCCTTGTTTCTTACTGAGGAAATGTTATATACAATTCTGTGGTATTAGGTAAAATATCCTGATAAATCATCCAGTACATTTTAATCAGTGTTGTTATACTATAGGCAGACTAACCAAATCGGCACTACCTTAGTACTAGTCCCTGAGCAATTAGGAATCTACCACAGACACAGAAGTATGTCTTATCTTGTTTTTTAAATAGCTATCAAAAAGGGTAAAATTTAAATCAATTATTACCAATATTTGACAAAGTTTGGCCTACGTTTTTATGGGCTTGGCTTACTGAATGTAGATGGCATGGAGAAACCGATAATCAGATGGCAGTAAAGTAGATACATTGAAAAAACGAGGAAACAATTCGATCAGGGTGTGATCAAAAATGTTCGGTAGATTTATCTGTTTTATGCACTTTTAAATTTTGAGGTGAAGGAAAATTCATTATAACAAGCAGAATTATAACTGCAAAATTTTCAAAACGACAATAATATTAAATTTTACTATTAAGTTCGTATAAAAACATATTTGTAAAAACACAGATCACGAACACTAAGGATACATTCCTATAAATGAAAAACACAACAATACAAATTACCACCAATAAAAAAAACTTAGGACTTATTCTCGTTGATATGTAAATTCCACTTAAACTGTTGAAATTCTCTACTAAGCTCAGGGTCATCTTGAAACTCATCGATTACCTCATCTCCAACATCTTTCAATACAATGACATTTTCTTTCCCGTACTTCTGGTTTTTATTTTTTAATCTACTCTTTTACCACACTTTCTATTCATTAATTTTGCATACTGCGAATAATTCTGCATACCACTGGATGAGCTGTCAACGTCTTCGTTCGATGATTTCATATTATCATGAAGTATTGTCGATACTGCAGAAGATGTTTCTTCAACACCTTCGTGATTGGACATTGAAAACACCATCGGAACTAAAGGAAGGCAACCTGATATTCCCCCTAACTGAGGATTAATCATTAAATTTGATTGAGGAAATCCAAATCGTCCTAACACTTGCGATATGTAAAATTCTTTTTCTTGTGCACCCAAAGCTTCCCATGAAGTCGCGACCGCCGCTTTTAGTTGTGCCTTAGGAGTGTTAGGATACATCCAGTGGTACAAAGTCCGAGTGCGTTTCGAAAATAAAGATTTGGCAGCTTTTAACACTTCCACTTTTTGCTGTCTTGCACGTAACGGGATGTATCCAAATTTTTAATAAGTTAGCTTCTACAAGAGGCAATGGCACCTGCAAACACCAACCTTACTACAAAATCTAAACAACTAAACTACTAACGTCAACAAGTGGTTGATGAATTTTTCTTTTTCTGCCTCTTTTTTTAGGATTTTCCGAAGACATTGTACCATTGAGGGAATTGGAAAGAAACGTGGAAGACTTGTGACATCCGTTGGCTTGAAAACTATTGGTGTGTTGAAACTAAAACATCACATAGTAACCGGACGACAAGAAATGAGCTTCTTACCTCAATCTTCCGTTTTTCGCAACTTAAGTCGATCGGTTCTTCGCATGATTGTTCTTTCACGTTTCCGTACTTTTGCAATACGGTGGATGCATTTTCATTAAGACTATAATAGCAAACGCCGATTCTGCCCGTTTTGTTAGGAAAATGTTGTTCGCCACCTCTTAGATTAAGATCGTTTATGATATTCTAATAATGTTGAAATTTTGTTTTTTGGTTAAAAGGACAACTTAATTACGTACCTGGTTAGCAGAATTTTGATTGTTATTTGCAAATATTTGAGCGGTTTCCATTGATAAATGTTGGGAATTAAATTGAAATTAAATTCATAGATTCGTATAAATTAATGGCGTTTCCAACGATTATGTAAATAAATTTCAATTGTTTTTCCCAACAGTGGAGATTTTGTCAATCATTTAAATTTTGTGGCTTGTCTTTTAAATGAAACAAACGAGTTAATCTTAAAGTTTTTCTTCGTGAAGCATAAAGCATAAAGTAAATAGAATACACAACAAACAAAATCAATTTTAACTAATAACAATACTATTATCAACATTATACATTTAATCGAGTAAATAATACATGTTCTCAACAATAATAACACGAAAATTATAAAAGAAAAATTTGGTCTATTAAGGGAAGGGTTCCAATCACACTTGCTGCGTTGTCTCTTGAATGGCTGATTCTCTATAACTATATTTTATTACCCAGGCTTTTAGTGAATGTCAAGGCGTTTTTTCCTAGGGTCTCATACTTTCAACGATAATGGAGACGAAATGAAAGTTTTGATGAACTAAGTTTTTGTATTTGTATTGCTTCGCTGCAGCAGCTGTATTTGCTGCTTCTCCAGGAGATTTTGCCGATGTTTCAATATGAGTTGGGGCCAAAGCGTCGGTGCAAGTTATGCTCTATATTTAAGTTTGACCTCAAGAAATTGCGAAGTAACGAGACCACATTAATAATGTTATTTAAGAGAGTGTCTGTATGTGCGACCAAAACTATTTTTGCAACATATACCATGACGTCCACTTTTGTTCACTAGTTTTTCGCAAATGGGGACTGCAAACATTGAAACCATATGTAGTGAGATTGAGATCCGAAAAGTGACATCTTCCTGACGCGTGCTAATTGGGTGAGCGGGGACAACAATTAACCAAGCATTGCTCTCCTTTCTTTGAGGAACAATAAATAAAACTTGCTCGTTATATGATGAGAGAGTAAAAGAGTTCATAATTGATTGAATCATTAAGTTGTCTTAATTTTTTTGATTAGTGGGATTTGAGTGAATTGTTAAATTTTTTATTCCCATCTTTTTATCGCGTCCTTGTAAAAGACAATATCATCCCGGTGAGAACAGTAAGGATACGTCAGATTTACCAGCTGATAACCGAAGCGAGGAAAGCGGAGATTGATAAGTCTTCCACTTTCCTAATTTCAATTCCTCCAAAGTGATGCAACGTTGCATTGGTGATTATTAAACCAGGAGTTAGCTATGGATTCAAATGTTTGTTTGCCAGGCAACGTGACTATGTAGTTTATTCAAACAGAAAAAAAGAAGGTTCAGCTTAACAAAAATTGGACAAAAATGAAATTGTTGGTTTTAGATTAATTTGAATATACAAATTTTGTTAATAAAATGATTTAGTTTTTCAAGTGTACTTGGACAACCACGAACAGACACTCTCTGATATCTAAGAAATAACTACGGTATATGAATATCAGCAAAGCTTTAATGTCACCCTTTAGAAGTTTTTTGCAGCGTTCCGTGGAGGATCCTACAGAAGAAGACGGATAGTACAAAGTAAGAACGAGCAGCCAAAAAACTAGAATATAGTAACAGACTAGGTTTTCATTTTTGAAAACATCGATGTTATGTTCATAATTTCTTGTAAATTAAAATTACAAAAAAACGCATTTGCGAAAAGACGTGTGGCACAATAACTCACTTTCGTTTTTGGAAGATATGCAATTTGTCCTGTTTAAATTGGATTTGTTCATTTTTCAAACTGAAGAGTTTACCCCTCTTTTTTTCCCAATCGTTGTGGAATTCCTCTCCGCCTCCTAACCGTATACCGTATTAGTAATGTCAGATTTTCGGTATTTTTGTATCTTGAGTACGTTTTTCAGCAACAGTCTAGGTTTACATAGCGTTATGTTCGTGGTTCAACTTGGTCGCTGTATCATCGACAGATGTTGAGGCGTCACAATATCATCCACATGTTGGTAGTGTCACATTCTCGTTCTTTAAGCATACTATTAATTTGTCGACTAATACCGCACGTTCCTCTGCAACATTCTCTTGTTTACACAAACCTACCTTCTGGCTCTACCTCTAATCCGCTGATTGCTTTAGCGCATGAATATTGGAAGAAGTTTTAGTAATTGCTTGTGTTTCCTTTCCTTTCTCCAATTGATACCCCGAATAATCAATCTCCACTCCAGCTACTCGAAAGGCGAAAAACGTAGTTCTATTTTGTTTTCATATTCAGATTCTAAATTAACGGTCGAGAAAAATACTTCAAAAGGGACTGCTGGAACAGCTTTTAGAAAAGCACTAGAGGACGCGAGAACAAAGTAACAGTAAGAATCACAGAAAAGAACAATGTGAAGCTAAATACAGCTTAGTACAAAGATAAACTTTTTAACCAACATTTGTACGAACCCTATCCAACAAAAAAAGTTTAAGATACAGCTGCCGAACCGATTGTTTTCGATGTAAATGACGCGGGTAAATATTTTTGCTCAATATTTTTTTTTAAGTTGGTATAACTGTTACTGACTTCCATGCCACATTGTATGTCAAAATATTCATTAGTGTTTGAGTGACGCTTGTTTTTGTGTGACACAAAAAGTGAATTTGGCGATTTTCACAATGTCTGAAATTATTCAACAAAGAAGTGCGATCAAATTTTGTTTCCTGAATGAAATAAATGCTGCAGAAATGTTGAAAATGTTGCAGAAGGCTTACGGGGACCAAACTCTACCAAAATCAACAACATATGATTGGTATAACTTGTTCAAAGAAGGTAGAGAACGCGTTGAAGACGAAGAGCGCCCTGGTCAACCATCGACCTCAACTGACGATGCTCACATCCAAAAAGTAAAAGAATTAGTGCTTGCAAACCGTCGATTAACTATAAAAGACATTGCTGATGAAATTGGCGTATCAAAAGGATCAATTAATACCATTTTGTAAGATGTTTTGGGCCTCAAACGTGTCAAGTCTCGATTGGTATCAAAAATGCTGAATTTTCTTGAAAAACAGCGTCGTGTTGATGTGTGTGAAACAATGCTCTGTGACTATCAGGCGATTTATAAACGCATTATTACGAGAGATGAGACTTGGATCTACGCTTACGACCCCGAAACAACCGACCAATCGAGTGAATATCGTGCCAAAGGTGAGGCAAGACCGAAAAGACCGCGTCAAAGTCGCTCAAAAATCAAGGTAATGTCGACAGTTTTCTTCGATTATCGTGGTGTGGTGCATTACGAATTCCTTCCCATTGGTCAAACTGTCAACAAGGAATACTATTTGAGTGTTATGCGTCATTTTCGTGAAGCTATTCGTAAAAAAAGGCCGGATTTATGGAAAGATAACTCTTGGTTTTTACACCACGATAATGCGCCATCTCACACTGCACTGATTCTTCGTGAATTTTTTGCCAAAAATGCTACCAACATCGTTCCGCAACCACCTTATTCACCTGATTTGGCTCCGTGTGATTTCTGGCTATTTTCAAAACTCAATAGACCACTCCGAGGAAACCGTTTTGAGTCGATTGAAGACATTCAACGTGAATCGGGCGCGCTCTGAAGGCCGTACCGGAAGAAAACTTTTTGGCATACTTCGAGGACTGGAAAAAGCGGTGGCATAAGTGTATTATATCGGGAGGGGACTATTTTGAAGGGGACGAAATTGAATTAGAAGAATTAATAAACATTTTTGATTTATAAAACAATTTCGACTAGTTTTTGGACACAGGTAGTACACGGCATCCACATTAAAATGCATGATCTCATCTCTATGTTCAATTTTAAAAGTCCATGTTAATCAATGCATTTCCTACGTTCAGTTGTAAAAAACCTCACTGTATTTAAAATTGATTAAATGGGGAAACTGGAGAAGATTTTTTTTTCAATGTAATGTGCCTACTATTAATTGTTTTAAAGATTTTGAGCTTATTTTTAAGTTTTTATACATACCATTGCAAAACTGAAAATAACAGGACAGATTATGGGTACTAAACTTTGGCTACTTTATCATTGATTTGCCTATAGTGGAGTTAAATAAAACTTTTTTGAGTTTTAATGTTTTCGGTTTTTTTTGCCTCCGGTTTGATTAAATCTGTTTTATTGTGAAGTTTGGCACACAATAATGTAAACGAACAATTTTATTTTTTGTTCTTTTATGTACATGCAAGAGATTGGTCGTATGCTTCAAATCAACTGCATGTAAGATTATACTGTTTAAATTAAAACTCTGAATTTCCCAAACACTACAAACGACTTGCCCAAGTAGTTGCTTATAGAAATTCTTCCTATGTTCTCCGTGAGCTTGAAATTTGCAAATATGTTACTGTTAATATAGGTACTCTTTTATTCCAAATTTCCGAAACTAAATAATTTTCATTTATTAATTGTTCATTTTTTGCGTGTGAATAAAAAAAAGTGGGTGAATTGGTGAATCAAAGAAATTATCGCAGAGCAAGCGTTGCAAATTTTTAAATAAAATTAAAGGAACAATTTAGGAAGGAAGGGGCCATTGTCGATGTTGTCTGTGTATCTAATCATTGAAAAAGCGGAAACAATCGCCGTTTGAATGTGATAAGAACAACCAATCCAAACGTCCTTTGAAAATCCCGACCTCAATCACTATCTCCAAACTTTTTGTGTTAAATAATTATTAAGCAATTTTAAACCGATACGTTTGGTACGTTTTTTCGCGCAATGTCTTTCCGTATCGAAGACATTTTGAAAAATGATTTTGCGTCTGGTAAAAGTGTTTTAGAAAAACGCCCGTTATTGAAACCACCGTTGGCCGACTACAGTATTTTGCAGCATACATTGTTAAATAAAGTAAACTCGCATTACGTGCAACCGATTGATTATTATTCTTGCGAACAATATTTTACGGGTCCTTTTTGTGAAAAAAATAGGTATTTGCCTAACTATCCGGAATGCTTTATATCTAATGGTAATGGTAAGATTTTTTCCTTTATTACAATGTAGCAGGCATTTAGTTTTAAAGCGTGTTAATGATAACTAAAGGAAGACCGCATGTCCATTATCTATTTCCTTATGTTGCGGTTTGGCTTAATTCGCTTGAAAAACCATCCACAAGTCGTCGTTGTTAATTAACATCCACAATTAATGTTTAACTAAGATTTTTTTTTCAAGAACTTGATAAATAACCCATACCGGCTTTAATACCCTATTTGCTTAAGAATTATGCCATAGAATTATTAAAATGTCAATTAATTATGAATTGTTGATATAATGAGTTGCCGCCTATAATTATTCTTCAATAAACGACATTTTACAACGCAATACTCATAAAGTAAGGCTTGTATTTACTTTTGCAATCGGGTAATTTAATTAACAATAAATGCAGGTCTTTCTTGTAATCGTAAGTTTATTACTGAAAAATGTCATTTTTAAAAATTGGAAATTTTCATTAGTCCTTAAATTTGTCGTTTTTTCTAAGCGATTTGGAGTTAATAGATTAAATTAAATAAAAAAAACTATTAGTACGATTTCGATAACACTTGGTGAATAATGTTTTAGATTTTACTAGATTTTGTCTAAATCGGTCAATCTAAATTGATGCCTAACAGTAAAATACTTAAATTTTTTATTAAAAAATGCGTGGTAACTAATAATCTAATGAAATTTATAATACGAAACAAAAGTTGTTGCACATAAAATTTTCACTGTTCTTAATTCTGTGTTTGACTTGCTATAGCATTTGAAAGTGTCCTTTAAAAAACTCAAATTATTGCTTGATAGACTTCAATGACTTTAATTTTATCAACACTATAATAAGATGACTCTGTTTGTGTGTATGGGTGAAATCTTGTAATTGATTTTTAAATTTGTATAAAGCCATGAAATTGGCTCATTTTGGACGACAACACAATATTCAACTTAGATAATTAGAGATAATAATAAAAAATAATTTTTTAGTAAAAAAATTTGAGCTAGATTATATTTAGTATATTTGTTTTAATTACTTTAATTACATATTAAAATATTTTTCAGCTCATTCATATTTACCTATATACACAAGAAATCGATATTATCAAAACTACGACCCTCTTCCTCTAATGTACCACATGGCTTCGAAAAGAAAAGGAGGACAAGTAAGGTTTACCTCAATTCAAACAGACGCTTTGGAAAAACGATTCGTATCGCATAAGTATCTAAGTCCCGAAGATCGAAGAATTTTGGCCGATTCTCTTAAACTTACAGACAAACAGGTCGGTTATTGACGCCCATTAAGCACGAAAACCCTAATTTTTTTATTTTGTTCAGGTGAAAACTTGGTTTCAAAACCGTCGAGCTAAATGGAGACGTTCTAACAGCACTTCATCTAACACTGATACGGAATGTGAAAAACTAGATGAAAGCGATTCTGAACGTGATTATTGCGAAAGTTATGTTCCGTAGCGTAAAGGTTAAACGTATTGGCCGCAGCAGTATTTTAATTCTAGTTGATTAAATTTCTAAACCTAATACGTTATCTTCATTTTTTACTCATTGATTTAAGCAATCGCATCTCAATATAGTATTGTTATTTTTGTACCATCAGTGTTTATGAAATATAATACTACAATATTTTTAGATTAGTTTTTGTCAAAAACACAAAATTAAAATAAAATTAGAGGTAAAAGTGCAGTAATAGCTAAAAACTATTCCTTGACAAAATCTTAACAATGCTAATTCAAACTTTAGAGTTGAAATGAAATTAGCCTTTCTAGTCAAAAAATTCAATTCATATTTGAAAGAAAAAAAAACTCCTCATCTAAAACCATCCACATGGTTTAGACTATTGTTATAGTCAGATAAGTTTGATTATATTGTATGTCAAATTAGACAGTATAGTTAATACGATTGTAAGCATAGCACTAAAATGAGCAATTGGGTATTTGAGTGACCTTTTCTGCGTAAATATATTTAACACTTTCTTTTAATAAATAGGTAGTTCAAACACGGATCAGTTGAACTATTTTTCAAACCGACTTCACGAATTGAACAAACAAACTCTCTTTCCAGCAACGAGATGTCTGTTTTAAAATACATAAGCTTTGTTTCAAGTAACACACCCGATCAGTACCATCTTCAAATCCATCAGGTTGTTCCAAACAAACATCTTCTTGGAGTATACGATTCAGAAATGCCGTCTTAAAATCAAAATATTTCAATGTCATTTGCTTTGTGGCAGCTAAAGCAAGTAACATCTTAATGGTATAGTAGCGTGTCATTGGACTGAATTTCTCTACTTAATCAATACCTTCTTGTCGGACAAACCCTTTTGCTACTAATCTAGCTTTAAATCGGATATTTCCATTATATGAAATTTTCCGCCACAAAACCCAGCGATTTTGTAAACCTTTCATATTGAGTGACCTGTCCACCAGCTCCCAAGTTTCATTTTCTTTTAATGATTTTAATTCATCATGCATAGCAGACATCCATTTTTGCTTATCATTTGACTGAACTGCTTCAAAGTACGAATTTGGATCTGAACACTTATCCGACTGAATTTCAGATAGGAATACAAACTCATCACCTACCATCCAATTCGGTTTCCTAACTTCACGCTTACTTCTACGGTGTCCATCTTCGTTTTTACCGAAATATCTTCTCTTACTTGGGATACAAATGCTATATCTTCAATTTCTTCTGTAGTTTCACTGTTCTCACTAACATTTTCTTGCTGTGTTTTTTTCTTTGTAGCCTCTTCTGTTAAAGTAACATTAAAATTTGTATTC
The DNA here is from genome assembly GCA_030710515.1 of Abscondita cerata. Classification (NCBI taxonomy): domain Eukaryota; kingdom Metazoa; phylum Arthropoda; class Insecta; order Coleoptera; family Lampyridae; genus Abscondita; species Abscondita cerata. The sequence continues at coordinate 580,130 of JALBCR010002156.1, read as the reverse complement.
TTATTATATGTTGTTTGTGCTTCCTCCAAATCTATATTGCTTTGTTTGAAACTACAAATTACTTCTGGTTTGAATTTCACCTCATGCTAAGAATTACTTTTCTTTTAGAAGGAACCCATAATCTATATCCATCCTTGTCATTCACATAGCCTACAAAGTATCCAAAAACTGTCTTGTCATCAAATTTAAAGCCAAAATTCTTGGGTACATGTACATAATACTGCGTTTCAAAAATCTTGAAATAGTTGAGCTTACCTATTTTTTCCATACCACAATTTGTAAGGAACCTTATCATTAATAATTTTATTGTATTAAGCATCGAACGAGATTGCTTTGACTATTGTTTTATTTTTCCGTTCGGCTACACCATTTTGTTGTGGTGTGTATGGTGGCGTTACGAAGTACTTCTAGCAGTTCAGCAACTTTCCTATTGTCAAATTCTTTGCCACCATCTCACCTGAAGCCTTTCACAACATGATCTTTCATCACTAGACGCCACTTGAAATTGCATCTTTCACTTTCACAGTTTATCGCGCCTACACTTATATGGGTCTATAGCCTCTTAGAAGAGTATAAATAAAGAGTAAAGCAGTATTAAACCATACATATTTGAAATAAACATTAGAATTACAAATGCAAAGAAAACATCTGAAGTATATGATTGATAAACTGACACACGCATGCTCTGCTCGCTCACTTTAAAAAGTACCCGCTCATTTTTTATTTTTATTTTGAAATATATCTGTCAGTCATTCTGTTTTGTATTGTAATTAATAACTATTATTTTTACATGCCGTGTTCCATCATATAAGAACAAAATTTTATTAATTGATCCTTATATCGCATAGATATGGTGGGTATGAAAAGAATTTTTTTTTAAATAAAAATCAAAAATATATAATTTTATGAATGAATTCGGGATTTATTTATACAGGGTGTAACTGAAAGACGTGGCCAAACTTTAAGAGCGTAATATATGGATTGAAAAATGAAAAAGTTTTTATAAACATGGTTCCGGAAATCTTTCCTAAGGGAGATACAGCCCTTGAAATGTAGTAAGGATTTACAGTTTTTATTTTATAACAAAAGAACGGTGGTGTCGAAATGAACAAAAGTAACCACTCTAGATGTACTTTTCATTGTGATTACATTGGTGTACATTTTATTTTGATAGGATGTTAGAAGGGGTAGTTTTGTCTAAGGCTGGAAGTATTTTGCACCCCAAATTTATTATTTTGGGTCTTTTGTAAATTTAATACCAAGTTTAGCATCTTTCGGGTTTTATACGCAAAAAGGTACTCATCTTTTAAATCGCTAGAGACAACGGTTTTCGAGAAAATTGGACTTAAAACTTATTATGCACTACAATTTTTAATAATGAATTACAGCAGCTATTATCCGAGCAGGCTGCGATTTTATTCACTAAGTAAGTGACAGTTACTATTATAATTTATAGTTATTAATTATTGTTAAAGTTAGAAGGTATTCATTTCACTTATGGACGTGCAAATGGCAATTCCAATTTGACTCGTCGGTTGTATGCTGCCACGTATCCCAATAGAATATGCCCAAATAAGAATACTTTTGCGTCAGTCCATCGTCGTCTTCGTGAAAAGGATCTTTCCAACGTAATAGTGGCGATTGTGGGCTTCAAAGAAATACACGAACACCGGCATTAGAAGAGGATGTACTCAACAGAATTATGGAGACTCCTGAAAGTAGCACGCGCAAGGTAGCTGAAGAAGTAGGTGTTTCGCATATGACAGTATGGAGAATTCTACATGAACAGCTATTGTACCCATACCACATTCAGCGAGTGCAGGCTCTTATTGAAGCTGATTTTCGGCCACGAGTGATATTTTGTCAGTGGTTTTTACAACAATGCATTAATCCAAATTTTCAGTGTTTAGTACTTTTTACGGATGAGGCAAATTTTTCAGAGATTCAATTATAAATTTTCATAACGACCATTTGTGGGCTGACAACAATCCTCATGCTATTCAAGATTCCAGACATCAACAAAATTTTCGGTAACGTTTGGGGCGTATTGTAGGGGATTATTTAATAGGACCAATGTTTTTGCCAGAAACATTAAATGGACAAAATTATAGGATTTTTTAGAAGAAAATCTACCTGAGCTTATGGACGAGGTGCCGTATGCAATACGCCGTGACTTATGGTTTATGCACGATGGTGCTCCGGCCCATTTTAGTCTTGTTGCTAGAGAATTCCTCAACCATAATTATCCGAATCGTTGGATTGGCAGAGGAGGACCTGTTGCGTGGCCATCACGGTCTCCCCGATTTGAACCCGTTAGATTACTTCTTATGGGGACACCTAAAAAATATAGTTTATACTACTCCAGTTCCTACCGTTCATGTTCTTGGAACGTATCATCAACAGTTTTGATGTAATTCGAATACTCCTGGAATTCTTGAGCGTGTCCGGCTGTCGATGATTCGACGTTGTCAAGCCTGTATTGTAGCTGAAGGCAACCATTTCCAGCAGTTGCTCTGATTTGTATGTTTGTATGTTTCAATTTTGTGTGTTTTTTTAATTAAAATAATGTAAAGATGAGTACCTTTTTTGCGTATAAAACCCGAAAGATGCTAAACTTGGTATTAAATTTACAAAAAGACCCGAAATAATAAATTTGGGTGCAAAATACTTCCAGCCTTAGACAAAACTACCCCTTCCTAACATCCTATCAAAATAAAATTTACACCAATGTAATCACAATGAAAAGTACATCTAGAGTGGTTACTTTTGTTCATTTCGACACCACCGTTCTTTTGTTATAAAATAAAACTGTAAATCCTTACTAAATTTCAAAGGGCTGTATCTCCCTTAGGAAGGATTTCCGAACCATGTTTATAAAAACTTTTTCATTTTTTCAATCCATATATTACGCTCTTAAAGTTTGGCCACGTCTTTCAGTTACACCCTGTATATTGGTTCTATTTATATTTTAATTGTTAATTAAGCTTTAAGCAATCCAACATTCGTTTTTTTTTTACATATTATTTATTTTCTATAGTGTTAACTCAAAAATTATATGTGAATCATCATCAAAATATCAGAACAACATTTTAAGTTGAAATACTTTAAAAAGCGCCATATTAGTTTTTTAACATTGTTTAACAATATTGTTGTATTCATTAGAAAAATATATTCAAATGTATTTGCCTTTTTTTATTAGTTTCTTGTTAAATACGTACAAATTTATTTAAATTTGTTAAGAATCAATACTGAATAATTGTTATTTAAAAAACCCACCGGTTTACATTCTGCTACAGCGACAATGCCAAATGAGGTGTAACTAAAACTTATTCCGGAGATTAACGAGGAGTAGGCTAACTAAACGCCGTTTGTTTGTCTATGGATACACGTTTCCATACATACATTAGAGTCTTATAAAGCGGTGTTATCCTTGTTAACAATAACAACTATAGTTGAATTCTATGAGTTGACTCCATACTATCATTTTAGAGCATTTTCCTTTATACTCTATTTCTATTCACGAAATAACTGGATTTAATTAAAATTTTTTATTTTTGTAAGAGAACTGGGCGATAAGATTAAGTAAGAGGTTAAAAGAGTGATTAATGACTACCAGATTTCTCACTAATTTTGGTTTTTGGCTTGTTTTCATTGTTTGTTGTATTTTGAATCAGTATTACCTATATGCGATACAAGAAAAGTATAAGAGAATTATGTAAACTAAATTTTTCCAACTTTTGTTTGAATTAATTAAATTATTTTTAATCAGAACACACTAACGAAAATAAAATAGAAAGCAGATAAAACTTTTCGAAAACTTAATTTGTTTTTCTACGATTTTGTTTCCATATCATGCGTTTGCATTTATATAGTGATCCAAATACAAATTTGACTATTAAATGCACAATTCCAAAGAAAAAGGTTGTAGATTAAAACAAGTAATTTTGGTATTTTTGTTGCCCATATTTTTTTTATTTTTTAAAACTTTTTATTTTTGTTTGCACTTAATGTTTGTATATTTAAAAGCACTGATAATAATTAGAACGTGTTAATATAACCGTTTTAAAAATGTCAGTACCGTTTCTGGATTGTTACAATCTAAATTCATTAATCCATTGGCTTGAACACAAGCATCCGCGCAGGCTCTTGCTTTGAAATATGGACCAAACATTTTTCTTGCACTGCACACAATTCCTAAAACAAACAAAACATTTTATTAAAATAAGTCTTGCAATTTTTTAAATGTATATTTCGAAAAACTGTACTTATAGTTAACACTAAAAATTAAAAAACTTAATGCTTTATAGTAGAACTTATATTTTGAATTTACCAAGTTGTTGGTGAACCTACAAACAAACTATTAATACATATTAACATTACGATAAGCAATCACAAAAAATAAAAAAAAAGCAAATTTATTGAAGACACTCGACGTTTCCTTCTTTCCCAAGGAATAAAAAAATTATTTAACAATTGTGTGGAATCACATAAAGAAACTGATGTCTACATTTTAATTCAGCTTTTAACTCTTAGTTTTTCTTCGATTGTTAGGTTTTCCGTTTTCATCTTCATTAATTTTCATTCGTTGCATTCTTCTGCTTATCGATCTGAATTCCATTCCAATATAATCTTCAATTTGCTCCTCCTCATTTTTGATGTTGCTTTCTTTTCTTCCTAATATCGGTCTAGGGAATGGTGTTTTTGTACCTAAAATTGGGCGAGGGCCATTCGGATCACTGATTCGACGAGCCGATTTTCTTGAATATCTCGAACATTGCGGTTCTTTGGATGCAACATGCTGAAGCATAGCTTGTATGGTGCTTTCTTTAGTTGGTACATATGCTGGAGCTTCTGGTCGTAATTGTATGTCGGATTTTTCTTCTTCAGGCATCATATACTTGAAGTTATAATTTTAAACTTTGACATTTAATATTGATTAACCGTGTTTCCATGGATATTGCTACTATTTCAATTTGTTTCATGTTTTTTAAATGTATTTTTTACGGGCAAAGTACATGTTGTTTTTGTCAAAGTATTGAAAAAAGGAGTTTGTTAAGTAGATCCCTTATAAACCTATACACGTAGCAAGTTAGATAGCAGCAAGTGGAAGGTGCGGCGTTTCTAGACAAACTTCCACAAGAAGAAATGTACGAGCAAGACACGCGTACGGATTTGCCGAAAACAAACCCTTGAGTCATTCCTTTAAAAAATACAAATTTTATATAATTTTATGTGGAAAATTTGTTTACGCCGGTAACATGGCAAGTTCATTCCAAAATTCGAATTCTTTAGAAATTGAAATTATTTAAAAAAATGACAATTATGCCCCAGTTTTAAAATGACAGAGACATAAAAAAGTAGAAAACTTAATACTATTTTTAATAATAGAAAGGACATGGTAACACCTAAAACAAGAAACACTTTTAACAGCTGCCTTTTGATTATTATTGCATCTTTAACTCTTGGGTTTTGTGAATAGTATTTACATTTAATAGTAATTATATTGTTTCAAGAAAAAAAAAATTTAATAAATCGGTAATTTCCGGAATTACGTATTTTTTACTTTTTTCTCGACAGTGATCAAATTTTGACAGATTTCCCGGTTATTCTTGATGCACGGGAAGTTCCATTTCCCGCACCGTGGTGTTTTTAGTTTCCGAGGAAATAGGGAAATTTTTGTTAGGTTGGTATATAGTTGACAACGCAAAGCAAATTGTCAAGCAATCGGCGGGACAGTGCTACCAACTCAAATTTCTTGTAAACACAAAAAACTAAGCAGCTGTGAATTTATTTATTTATGAATTATTACTACAGTTACTCGTTTCAAAAAATAATATACCTAACTTTTTCGAAAAGAAATTTCTTGCTTTCGCACTAAGTGCTCATGCGGGAAATGTATCTTTCCGAACTCATTAGGTAAATAACTATAACATCAGTTCAAATAGTGAATTACATGACTACTTAAAACAAAAACGTAGGTTAGAGCAGTGACCATGGTGCAACTAAACCAAAATTGTCTTAAAATTTAGATAGGTAAGACGTGTTAAATCAGAATAAGTAATTGAAATGTGTGTCTAACGACATCTCCTGTAATAAGGGACACGTATAAATAGTATAAACTAAGCAATGCCAACAGATAACTGTAACGACAGTGAATGTTTTAAATGCAAATCGTTATCTAACCGATACAGTCGTTACAGTTATCTGTTGGCATTGATTAGTTTAGAATAAGTAGGTAATGTGAAAAGAGTAATCATTTTTGTTTGTAATTTATATGTTAAATGACAACAGTGCTTGCACAAGGAAGACTCTAAAATCAAGTTCCAGAGGTATTTGAAACATACACGTTCTTTGTTTTTGAAACGTTACACCTCTGATAGTAAGCTTCATTACATTACAGCAGAGACCCTTGCACATTTATAAAGGATAGCTCATTAACAAAGTTTAAAGAAGGATTTATCAACATTCATAATTTAACGGATGAACCTGTGCTATGGCTTATTTATTTGAGGACACCCGAAGTTAATAATACCTTGTATCATCTGCCCTAATTATTTCATTATTTTGTTTACTATTTCTTTACTATATTTTTCGTCATTGACACGACTGGACAGGTCCATTATACGTCGTCAACGTCAGGGTTGGCATGTGTAGGTTTTAGTGGTTTTCCTAAATCTTGAATTAAATTCTTTACCAAGACGAACCAATCCACAATTGCGACGGTTTTGTCAGCACACTATATTTATGTTTATACTGATCTTCTGGGGTATCACACATTACGACACAATCATGAAAAATAATGTATACATACCTATAATTAAAGAAAGGAATTTGATAAATCAGTTATGAAATATTACACTATACCTTGTCTCTTATTGTCACCATAAAAATAACGAACCCCTAAATTTTATTTTTTGAAGAAACAAATAGAATAAATGGAAGCCTGATTCCTGCAGTGTCTATATAAAGTAATTGCAAACACCATAAGAAAACGCAACCTGTCATTATCAGCGATTAAATCGAAGAAATAAAACTCACATCCACAAAATTTTATAGTTTTAGTCCAAAGGATATGAACATCACCCAAGGGTTTACGTCGAAGAGGTAGCATTCTCGTCAAGGACGGCCAGTTTAAGTATTTAATGGTGAAGTTTAGGACAACTGTTACTTATTGGCTCCAAGCACTGGTATATTGTATATGGATAGACAGACAGTGTCTGGCCCAGAGCGGGCGGGTGCGAATAGCGTCTGTCATCATTTGGGGTTTAAAGATTACACTCTTACCAAGGCCGACGTTTTAAATACCTCTCAAACAACGCACATAATCGAAATGTGCTCGACATAAAGATAAGAATTTAAGAGTTATGACCGGTCAGTTTAAGCGTCTGAAGGCGAAGGTGAAGAAAAATAATACTTGTTGCCTTAAAGCGCTTTTATACTTTATGGGCAGACAGACAGTGTATGACTCAGGGCGAGAGGTTACATACAGTGTCTGTCTTCATAGTAGGCGGCCAAACTAGACCAAAGACAACAGGACCAAAGATACATTAAACAGTATGGCTACGGGCAAAACAATCTTAGAGAACAAATACTGATTCACTACCTTGAATATGAATAACAGATGTGTGTCTAAAAAAACCAAATAGATTTTATTATAAGATAGTAAAATAAAAGAAGAAGAAGAAGAAAGAAGTGAGGGTTGGATTTAAGCAAAGGGGTCCGGTACCTTTCCTTGTTATATGAATGACATAAGACAATACAACGCCAATAAATAAAAAAAAAACATAGGACAGAATAAATACATAAATAATAATGAACACAAATAATAATAATAATTAAGGAAAAAGCAAACGAGTGTACACCTTGTCTCCCAAACGAAAAGAAGAGACTGAGGTTGCAAAGTACAAAAAGACTCAAATGTGTGAGATCTACAAAACAAGCAACCGTTGAGGCTAAAGTTAACAATTCTGTAGCAGGTTTTATATCTCTACTGACCACACAAACTCTTGTCATAAACTACTGAAAATCAACGAAAAATAAATAATATTGTCAAATTGGCGAAGGAAAAGTTTTTCCCGACTAGTTGTCAAAAATTGATTTAAGTGAACCGGACTCGTCGAAATCAGTCAGAACATCTTTGTGCCAGAAATTCACCAAGGGAAATTTTTATATGACATTTATCCAAGGACTCTAAGTAAGTAACTTCATCGGTCTCTGCAGGAAACGAATCTATGCAAGAGTTTTAAGTGTCCCAGAGCTGTGTCTTAATAAAGTAGCAAATACTATTTTTAATATTTTTTTTGCAAAGTTGATATCCGAGCACCTTGTAACAGAAGTAGTATAGTTGCTATTAGATACTGGGTTAAAAAAATAGTGCGTGCGTCATCGAACTTTCCTGGTGAGCAACACAAAGCAATGCTTCATTACCTAAACGTGAAAAGCTGGGCAGATTGTGGTAGAAGAAAGAACTGTAACTAGTGATTGAGAGTGACCTTAACATTACCTCCCATGCAGTAGCACTGACAGTAATTCCAAAATTAAGGATCTATTAAGGGAAATGGCTCCTTAAAATTGGTTAAAACTAACATAAACTTTTCATGAGATAATGACTTGTTGGAAAAACGCAAAAAACCACCACAAGAAGATTAATGAAACCAAGTGTACTAACTCCTGGGATGCTTATAAAACCTAAAGTAATTCTAAAAGAGAAGATTCTGTGAAGAAATGGAGAAGAAATGAGAAACAAACTAACTCGGATGGAATCATGCGCTCAAGATGAGAACACACACTTCCAAAGTTTTTTCAAACAGGTTAACAAATTAACGAACACGCCAAAAAATATCAATAACAAAAATTATAATAAATGTTGAAAATGGGACCGCTCTACTGTTCGTCTCATTGTATTTCCAGTAATCTCGATAGATACATTGATTTTTTCACAGAGGGTGAAGGAGTTGATTAAACTAGAGTTTTAAAAATAGCTCAAACAAAAACATCACACATCAGAAAATCGGGTAGAGCAATTTGGGGCCACTTTTTCTTATTCAATAATTTGGATACAATTCTACAGACGTTGATTCTAACATGGACGGGTTGCTATTATGCGTGAAACGTAGTAAGGGTCTCAATTTAATTTTTTTTAAAGCTTGTATAAAAATGATATCCATTGATAACAAATTAAACGAGGTAGAACTCGTCGGATATGGTGCGGATACAAGAGTTGTTCTCTTAATATTCGTTGGCAATTGTCAGTACTTTGTACACTAATCAGCTTACCAAAACAGACAATTGACTCTTTTTACAGTTTAAACGGTCGAGTAAAACATCTCCTCAGCTCCTTAACTTTAATATCTTCAATAGTGACATGCAATGACTAGATCTATGACTTTACAAGAATACAAATATGCATAATAGGCGGAAGTTGCCCCTAAACTGCAATAATGTTACTTATTAGACTTAAGAGGAATACCGAAAGGGAAAACACCAAAAAACTACAACATGTTGCAAAATAGACGCTGCAGTTTAGTGTTCCATTCCTTTGATTAAGAGGAATATCTACTAGCAGTCCGCCATTGCTACATCATGCACTATAAATAAGCATTTTAATGCGTCGAATGGTCTCAAAGTACCTATAAAATAGCCTCAAATTTTCAAGTTATCAGCAATTTTTTGATTTAAATTTAAAGATATAAGAAGGAACTTTGTCATGGTTGTAGTAGCATTTTGATTTTGTGTTTATTTTTGTTAAAATTGTGTTGTTAAATATGCTATAAAATGTACAAGTTCAAACGTAAAAAAAAACAAAAAGTAAGGATTTTGAAAAAAAGTAATACTACAGCGACAAAGCACCAAGTTTTGTTTTTGATAAAACATTAAATTTTACTTCAAACATTTAAAAATAAAAGCTGTTTTAATGGTACTTATAGCGTATAGGTTAGCGATGGCGCACTGCTAGTTCATATTCTTCTTAAGCTTAAAATTTTTTTCTGAGCAATCAAAAATTACAGTATTTCAAGTTTGCTTTGGTGTCTTCAGCTAATGTAGAATAAATAGGTCTTAATTTTCTTTTCTTACTTTGGTTGTTTGTTCTGCCGCAATTAGGTTGTAAGCTAGCATTGAAGTGGGATAGGGATACAAACTATTCCTTTTGAATCTCTCAGCTCATTAAAAGTAAGTTAAAAGAGAAGTGGTAACGTTTTGTTTATCTTCAGGACAGTAACATCACCTCGTTCTTGTTAGATAGTACTTAGCAAAAAACTACTTATTGTTATTTGTAGAATTAGTTACTGAGTATCTCAAAAACATTAAATAGCTAATGAAAACACTTGCTACCTTTGTTCAGAAGACGAGGGAGCCCCTGCAGTTCTTTGTTGTTACTAGACTGCTGTTAGTGAAGTTGCACTAAACCACATTATTCTTGATATATTTAGTCATATTTGAGAAATAAAACTATTAACAAAATTGTAACTTACGTGATACAAATATCGAATGTGCAGTAGCATGCAGTTGGACTTTTCCAAAGCAAAACCAAAACACATAAAATGAGTCTTAGGTTCTAAAACAAAATTACGTACAGTTACTTTAATTTATTCATTGTTAATGGATGATGTGTCAAGAAAAAGTTGTACACTCTAGAATATTGCGAAGTTTCGCTTCCTAACTTATATGATTTATTCTTTATGTGGGATATGTTTATTGTTTAAGAGGAATACGTACTAGCAGTGCGGTCCCACTAAATCATGCACTATAAGTAAGCATTGTAATGCGTCGAATGGTTTCGAAGTACCTATAAAATTGACTCAAATTTTCAAGTTATCAGCACTGTTTTGATTGAAATTGAAAGATATAAGAAGGGACTTTGTCGTGGTTGTAGTAGAATTTTGATTTTGTATTTATTTCTATTAAAATTGTGGTGATAAATATGCTATAAAATGTACCAATTCAAACATAAAAAAAACAAAAAGTGAGGATTTAAAAAAAAAGTAATACTACAGCGACAAAGCCCCAAGTTTTGTCTTTCATAAAACATTAAGTTTTACTTCAAACATTAAAAATTAAAAGCTGTTTTAAGGGTAATTATAGTGCATGTTTAGCGATGGCGCACTGCTAGTAGGTATTCCTTTTAACCACTATGCGAAACGTCGCCATTCATTTTTAACTAAAACAGTAGCTATAAATTGAAATAAACAATATACCATTGCGTATTTACACACTTTCTAATAAAAACAACGAAATAATTAAAATTCAAATCACAATTCAAACCATAGGTAATAAAAACTATTTGATTAAAAGAACGTCAACGTTTTGAGAAAAAATATGTAACTTAAAACGATACTCACCATGACTATTAAACAAACTGTACAAATTGCTAGTTAAAAATGAAATGAAATTTTATTTTTACCCGTTATTGCAAGCAAACGGCTTCTTATTCTACCCTTTAAAGGCGAAAAAGAAAACAATTTTTCTATTATTTGTACGAAAATAATTTTCAATTACAAGAATTTTTCTGGCTTTCTTTTCATTGGAAAAATTTGTTAATTTACATTTTATGTAAATATTATTGGCTCGAAATTTCAATGTTTCTCTTTAGGTGCGCAAACAAATTTCTTGTTTATTTTATAATTTGATATAAAAATACTTAATTAATACTACTTCAATTAATGTCATTTGTTGGATAGTTATTTCTTTTTACTTTCACTAAAGCTCATTTTAATACTGTATCAGTCTCATTCAATTATTGTTTTTGAAATATGTTTAAAATAAATCAATTTTTGATTTGCACCATTTATTTAATCTGGTTAATTTCTCACAATTATTTCAAAATTATTAACAAATTAAAATATTCACTTTTGGTGACATCAATATGGGTTATAAACTTTCACTGTCTTGCAGAGTTGCAAGCGCCTTTGCTCTGCATACAATTCCAAAGCATTGAAAAATGCCTTCTTCGTCCAGATGTCAATCAAATTTATTTAGAAACGGCGCTATGGAAGTGATGTCTTCGCAGTCAGGTATCATCTTCCCTTTAAATTTGACACAAGCATCTGCACACAATTGTCCCTCAAAATAAGGGCCAAACATCTTCTTACATTGCACGCAATTTCTAATACAAATTCCTGTTGAAAAATTGGTTAGAAAGTATGACCGAAATGATGCAACAATTACGTACCAATTGGATTCGCGTCTATATGAAGAAACGTTGCAAAACACAACAGGTATAAGCAAAGTATAGTTTTCATGCCTAAAAAATTATTAGTCTATTATACCTTTTCTTCATCGATAATATTTGGACAACACATTCTAGGATGTAGTCTACCAAAATAAAAAATTTAAAAGCACGTGTTGGGGCTCCCTACTTCTTCTTCCAATATCAATCAATCATTAATTAAACCAGTTTAATTAAAATTCAAATCGTGTATGTCTGTCGTTGTCGTACTAACGGTATGAATTGCATACGAGGAAGGAAAAAGGAAACATCGACAAAGTGTAAGATTTTTTTTGTATACGACAAGGACGTGGGACCCGGATATCTGGCTAAGGAGTTTCTTTATTTCCGTGATTTTATTTATTTATACTTGTAATTAATACATTTAACAATTTGGGTTTTTTCCTTGTGACGGTAAGAAATGACGTGTTGGAGTTTAAATGCCCAAAACACGAACACAATATAATCATTGATATATCCTATGCGCGTCAGTCATTGCCTCGACTTCGTCATTTATTACACATTGACATAACGCTTACTCATACTTTAAAAAAATTAACTTTCTTACCTTAAAGACGTCTGTTGTTATTACAGAAGCAAATAAAAAGAATGTGAGATTCGACAAATTGCAGATACAATATTTATACGTTTAGAGAAAAAGCAACTCATGTAGGGTGTCCATCACGATCCATTTCCTTTTCGCAAATAAAACAGATTTCATTTGTGTTCATTAATTTGTTAATGCATCTCTCGACATCGATTTCTCCTAATACAAATAAAATATGTACTTTGAAAAAGTAACAACATTTAACACAAATCTCGATAATAATTATTAAAATCAGTATCTAAAATCTTTGACTTACCTTATTTATTGTAGTATAGTATGACTTAAAATTTACTATTAAAATATAAGAGTGTTGATACAAAATATTACACAATATAAAAATACTATACAGGGTGATCTGCGTAGAGCGTGCATTAAAAGTTTTTAAGTTTCAGATAAATCACAAAATTGAAATGTGGTAGGTACTTCGGTACGCGACCATAATTGATCATTTTCGTTCTACCTAAAATATTTTCCGAGGATGTGCCAAAAGTTTCTTATTTTAAATACAAACCTATAATTTCTTTTAGATGGGTGGATTGTCCATACAATTCTGAGTTTATATAACCTAAATTATATGTTATCTTATTCTTGACCGTTTTTTATATGTATATTTTTTCAAAAAAATGTTCATTGTAGTAGTCAATCATGAGCAAATTCAGAGATTATAAAATTAAATGTATGGAGCAGTTGACTGGATATCTAGGTTTACTCCTGAAGTCCTACTCATGGTAGTTCCATTTTGTACCAAATAGCACAATCAAAAATTATCAAAAAGTCAATTTTTTCAAATAACACCTTTAGATTTTTCATTCGACTCGAATTGGGTATAGAAAATTTTCAATTTTCTCTCGAATGATGTAAAAAAAGCCGAAAGTGCCATTTGAAAAAATTGTCTTTTTGATTATTTTTGATTGTGATATTTGAAAATTGCCTGCGCTCATATGTTACTAAATGGAACAGAAGTAAGCCTGGATTTTCAGTCAACTGGTCCATAAATTTAATTGTTTAATCTCAACTGATTTGTGAGATTAACGTTTTTCATTAACTACTACAGTAACCATTTTTTTGAAAAAATAAGACACATGTCAAAAACGGACAAAAAAAATAATTTAGGTTATATAAATAACAATTGACACATCTAAAAGGAATTATAAGTTGGTATTTCAAATATGAAAGTTGATAGCAGCTTTTGGCACGCCGTGTATAGCTGAAACTCTGAAACTATTTTAGGTAGAACGTAAATGATCAATTATGGCTGCCTACCAAATTTCAGGCTTTTGATTTTTCTGCAAGTTCAAAAACATTTTAATGAACGCTCTACGTAGATCACAATGGTATATGGAAACGAAAACAAAGACAGTTATTTTCATTTATTTCATTATTTTTTCTTATTAATTATTAGTAAAAATTTTGTAGTATAAAGTTTCAAATATGCAAGGTGTCTGTTTAGTATGTAATTGTCTAATTGTCCGTTTATGGGTTCCCAGACTACTTGTCCAAAAAAGTGTAATCAGGCTTCCCATATAGACTTAAAATGTTGCACATTTTAAACATATTTTTACATATACAGAGTGATTCTGAAAAACGTAGTCAACCAAAGTTAAATTTGATCAAATGGAACATCTGTATATTTTTTACACCGTCGAATAACTCCTGAATTTTTAGCGTACATTTGTCACGTAATTTATATCCCTAGTTTCAATGTTTTTCAAATTATTTGAAAATGTTTAACAGATGTTTAATAGATTGTGCGTCAAATGTACGCACAATTTCATAAGTTGTTTGACCGTGCAAAAATATACAAGGTGTTTTATTTAAACAAAATCAACTTTTGTTGACTACGTTTTTATGAATCATAAGGATGTTTCACCGGGAACTGGCATTAACCGTATACGGAAAAGTATACATGGAAAAAATTTGAATTTTTGGAGATGACTAAAAACCAATAGGGCGAACTCAACTAAAATATTTTCATTCTTCTAACACTTACGGTTGTACCAGAAGTCGGCATCAGCTTCGTTATTACTCACTCTATATATTATTGCATTTTCGAATCCTACGTCAAATTTTAGGATCACTTTGTAAAACATTCCCTGTAGCTAGGAGTTATAGATTTCGACATATTAATTTTCACAGATGCAAAAGTTCACGGAAATATATGTAACTTTATTCGGGAACTCCACATCGGGTTAATTATTGGTTTGTATAAAGAGAATGGACGAAGATGTGACCATAGATTAAAAAATATAATACTAAGTGTTTCATATTTGCTGTTACATTTTGATTTCTTCAAAGAGCAATAACTTTTTTAAGTCAAATGGAACACCCTGTATTTTTTTAGTCTGTCGGGTCGTTGATTGAAATATTTCAATCAATGGTCGGGTGTAGGGTAAAATTCTCCTTCACATTATATAAGCATTCTTAAGATTACAGCTACTACTTTAGGATATATTTGGAATTTTTACCAGATCTGTAATCGAATTGCCATGATTAGTATTATTTGAGAAACATAAAACTGTGTGAATTTTAAATGTGAATCTTGGATTTATTGAAAGAAGCCTATCATATACTTTATTTACTGTTAAGTGACACATTTTTAAATATTGAAAATTAAAAAGCATCAGAAGTAATGCGTTTAAGAAAAATGTCTCAAAGTGACCACTACCTGCAATGAAGGTACACTGGTCACTAGAGAATGGTACTGTGGCCACAACTACTGATAAAACAAGTGATGTTAAAGATAGGTAAACAATTTTGTAGAGGAATGCTGAGCTTACTTAAAATATATACAAGAGAGAAAGGTCTGAAGATTTAACAAAAATATATTGATTTAAATTCTTAAATTACTAATATTTAGCACACATTATAACTGGATGAATTAACACAAAAGAGAAGACAAGAGATTGGCTATTGTACTAGTGCCGGCTATATTCACAGGATGAGGTAGATAGAGTACAATATCACTACCTGTAACTACTGCTGTATCCTGTACATCAAGATATTTGAAACTACTGCCATGATGTCTCAGAAATGATATATTAAATTCGTCGGCACCTTGAAAGACTTTCACTGCCCCCCTACATAATATTTAAGAGTTTTTGGTTGCAAACATTATAAAGACAAAGGAGTTGATGATGAGATCGACCGGGTCATTTGTAAAAACTTCATCTTCTTTATCGGAATTCAGAAACACATCATTGTCTTCAAAGTCAGTCAGTTCAAGTTTTGTATCGCTGTCACTAGAGTTTAATAGATAGATTACATTTGATTTGTTTCTTTGTAGCCAAAAGGTGGTTACAACACTCCGCAATTTTTCTCTTCAGAATGGGCTGTTTCTTTAGATTAGACTCCCTAACTTCTTTCAGTTTTTCTTCTTCTTTAAGTTTTTTTAAGGCAAGAGTGCTTGTAATATTTCAGACTATTTCTTTGAAGACGTTTTTCAAAATCTGAAACCACTGTATTACTATCAATTCTCTGTTTATTATAGGGCTCTTTCAGGTTCATTATTAATTAATTTCTTTGTACATCAGTTACAGATGCTGCAATGAAGGCTTCTTCGTTGAAAATATTGCTATTAAATTGTTGTATTCCAGTTGCCCGGAAACCTGGAATACTGTTACGAGGCATAAAGGCTAGTCAATATGCTTGTCCTAAAAGTTCTGCGATGTCATAAATTGTTATTATTTTTCTTGGGTTGTTTAATAATCATGCTTGACGACTCTGATTATAAAAGTTTTTCAAGGGAAAGTAAACATTTATGTCCACTGGATGAAGCTTGTGACTTATATGGGAAAGAAGAGTTAATAGTATTATGTTGTTCTCATTAGCTAGCGTTATAACTTCCAATGTGCTTCATGGTTGTTTATAAGCAATAAAACCATTTTGTCGTTGGCGTGTTTAAAAAATGTTCTAGTTTTCGGTGACGCTTTACTAACAATCCCAGGTGGAGCATTTTTATCTTGGAAATACTACGAAGGGTAGAATATTATTTCCAATAGCATTGATACAGCCACACATGGTAACCAAAATTTCTCGTTTGATGGATGTTATGTTACCGACTTGTTTCTGAATTTTCCTCGCTAGCACTTTTCCTGTTTCTTGCACTGTGGTCAGCGCCGTCTCATCGACATTGTTAATTTGCTCAGGCCCCAGAATATGCTTTTCATAAACTTCTTGGAGATTACCGAAGAACTGATTAACAACTGTTCTATTAAACTCCATTGTACGTAGCTTCTGCCGTTTTTAGGGACAGCTCCTTCCGTTGTTTCATAAACCATTATACCACAATCTCCGAGCACTACAATTTTCTCTTCATAAGGGTGGTATTTTCTTTCCGTTGATAACTTTCAAGTCGAACGCCAGCTTTCGTAAAGCTTTAGGATTCATACTGTAATGAAGTTTCGCCATATTTCAAAAATACTCACTGAGAATATCCTCTGCTTCAGTAGAAAACATTTGATTAACACCATAATTCGGACTTAGCTTTGGCGATTCTTCCAATATTGTTGAAGTCCAGTCAATTTTGCTATAATTATCATTGCACTTCTTTATATAGTGTCTAACTGTAGTGCGGGTAATGTTGTATCTGGCAGCCGCAGCTTTAACTGATAAACCACTATTATTTACATCTCGAACTACATTGCGCATTGTTTCGAGTAGAGATTTTCCAATTTGAATAGCTATAAGCTTTTGACGTGGCATTTTTGTAACAGGTGTTTGGAAAAAATTAATACCTAAGCAAAACACTGTATTAAATATACGAGGTGTAGGAATAAAGAAACCGGATTGGTTTTTTTCCTCATTTCCGGATACGTCGATGACGAAGAGGAGAGCGGGGCATTTACTTGTGGACTCCTCATACGTGTACTGCGGTTGTTAGCCGTTGTTAGAAGCCGATCGTGTATCTGAGCTCCGTCTGAATCATGTCACGTGCTAATGTAGAACAAGTGTTAACATCAAATTTCTCACAAAACTGGGAAAATTCGCTACAGAAACTTACAATTTATTGACAGAAGTTTATGGTAATCAATGTCTATCTCGCACGCAAGTTTTCGAGTGGTTTAAGAAGTTTAAGGAGAGTAGGGAAGACGACGTGAACGATCCAAAATCGGGCCGTTCTTCCACTACGAAAACTGATGAGAATGTGAAGAAAGTCGATAGAATTGTTCGAGGAGACCGTCATCTGAGCATTCGAGCAATTTCTGAACTTAGTAACATCAATAAAGAATCTGTCAGACAGATTTTACACGACGATCTAGACATGAAAAAAGTGTGTGCTAAAATGGTGCCAAAACTTCTCACACCCAAGCAAAAGGAACGTCGAGTGAATTGCTGTACTGACGCTCTTGAAAACATTGAAAATTATCCTAATTTCTTCCAAAACGTAATTACGTGTGATGCAACTTGGATTTTTCAATATGATCCAGAGACTAAACGACAATTCATGCATTGGAAGAAATCCCAATCCCCTAGAGTAAAGAAAGCGCGCATGAGAATCCAAATTTAAAGCGATGATGATTGTTTTTTTTATCCGGAGGATTATCTACAATGATTGGGTGCCTGAAGGTCAAACTGTCAATCAGATTTATTATAAAAATGTTTAGAATACGCTCCGTGAACGTGTGCGACGAAGGAGACCAGACATGTGAAAGAATACCTTATGTATTCTTCATCAGAACAACGCGCCGACACACACTGCGTTATCTGTGTAGAAATATTTGGCAAAAACTACATTCCAGTGACAACATCAACCGTACTCGCCGGACCTAGCACCATGCGACTTTTATCTCTTCCCGAAAGCCAAATCTGCTCTCAAAGGAACCAGGTTCGAGTCCGTGAATGCAGTGAAAAAAAGCAAAGCAATTGTTGAACAGCATAACACAAGTAGACCTACAGCACTGTTTTCAACAATGGAAAATTGGAATGGAGCGGTATAGGGATCGAGGAAGGGACTACATTGAAGGGTACAATATTTCAATTGTCTGATTTTTTTTTAATAAAGGATTAGAGCATTAGTCCGGTTTTTTTATTGCCACACTTCATATGTTTATTTCAACGGAGGAACAATGGCCATCCCTTGTTATATTGTACTAAACTAATGACCACTGTGCCTAGATTTCATCTGGCCACTGTACCATCCATCACATGTTATTGAAAAATATTAGCCCCAACAAAACTAGCTCATTGAATCTAATAAATACTTAATTATTTCTAGATATCCGATATTGCTTTTGATTAAATTCATTTAAGTTTTTGGCGCAATCTGCCGTAAGAGAGGGTTCGTTTTAACATTTTTTTGATTTCTTAAATACGTAGTAAAAGTGTAGCTGTTTTCATTTGCAATAATTTTAATCAAAAGAGATAATTAATTTTTTTTAAATAATGAGTTATTGTATAAAATCAAACACGCATTCAATAAATTAAATTAGTTTATCAAAATGAAATCTTTTTTTTTATTTGAACGTGTAAACCTATGAATTGAGGGGTGGAATAGGTAATATGACTAATTAAAGCTAAAATGGAGATGTGTGTAACGCAATTATTTAAAAAAACATTTAATTATGTTTAGTTGTTTACGGCTGTAATTATTTCTTATATTTCTTCTTAATTTTTAGTTACTTCAAAATATGCATTAGATCGAATTTAATATTTTGTTTTCGTTTGGGGTTTACTGACAAAGATCATTCAATACCAACAAAAGAGGTAAAGTCGATTATATTCAAAATTTAGTAGCGTCAGTGCAGAATAGGTCAGCTTAGTCAAAAATATCATACAATGTGACACAAAAAAGTTATGGTTAATTAAATTTAGGAACAACACTCTTGGAATTATAGGTTCTTATTTTAGATGCCTGCTAACTTTTAACGCCAACATATTATTTACACAAAATTAGAAACCAGGTAAATTAAAATATTTCTATTTACAATGAAATTATGAGATAGGCAATTTGTCAAAATGCGAAGACAGAATATCTAACAAAGTAGCAATCAAGAAATAGCTTTAATCGTTTACGTATTGTTTTTATTTTATTTAGTTTTTTCTTTGATAATTGTTTATTAGAATTTGCTTTTTATTTTATCACGAATTTACCCACTCCTTAAATGTTACCAAACACAACGGAAAAACACCAAAAAGCTGCACCAAAAAACTTTACTCGGACACGTGTTTTAATAGCTAAGCTATCATCATCAGCGAACCGATACCGATGATGACGCTGTAGTTTAGTGTTTCATCCTTTTACCAAACACAGATTATCACTATATGAATTGATATTTAATTTTGGTAATTGATAAGAACAGCGTATGTTCCTGAACTTTCCCGCGTTGCGTGAAAATTGGAAGACTCGTTCGTATAAAATAGGTAATAAAAGTACCTGACCTTGTTTTCTGGTATTTTAAGAATTACAACTTTTGCAGGAAATGGAAACTGCAGAGTTGGGGTCTTATCAGCGAGATTGCAAGACACAAAAGTTGCGATTCGGAATGGTCCAAAAATCGGAGAGACTATAGACCGTATCAAGACACTAAAATATTTTAGAAGAATATCAAAATTTTGATTTCTCTTAATAAAAATTGTAACACTTCCCGAAATTAATAATCGGAAAAATCTAAATCTATTTGAGTCTAAACTTTTGAATTTGAAAAATGACGGCTAATAGTTCGCCTTCGGTTACTGAATAATTTCTTTCCGCTTGGTTCAATGCCCGAGAAGCATAATCAATGGCATGTTCATGTTCGTCTTTTTATCAAATTGATCTAATACACACCCAACACCATAATTCGATGCATCATATTGAATATAAAAATTTTCCGAAAAATAGGTACTATAAAGATTTGGAACGGGTATTAACAAAGACCTTATTTTATCAAAAGTTTGCTCAGCGTCCTCAGTCGATCTTAGAACTTGAGTTTTTTTTTCCTTTGATTAAACACAAAGAAGAGCGAAAATTGTTAAATAGATGGTTATGAAACGTCTATACCAAGACGCTGTGCCTAAGAATCTCTTCATTTTAGTCACGTTTTTTGGTTTAAGAAATTTAACTATTGCATTGACTTTATCTGGATCAGTATGTACACTCATGAAATTTAAAACTTGGACACCACAATTTCTGTAAACAAAAGTTTGCACATTGTGAAGCGGGTTTAAGGGTATCATTTACAATTCTAACAGCAGGTAATCTAAGCAGGGGTTATCTTATAGAAGGACTTTAGAATAAATCATTACACTAAGCACGTTTTAGAAAATAGGTAATCATTAAACTCTCTATTCATAATATTTAGTCCTTACAAAATGTATATTTTATGACGTTTCATTTTTTTCTGTAGTTAATATAAAAAGTGAAAATAAAAACTAAGGCAATTCTTATTGTCAACGTATATATTTAGTTTTTGACAAGAATTTATTACATAATTATAATTAAGATACCAAGTTATAGTTTAAAATTAAATGAAAACGTTTTTTTTTAAATAAAGGTATTACTATATAAATAAATATAAGAAATCAATAATGGGTGTGACCTCCATTATTATTGATACATTCTTGGAGGCGTCTGCTCATTGACGCTATCAAGGTATCAATATAATTAATATTAATCGTTTCCCATGCGGTATCAATGGCTGCAATTAGTGCATTACGGTTTACTGGTATAAAATTTGGCCCTTGTTGTCTTCGGATAACAGCAAGTATTCGAGCCCAAACATTTTCGATAATGTTAAAATCTGGGCTTTTGCTGGCCAGGGTAACAGCTCCAAGTTATTTGCTTGTATCCAGTTGCGCACAACCTGCGAAGTATAGGGTCATCATATCCCGATAGTTAATTATCGAATGTTCCAAGAAAATATGTGTAAATAGTAAATGGAATCTACTAACGTAACGTTAAGTCGTTAATTATAGTTACATAACTCTCCTTTCATAAGATATAGTTCATATTAATATGCTTATTGTAAAGCTTCGTACACACCTGAACAACAAACCGAGGAACAAACAGAACAACGAACCGAACGGCAATCGGAACATTAATTTGGACGGTGCTACGTACGAATTTTAGAACAGATTCGCAAGTCCTGATTGTTCCACGAACGGTTTGCGGCGTTCCCGCAACTTGTCGGTTTTTTCTCCGACATCAAAGAAAATGCGCGCGAATGCGTTTGCAGGTTTGGACGAATCTAAACAAAACGGCGAACAAACTTATGCGGGAGAATTAAATTATTTATTTTTGTCCTCCCTTTTGTGGGTTTGTTGTGTTTTAGGTAATATTATGGAGTTGACAGAAGAAAAAATGTTTTAAATTAATCAGTGTTTAAGAATGCAAGAAAAAATGATGTCCCTATTAGCATCATTTGGGCGGAAAATTTTCAAAATAAAAAAAAGCGAAGTAAATTATAATTTTTACTCTTCTTTGTGCGTAAAAATTTGGTTGGCACTATCTTCTTGTTTTCCGCAATTTTCTCTTCTCAATAATAAATATATATGAACTGAAAACTACTGAAAATAATTATGGGAACAGCACAAACGTTCCGTTTGTTGTTCGGATTGTGGAAATCATAAAAGATCGTTTGTCGTTCTGTTTGACTTTCGGTTCGTTGTTATGTTTGTTGCTCGGTTTGTTGTTCAGGTGTGTACGAAGCTTTACAACTTAAGCAACAATTTTTGGCGAATAAAGATTAGTTTGTGATGTAATATTAGAAACACAAATTTATATCATATCAAATTTATGACAACTTAAAACCAAGAACGTGTATGTTATTGCTAAGAAATTATTAAGGAAAAAGCGCAATTGCAGTGTAAATATTTATAATTAGATATTTTCGAAAGTTTATAAGTCCTCTATTGTAATCTTAATACTTAAAAGAAAATCCTGTCCATTAGCATTATAAGGAAATGGTTTTTACTTTATGAATAAGTTTCAATAACAATAGAATATCCTTGCTTGTTTAATTTACTTCCTTTGAGTCATATTGCTCTAAGGGTTGTTACATTGGTCATTAGAAGTATGTAATAAATAAACAATTACCTACTGTTTGAGAAGGGGTAGTGTGAACCAATAAATAAAGTAAGAAATGTAAATTCCATTTTAGTTTAAAATTTCAAGTGTTGTGAAAATGCCACCTCATCTCGGTGCTGATTTGAAAGCGCGGATTGTTTCGGAATTAGCGGCGGGCCGTAGCGTGCGTGAAATTTCACGTATGTTAGATATACCAAAAGCACCGTAGGGCATTACCGAGTAAAATGGAATCTTGAACACACTTTGGAAAGAGCCATCGGAAGTGGTAGACCTAAAGTATCTACACGTGCTCAAGATCTCGAGTTGTTTCATTACGTAACAGAACAACCATTTGCTACATACTCCAGGGCTATAGCAGATACACATTTTCCCGGATGCCGTATAATTGCACAAAAAAATTAAAGGAGATGGGAATAAAGAAGTATAATGCTGCTGCGAAAGAAGTTCTCAGTGACGAAAATATGAGACGTCGTCTGGAATTTGCAAGGCGATATGTGAACGAACCTTTGGAATTTTGGAATCGAGTGAATCAGGAGTTTGTTGGGCTATCGATGGACGTCTTGATTCTGCTGCGTATTTAGATATTTTGGAAACTATTATGAAACCTTCAGTCGAAGTGTTTTATCCAGACGAAGATTATATTTTCCAACAAGTAAGTATTCTTATTTCACTATACTTTCTCCAAAAAATAGTTCGGGATCTGTTGAATTAACATTTTCATAATGTATTTTTGTTGTTAAAGGACAACGCCCCTATTCATACTTCGCGGGTTGTGCGCAATTGGATACGAGAAAATAACTTGGAGCTGTTACCCTGGCCAGCAAAAAGCCCAGATTTTAACATTATCGAAAATGTTTGGGCTCGAATACTTGCTGTTATCCGAAGACAACAAGGGCCAAATTTTATACCAGTAAACCGTAATGCACTAATTGCAGCCATTGATACCGCATGGGAAACGATTAATATTAATTATATTAATTATTTGATTTAATTTAAAAGTTATTGCATGTAGACGTTTTTTAAATCAAAATTATTTCTAATTTTATTTTGTAAACATTTCTTAAACAAAATTTTGATTCGATAATTAATCGAGCTATGGTGTTTAATTAGCGATACCTTCAAATATATTCTTTAAAGAAAAAAATTAAGTAAGCAACGTAAATTACATATTTTCTAAAACGTGCTTAGTGTAATGATTCATTCTACAGTCCTTCTATAAGATAATCTCTGCTGAGACTACCTGCTGTTAGAATTGTAAAAGATACCCTTAAGCCCGCTTCACAATGTGCAAACTTTTGTTTACAGAAATTGTGGTGTCTAAGTTTTAAATTTCATGAGTGTAAACCATGCTTATTCACAACAACCCCCGATAAGTTAATTTATTTTTGCAAAATTCAAATTTGGGTAGATTAATCGTTAAATTTACTTCATACAACCGATTAAACACGTCTTTTAAAGTAGACAAATATTCTTTAAAAGTATTAGACGCAATGATAATGTCATCTAAGTACACAAAAACAAATTGTTCCAAAATCGGAGTTAAAAATTTTATTCATCAACTTTTGTTGTGTATCTGGAGCATTAGATAAACTTATGAGTAACACTGTATATTTGCCAAAATGCGTGTCTGAAGTCTATTGAAATCAGGTATTGGCAATCGCGCAATCTATCTAAAATGCCTAATAAATAAGACAAAAGATAAGCGTCTTTTTTTGTAACCTTGTTAAGGCGCTTTGCGTCAAAACAAACTTATAACAACGATTATAATTATAGTATAAGATACGTTAGATAATAAAATTGATTAATAAATTAAGTAATGTATCAGGTATATACTGTTGAAATACGGCCCTGTCTCAAAATCCTCTTTATAAGAAATGCGCGTGTATAAATAAAGTCCATTAGGTAAAATGGACTTACATAACAAGAACTTAATTAAATTCAGAATGTTTTGAAGTTTCTAATCAGCGCTAACGATTTCCAATTTCCTCTGATAACCAATGAATCATTGCAATTTTAGATTCAAGTTTTCATAATCATTAGCGCATAAGATGTTTATTGTGTGAGGTCCTTTTGACAACAAACATGGTAAGTTGTTATTTTACTCTTTTTTTGCAAAAAGTTGGTTATTTAACTGCATTATACTACTTTTTGAATCGTAATTGTAGAAAAAATTGTGTACTAGTTCAGCAAATTATTGTCTAATTTTGCAATTTTCTAATCAAAACATCTTCGCCGTGCATATACTACAATTAAATATACAGCAACTGTTATTTGAATAAGATAAGATAATCGTTTTGGTCTCTCGAATGAAGCCTAACATAGTATCGATTTGGCTATGCATGATATTGGTTTCATAACTAATAAATGACTTGAATGCTATTGTAGTATAAAGTTTGAAAACCCACTTTATTAGTACTGCTAATCAATTTTTTTTGTTAGTAATGATTCATGCTGTTTAATGAATGCAGTGTTTATGAACAAGGACAAACATTACTTTGATTATATGTATAAAATAAAATTACAGAAATTTCTGTTATACCAAAAAAACAGTTTTTATTTAAATGAATGATCCATTGTAATAGTCACATCTTCAATTGAAAGTTTTGCCAATTTTTGCATTATAGTTGTATTGTAAATTGAATTGACACTTTTGTAAAACTTTTATGGAAGCTGGATAATTAATTATTTTATTTGTTATCTTATTCATAGACTGTGTAACACATACTGTGTCTCTGGCAAGACGCAACATCGAAATTTTAGTATTGAAGAAAATTGAATTGATCCACTAAAGCTATGAAATTCTCGTGTAGACGTATACGTTATAATTAATTGTTATTGTGTGTTCCTTATTGTACTATTCTCTAATTTAATTTTTGAAAATGTGTGTGTATACATTCCCTGAGAAAGTTCAAATGGTTAAGTGGGTATACAGTGGTGAAAGCTTTGTTTGCTGCACTTTTTCCGGATCGGCCAATTCCAAACAGCAGTACAATGATGAGAGTAGTGCGATTATTTGAAGAAACTGGCAGTGTACATAAGCATCCAAAGCAGGTTCAACAAAACCAGAACATGGACAATGCAAATGGTGAAGAAATCAATGTACTCGCTGCTGTGCAACTCAACCCTAATATTAGTATTCCACAACTGAGTATCGGCTGTGGTGTAAATAGGTGTCGAGTTCATAAAATTCATAATAAGTCATATCATTACTCATATCACCAGCAAATATTCAGAACCGATACTGACAAAAGGCAAGAATTTTGTGAAACATTAATGGAGATATGGAATAATGATATGAATTTTGTTAAGAATATTTGCTTCAGCAATGAATGTTCGTTCAATCTCATTGGAGCACCAAATATTCAAAACTTTCGTTATTACAGCACTCAAAACCCTCATTTATTTGTACCAGCACACGCACAATATCCCCAAAAAGTTAAGGTTTGGTTTGGGCTTAAATCAAATAAAACAACTTTTAAATGAAGCACACCCTAGGACCTAGATTGGAAGAGGTGGGAAAGTTACTTGGCCACTAAGATCACCAGACTTGTCCCCCAACGACTTCTTTTTATGGTCTTACATACAGGGTGGCCGATTAATGCGAGTAAGGTGGATATCTCAGACTATATCACTCATCGAAATATGAAACAAGAAAATGCTTGATTTTCAGATGTTCTGACGTATGATAGCGGTTATTTTAAATCGAATATACCAAATCGAATATACGAATCCTTGTATATTCACTTATGTCAAAATTATGATTATATAGGCATCTATGATGTAGCGTAGCTCCAATGTCAAATAATGTTTTTTCATTTAATATAAGTAATAATTAAATAAATTTTTTCAATTGAGTGTAATAAAAAATTTTTTATTACACGCAAAAGCGTTGAATAATATTTTAGCAGCGCACTCTATATAAGTTACTATATTCAGCAAAGAAATTTTTTACATTTACTAGAATAATAAAGCAATTGGAAAAAATATTGTATTAAATTCGTTATATAAAGGGGTCTATTGTTCAACTCGTTCCATTATTATTATTCCTCTCGTTGAACAATAGACTGCTTATACAACTAATTTAATAATATACTATTAATCACATTTTCTCTACATTTTACCCTTCAATTTTTTTTGTGTATGTAATCAATCTTTAAGTTATTTTGTACTTCTGTGTGTGTATTATTAAAATAACAATTTAGGTTATTAAATTACATATCAAAAAACGTTGTTTTTCGGTCTCGTGGTGTTTCAGACAACACGTCTCGTATAATCGAGAATTTTCACTTGTCTAGTTGTATAATATATGAAAATATTGGGGTTAGAAAAAAACTTTTGCAAATCAATGAGCTGTACAATTTAAAATTATTTTTGTTTATACAAGGTGTTCCATAAAAGTGCGACATACCAAAGTATGTTTTTTAAATGGAACCGCCCATTTTTTATTACAAATTTGGATTCTTTGGGAAATTCTAATGTGACTTTATGCATTATGCATAGTGTCTAAAATGGAGGGTTTTCGCATTATTTCACTTTACCGGAAAAATTGACTTTTCGAAAAAATTAAATAATTCAGTTTTCCTTGATGCCTCCAAATATCTTTTCTTAAGATTTTTCTTTCTCACACCTGTACACTATTTATATTTTTCATTGTTAACATCCATGTTTCACTTGCAAACAACACTACCGAACGTATCAGTTCTATCAAGATTTAGCTTTGAACTTCTTGAAATGCGTTTGTCACTCAAAATCTTGTTTAATGCACCTACTGACCTAGATCCTGAAACAAATATTCTTGCTGTTGTTATTTCGCTAGTTATTTCCATGCCTACGTATATTGTACTTTTTGCAGACCTAAACAAATACTTTCTCTTATTATCTATTGATGAGATTTGCAGGTTTTGCATGTCTCTTAGTTTATTTCCCAGGATCATGTAACTAGATTTGTTTTCACTAATTTCTAATCCTACCGCTGGTGCGTGCTTTTCCATTATCATTACTATGCTCTTTAGTTCTTCTTTTGTTTTTGATATGAGCTTTTTAGTATATTGTTCTTTGTATTAATACCGCTTCTTCTATAGATCCTTTCTAATGTTATATTGAATAACGTTGTAGAAAGAGGGTCGCCTTGTTTCAGTTTTATTTTATTTTCAAATTCTGCTGATATGTGTCTGTTATATTTTACTACATTGACGATGTCTTTCAATGTCATCTTTACTAATGTAATTAATTCTTTTGTTATTTGTAACTCTTCCATCGCTTTATATACTTCCAGCCTATTCATTCTGTCATTCGTTTGTCTAAAATCTATAAACAATGTATGTATTTGAATGTTCTTCCTGCTACATTTGCGTGGATTTGGTGTATTACAAATATGTGATCTATCACCGATTTCCCTTTTTTAAAACCTGCTTGATATTCTCCTATTTTGTCTTCTACGTCTTTTTAGTCTCTTATGATTTTTTTGTTTTTGTTTCTTAGCCCTGTTGCTCTTTCTTTTCTGCCTTAATTGTGTTGTAGAAGTTTCTTATGTTTTTGTTGTCGTATGCTTCTTGCATGTTCTCTATCTTATTCTTTATCTCTTCCCTTTTTTTCTTTCTGTATACGCTGTTGATCTCATTTCTTAGAATTCTGTAGTTTTCTTGTAGTTCTGTTGATGGATTCTTCATGAACTCGATTCTAATTTTTTTCTTTTGTTCAATTAGCTTCTTACATTCTTCACCAAACCATTTTCTTGCTTTATTATTGGTTTCTATTTGTAATTTATTTTTACTTTCCTGTATTATCTTTTTTAGATACTCCCACTCTTCATCTACATTCACATTTCTTGGTTTCGTGTTTAGAGCGTCTATTATATTTTTGCGTACTGTCTTCTCTTATCTACTTCTTCTAAACACCTTATTTTCTCTTTGTTTGTTTTGGTTCTACTTTTCTTTGTAAAGTTAGAAACGTGCGTCGCCGTCCCGCTTTGAGTTCGAGTCGCAGCTGCTTCGAGTGCCAAACGACCCGTGTGCAAAGGCCCTTAGTTTACTAGGCGATCCAATGCGCTGTTACTTAAATCCTTTTAAAAATGGCGTCTGTAGGACATGACATACAAAGCGAATTTGTATATGAGTGCATTATTATTTTACAGGAAAAGGAAAACATTCATATTTAACGGTAATAATGGTTTTGTTTTGCTGTCTGGTGAATTGTGGAAGTAGTGGGCAGTGAAATTAAGTAATTTTTCATTAGAATTCCTTCAGAATTACATTTTAATCATGAAAAAAGACACAATGAGTTTTTACCCTTAATAAGTCGAAAGTGGCTTAAAGCAATTAAACGAGAAGGCCTAAACGACGAAAAAGTCAAATATTATGCTGTTGTAGGTTTAAAACATTTTAATACAAGTCGGCAAAATGAAAATTAAAGCATTAACCTAGTACAAAACCATTGACGAAACTATTACTTAGGTAAACCAGCATATTTGACCAATTCGTTAAACTACCCTAGATTCCCACATTAAATATAAGCTACACTTTAGGAACTACATTGGCCAATACAACATCAATCATTTGTGGGTAGCAATATCTTCCTTATCCGCACCGTACTGCATTGGTGTAGGTAATTTCTTTGATTTTTCGACGAACAGTAATACTTTTTCAGTGTTCTTTGTGTCTATTGTTTGTTTCGTATTTATTTTTCTTCTTCTTCTACTATGACTATGACTGTGGATTAAGAGTACCAGCTCTGGGCCCATCTCGCGAGTGGTCGTTCAGGTAATCTCGTCCCTATCGGTCGTTCGTTCATATTTATCACACTACCAAAATTACTAGCAGTTAATATAACGCTTCGTCTTTTTTCCCGGTATCCCTATGGCTGCCCTTTTGTTTCAATTTCTATTGTGTATATATCATACGGTAGGCGGAATAAAACGCCGGGTAATAAAAAAAACCTACGGAAAGAAAAGTCGCGAGAAAAAAATCCGGGGGAAAAATGGTGCATCGAGTGATCAATAGTGTTAAAAATGACGCCAGAGTTAATTACTTGTCAATACAATGATCGAAATTTCATTACCTATTACGGTATGATGATTTTCAATAATTGGGATATTTTATCTTTAATTCGTTATTTTCCAACTTTTTATAAAATGTGTAAAATCAAACCCCATACACATAAAAGACGTTCGTCAGTTGTAAAAATTTTTGAAATTACACGGTACTTTTTAAAAAGTGTATTTAATTTAAATATTGAAAATTGCCGCCGAAACACGTCGTCTATATCGTGGCGTCTATGTTCGCATAAATAACATAATATGGGTTGTTTGATTTTATGCAATTGTTTTTTCGAGTAATAAATTAGTAGTGTTTAACATAAAACAAGTTTTTAAAATGAAAATATTTAGTACGGAGCACATAATATTTTTTTGTAGTACTGGGGTTTCCTTTCACGTTTATGACTTTTCTTAAATATAAATTTTATAAAAACATCCAATTAGGTATAGTTAAAAGAATGTGTGTAAGTATTCCATGAATGCAGACATGAATAACACTCAAAAACTTTTGCTGTAGTTTTTCAAGATTGTTATTATGAAAATTATAGTATGGCCTTCACATTGTAGAACAGTAATTTTAAGGAATCTAATAGTGTATAATACGATGATATACATCTTTATAGGCATCGTCGACCGGTTTTCTTTTTTTCCGTGCCTTTTACTCACCATCTTTCTATATCCCGACATTTTCCGAGGTTTTTTCTGTCGGCTTTTTTTACCGGATGATATTTATACCCCGACTTTTAATTCCCCGGTTTTTTATCCGGGGCTGTTTTTTCGAAGATTCATATCACACTTATCCAATGTATTTAGAAATGTGAAATTACTTTTATGGTGATTGTCTGAATTTATTTCTGGAACATCATCATCTATTAGGTTGTTATCATTGCACGTTCTATAGTCAGAATCTGCAGTTGTGGGCGCATTCTCTTTTTTTGAGTTAATAAAATCGGGTGTAAAACAATTTGTAAGTACAATCTAAATTAAATGGAATTTTCATTTTTCTTGACAACGATGCCAAAGAAACACTTTGCCTGCAGTTCGGACTTTAAACTTCGCAACTCGTGCCTATAACTTTACTTCACACACTTGTATCGTAAATAACTATTAATGCAATTTCTAAACGGTGCATACTATTATTTAATTTTTTTTGTTTTGTGACAGATTTCGAATTTTTAAAACTTTCTGGAATCTTTAGAAACAGGACTATAGAATAGAAACTGAACCTGATACCTTATTATGTATGAATATAGGATCCATTATTATATTGGTTATTTATATATATTATTATATTTATATATTATTGTGACTCACAATAATTTTTGAGTTAAAACTATAGTCATAAATAATAAATAAATACTAATATTGGATTGCTTAAAGCGTAAATAATTTATGTATACTTGATGCCTTAGATTTATATGACATTGATATTTTGATGATTAAGGGTTGATATTGTTCATTAGTCGTCAGCTTCTTATTTGTCGCTGCCAGAACTTCCAAATTTACGAGAAGAAAACACCATACTTCTGATATTTTCGTTTTACAAAAATTATGTTTTTTTTATCGAATTTGTTACTAACAACACAATTCATAATAGTTAACAAAAACCCATCAAACGAAATCAGAAAAGGCGCGCAGGTCGATCCAATAGTTGCGTTGTTATAACATTAAAAATATAATAGTAAATATTAACAATGAAACGATAGTTATAGTAACATTCCGCACCTCTTGAAAGGTTCGGCTTTCAACGATACAGAATAATAATATATAAATAATTTAGCAACATAAAAAACATGAAATACTCATAAGGCATCTCAACGCTTTTGCCAAAATGGCGTCTGTGGGGCAAACAAACCTTTGTTTTCATTCAAATATGTGTAATTTCTGTTGATTTTTTTTACTTTTAGTGGTTGTTTTAATTAAGTTAATTAGTTATAGAATCTGCGAAAGAGTATTTTAACTCATTTTACCTTTAAAATTACAAATAAGAAGGATTCTAAAAAAAAATGCTGGCAATGGTACATTACAAATTAATTTAACGTATAAACTATGTTAAAATGTTATAACTCAATGATAAAATCCATCTAATTATACGTAAGTTTACCCTACAGTAGCCATTTTTAAAGGTCTTTGACAGCTATCTGACAGCGCATTGATATGCCTGATAGTCGAGATAAAAAATTACATTTTGGTTAAGTTACCTCATTTATCGGTAAGATACAGATTTTGCTGATCGCGCGTTTTACAATACCATTCTTGGTCAACACACTCACTACACGATCCTGCCGAGTGGCCAACAGAGAGGTGGCATGTTTTCTTTTTTTATTACAACCATTTTTCCACATTAATTTGTGAGTTACCGGATTGCCATTTTGTACGTTGTTGTAATAAGTGGAGGTATTCCTTAGTCCACCTGGACCAAAAATGTTGAATTTGATATCTTTTCACGTAATTAGTTTTTACATCAGTTAAATTCCTTTGTGGAACAACAGTCAAAATTCGACCAATAAGAAAATGTCGTGGAGTTCCACTTGGGCTAAGATAGAATAAAACTATTCGTATGTTAAATGTCTTTGTTTTAAAATACGATTCAAGTGATGTTTCGTAGACTTCACAGCACCCTCCCATATTCCACCAAAATTAGGTGACCGAGGTAGTATAAAATCAAGTAATGTCGTACGATATCACGATTAGTCAAATTTTGGATAGTTAATAGCTCGTTATTTGCACCTACAAAGTTTGTGGCGTTATCGCAATATAAATTAGTACAGAGACCACGTCTAGAAACAAATCGTTTTAGAACATTCAAAAAACCGTCACTAGTTAAGTCTGAAATGAGCTCTAGGTGTACAACTTTTATGGAGATACAAACAAAGATGCAGATGTACGATTTTATAATCTTGATTTTTTTTAATTTTCCGTCTTTCAATTCATACGGTCCAGCAATGTCAACTGATGACGTAAGAAATGGAGAAGAGGGGATTACTCGAGGAACCGGTTGTACTGGATGACACAACAAATAATTGCACAAAAAGCATTAATGCAATTTTATTGAGTACAATTAGATGGTATGTAATTCCAATAGTTTTTGTTCGTTAGTGATTGAATATCTGAAACTCTGTTTCTAACAAAAGTTTTCCACATTTCGGGTTCACCTGCTATCCAAGATAAAACTATTGTAGAATCGGTCCAAAGAAAAGTATTATTAATCGGTAAATCTAAAATCGATAAATATTTCGAAAATAATCGAGACATTAACATGCTCCACAGAGCTCTAAACATGGAAGAGAAACGGATTTCAATGGAGCTACGCGTGACTTCGCGCAAAGTAAATGAGATTTAATATGATTTCGATTGTCGACAGAACGTATGTATATTGCGCACCCGTATGACTTTTCACTTGAATCCGAAAAAGCATGAATTTCTATATTACAGGAGTTGGTTACTAAGACATGTCTAGGTATCTAGTACAAATTGAATTTCTGATAAGTCAGTTTGAAAATTAAGCCATTGCGTATGAAGATCTGCAGAAATAGGCTCGTCCCATTCTAGTTGAAATTGCCACAACCTTTGCATGAGAAGTTTTGTACGTATTAAAATAGGACCCAAAAAACCAAGAGGGTCGAATAGTTTGGCGATAAAAGAAAGGATTGTCCTTTTCGTCGCATTATGAACATTATAATTTATTTCTTGACCTTCATACCGAAAAACATCTAAAGAAGGAATCCAACATACACTTAACGTTTTAGTAGATGAGTCATCCGTATCAGAAGTTGAAGGTACGCCGTTTAAAAAATTGATATCTTCGATTGAAATTTCCGTATCTCAAATACGTAAGTTGACAAAAGAATAGATAAAGTCTCACGAATTTTAGATAAGATATCGTCCATATACATGTCTTTACTGATTATATTACATTTAATGGGATATTTATCGATATTATCGATTGCGATTCTTAAGACAACGTGTAGCTAAAAATGAAGAGGTTTTTAATCCATAAGTCAAAGTTTGTAAATTCTAATGTTTTACCTCATCTTTGGGATTATCTCGCCAAACTATTCTTTGTAAGTTTTGATGGTCTGGATGTATTAATATCTGACTGTACATTTTGGCCAAATCGCCAATAAAAACTCTTTTGTGCTTTCGAAACCTGGATAGAATAGAAAAAAGATCGTTTTGTAAAGTTGGACCATCCATTAAAACATCATTTAATGACAAATTTGTCGAACTTTTGGCACTAGCATCAAATACAACTCTAACTTTAGTTGTAAGACTGTGATGGGGTAAATAATAGATCGGAGTCAATGACCTTTGATATTGCGTAATTTGTTTCATATGATTGAGTTTATCATACTCCTGCATGAATTCGCTATATTGAATTTTTAAGTCTTCGTTTTTGGACAGCCTTTGTTCCATTAAATATGTTTTCTTTTTTGAAGGGTTGAATTAAAGGAATAGCTTCGATAGCTCTGGACGCTGGTTCGAGCTGAACTTTTCTTTTCTACTAACGTAGGTGTAAAACTACATTTGTTTAGAACACTATTTATTTTAATAACTTCACATAATAATATCATATAACTTTACCATTTAATAAAATGAACTTATAAGAAAAATTTAGACTACTATTACATTGTAGGTAAACGTTTGTAAGTGTTTACTGCAAACACAAGAAAGAATGAATGAATATTTACCTGCAAGTGCAGGCTAACAATAAAACGAAGGGTGGTACACTCAATAAAAGAAAAAATGAGACAGTTGGGTCGGCAAAATTAAATGAGCATATCTACTTTAAGGATTAGTTTTACCTGACCATATCCATATTGTTTACAATTCAACAACGAACATTTGTCAATATGAACGTTTATTCTTTGCTGATTCATTCACATATCCTAAAGGCTTGTTTGCAATGTCAATAAATTTAGATAATACGATTTTTAGAATTGTTTTGTTTAAATTGCCGTCGTATGACATTTATAAATCCGTTACTCTTATTACTAAACAATTTTTTCTATTATTATTAATTTATATTTATGCGATAAAGAAAGTGAAAAACGTAATAATGGGTATGACCTTGTTTCTGATTATACTCTTCACGTAATTGTCCCCCAGGCATTCAAGCATTGCAGAGTATTGTTCAATTTTTTGGAACAGTGGTAAAAAAATAAAAACAGCAGTTTTTTTAAATACCTACTAAAAAAATTCATGTCAATGCAAATATTTTATGATCTGCAAAGAATATCGAACAGTTTGAATGCCCAATTTTCATAAGAACGAATTAAAAACAACATTTTTTTATTCGACAGGACGTTCTGAAACGCTAAAGTCGTTTAGAATCCTTAAAATTAGTTTGACGTTTTGTTTGACATTTTATTGAATACTAAAATATCCCGTTAATGGTAATTTAAGAACAAATCTACCCTGTTCATTTCTGGAAAATGTATTAACAAAATGTTGTTGCATTCACGTGCCTCAGAAGTCCATGATCTTTCGGGAATCTGAGGACCTTCCTCGATTTTCCAAAACTTTTCTATTTGTATATTTAAATTAAAATCATTATTATCGAGTGTATTCAAGAAAAAACATTTCAAAAATCATTGATTTATGGGACATTACCAGCTACTACCCAACCAAGAACAATGTTTTGTAGTTTAGGCAATCGTTTGCCCAACTTGATTTGACCTTCACTAAGCGAATTATAAAACAGGGAACAACCGATAAGCATATCGATGCTTGATGCAATGTAAAAACCGGGATCAGCGAGAGAAATATTTGGTATCTTTAAATTGGATGCATCAAATGACACCTGTGGAGTAAAATCGCTTATTTTGTCAATAACTAAACAAGAAATATCTGACTTATGTGAAGTATAAATAGATGACAATCTTATATTAACTCGTTAATTATTGTTTTAATTTAATTTATTCCAGAAACTGGATTATTTATCTTTCGTGCGTTTAATTTTAGTAGTGTTACCATATCTCGAGTAATGAGAGTCACTGTCAAGTAAAACATGACATGATACTGGAACTTGATTTACATCTAAAACATTAATGAGCGCTGTCGATAATAAAACAAAAGGTTCTGAAGATTTCTGAGAGTAATGTGATAACATTTTACAGTTTTGAACTTCATTTGAGTGCGACAATTTCAGGGTATTATCGGTGTTATTTATGTAATCTTGACTTGGCGAAGTAGTTAATTGTGAAACATTTACATTTGATTGAGGACTAGGTTCTGAGGGATAAGTAGTTTTTGGAGAATTATTTTTTAAAGAAGGTTGATGTAAGAAAGTAGAATGTCCTCCATTGCAAATTCTGCAACCGGATGACCTACATCCGAATTTCTATACCCCTTTCGTAGACAATTTGTACATAACGATAATCGTTTTACCTCCTCAAAACGAGACGCAATTGGGGAGGATTTGAACTTTGGACATACATAAATAAAATGTTTATCATTGCAATAAGGGTAAATAGGACTAGACTGTTCAAATGATTGAAAACTTTGTTTTTGCCGATATCCAGAGTTTCCGGTTGATTTTGTGTCTAAGGCCTCTAAAATTTGACATCTTTGAGATAAAAACTTATGAAAACCGTCAAATTTGGGGTTAGTAATATCTTTACTAAAATTTTCCCACTCGCGTTTTGTAGGAAAATCAAGTTTCGAGTTTAAGAGATATATTAAGATCGTGCTAGAACTTTCGATCGGTTCGTCTAAACCCTAGATTCCCAAAGTGGTCCAGGTGGACCCCAGGGGTCCACGGGAGCCCGATAGGGGTCTACGCTTGCGTGGAAAAAAATGGGGGTCCACAACTCGTTAACGGGGGTCTATAAAAATGTATTAGGTGACCCGACTTGGCTTCTCCTATGAATAAGGGAGACAATAATATATATAGGCAGACAATATTATAAGAAGCTTGACTTCTCCTATGAATATAGGAAGACAATATTATAAGAAGCTCAGCAATTGTTTTTGTAAGAACTTGCATATTCCATATTCAGAAAGAGCGTGTCAAGACTCGCCGATGCCGCGCCGCCCGCCCGCCTAGTTAAAGTCGTGTCTGAACTTGCATGAACTTGTTGGATTTTCCTTTAATATAAATACGAATGCGAATGATAAACATTACTCAGTTGTTTCCGGAATTTCAAAAAGAAAGTGTACCTATATAAGTGTTCACCAGTGACGGAAGTAGTTTTCAGACTTTTGAAAATTAAAGTGAATTGATATTATTGTTTGCCAGTGTTGGAAAAGTAAGTACCTACCTATCTATTTGTTAGCAACTTGTATCTTAAAAGCCACTTCTATTATGTTTGTTAAATCATTTTAAGATTACTTAACAAACATTTTTTCATATTTACAGGTAAGTAATTGATACGAAACATGGCTGAATCTAAGAAGAAGTGTCGACAGTACAGTGTTGAATATTTGAAATTTGGTTTTCTTCCATCAAATACAGACAAGCGATTGCCCATGTGTCTTTTATGCAACAAAGTCTTGAGCAATGACTCTATGAAACCATCGAAGCTGGAAGATCATCTAAGAAGGTGTCATCCTGACAAAATAGGTAAGGATTTGAAATATTTCCAAACATTGAAGGAAAAGTATGAAAAGAGACCCACCGTGCATAGTATGTTCGCTTCAACGTCTGAAAGCAACGACGATGGCTTGCGGGCATCTTACAATATCTCATTACTTATAGCAAAATCTGGGAAACCGCATACCATTGGAGAGGAGTTAATTTTGCCTGCTGTTGAAGAGGTCTTAAAAACTGTCCTGCACAAATCTTCATTTGACATACTTAAAAGAATTCCTTTGAGTAACAACACTGTACAAAGACGTATTGATGAAATGAGCTCTGATGTTGAAAGTTTCTTGTGTAATTATCTGCAAACAACTCATTTTTCTATTCAACTGGACGAGTCAACTTTACCTGGCAATGAAGCATTATTATTGGCATATGTTCGATTTATCAAAGGCGAACAAATGTTTGAAGAGTTACTATTC
Organism: Abscondita cerata; assembly: GCA_030710515.1. Taxonomy (NCBI): domain Eukaryota; kingdom Metazoa; phylum Arthropoda; class Insecta; order Coleoptera; family Lampyridae; genus Abscondita; species Abscondita cerata. The sequence continues at coordinate 542,278 of JALBCR010002156.1, read as the reverse complement.
GCGAAAACTTTGAAGACTGACACTAAAGGTGAATCAATTTTTAATGTTCTGAATGATTTTTTACGGAAAAATCAATTGCATTCACAAACATTATTTCGGTGGCAACAGATGGAGCTCCTGCCATGGTCGGGCGATATCGTGGGTTTATAAGTCATCTTAAAAGGATTATACCAGAGGTAATTGCAATTCACTGTGTCATCCACCGACAACATCTAGTAGCGAAAAAATTGAGTGATAGATTGCACCAAGCGCTTCAATTTGTGATTAATGCAGTTAACAAAATAAGAAGCAATGCATTAAATACGCGCTTATTTGCACAGTTGTGCGAAGAAAATGATGAGGACTTCCAACGATTGCTGCTACATACCGAAGTACGCTGGTTGTCGAAAGGTGCATGTCTATCAAGATTCTATTTGCTTTTCGACTCTGTTTTAGAGTTTCTGAACACTAAAGATCCTGTTTTAAAAGAAAACCTCATGAATTTCAAAGCAGACATTGCGTATTTGACAGATTTGTTCAAAAATTCAATGACCTCAACCTACAGTTACAAGGGGACAGCCTCAATTTGATAAAAACAAAGAGTGAAATTTCAGCTTTTCTTGGTAAACTGAAACTTATGAAGCAAAATATTGGTCGACGTGAATTTTCCCAGTTTCCAAATTTATCGCAGGTAGAATGCCTCGACGAAGATATTCAGACGTATGTTCAACATTTGATTGCCCTGTATGATGATTTTAAAATCAGATTTGAAGACATTCTGTCGATGGATATACCACCATGGATAATAAATCCATATGATGAAACTGAAGTGGAAAATGTGGTACTGCAAGAAGAGCTACTCGAGCTTAGCACTAATGAGGAGCTCAAAGTAGCATTCAAAAGAGGGTATCAATCATTTTGGCTGCAGGTACAAATACCTGAAAAATATCCAGGACTGTGGGGAATTGCGCAAAAATTTCTCATAGCGTTTCCTTCGTCATATCTTGTCGAACGCAGTTTTAGTGCCGTAACAAACTTGTTGACAAAAACGGAGCAGAGGAGCGAGGAGATTTACGATTATACTTAACTAAACTCAAGCCAAATATTGATAATTTGCTGTCAATTCACCAAGTACATCCCTCCCATTAAAATTATAATCAAAGTTTTGATTATATTGCAACTGTTTTTAAAATAATAATCATTATTAGTTTTGATGTTAAATTTTGATTCTACTAAGACTGTTATAACAACATAATTAAAAGTGTAGTAATTTTTGTGTTTGAATAAATAGCTACAAAACAAGAAAATATTTATTTTTACTTTTACCACTCCGAAGTGGGAGATTATTGGTTTCTTGTACTGTGAGTCAATCTTAGAATACAAAAAGTAAAGTAGGAATCCAACTGTTGGATGAAGACGCTTTTAGACTGGCTTTGAAACTTAGCTTGAATGACAATACTCACAGCATAATCAAAGCAATATAAATTCTCACCTTTTTTCGAAAACTTTCAACTCATAGTTGATTGAAAAATAGCCACAACACAGATTTACATAGACATATACTTTTTTCGGGTTTTGGAAGTAAGTTAGTAAATGTAATAGCTGCAGGGGGTCCACCAGATCCAGCAAAATGTTTAAAGAACCTCTGGTCTAAACTTTCCAAAGCCCGTAAATTTTTTAAAAATGAATCGAGAAAATTACGTAGAGCCACGTGTGATTCTTTGTGCAAAACTGGTAAATCAAAAATTTCTTTCAAATGTGCGTTAATTATATAGCTTTTCTGTTATCAATTCTTTCGCTTAGTAAATTAAATGCAGTGACCTAATTAACGTCCGAGAGAGGTAGGGGACGATTGAAATGTAAAGAACCTGTCACGTGAATCAATCTGCAACGCAAATCATAAAAATATACCTTACTATAAATGTATTTATTAAACTAGGGTATAATTTGAATAACACTACAAACGAAATTACGAAATACACTTCGTTGTTGCCCTTAATGTGAACAGTAGACTCGTCCGTTTCATTTTCGTTCACGGCGCAGGTCACGTGACAGGTTCTTTATATTTCAATCGTCCCCTAGCGATGTGATGATTTGAGCAGCCTCACCTTTCAAACAAGTGGCTGTAAATGTGTCTCCTAAACCTCTGCCATTCAAAGTATTGTCCAGAAAAATCTGGTATTCTTATAGGTTGCAACTTTGTATTAGGCAGAAACCTCGGGAATAACAGTAGATATTGGAGGATAAACCTACGGGAAATTAAGTCTTTTGCGTTATAAATGGCTTTGAAATACCTATGTTGAAAATCCTCACGTTCTGTACTTGCTTGATCTTCATTTAAATTACCTTTTTTCAAGCAAGACATCTTCGAGCTCACTCTGTATAATTTTAAATTCAGTTAAAATGTTTTTTGTTGTATCATAACGAGTTTCGATTTCTGTAAGCGTGTAATTTCCTTCAATATATTTGTCTAAATACGTTTGAAACCGCGTAAGTTCGGCCTTAATTTGACCGCGACGCGCTTTTAACTTTTTCTCTTGATTTGACCTTTCAGTCATTTTGACGTTTGAATATTTATGAGATAAAACTAAATAAAATTATTTATGCGATTGTACGAACAATTTGGGTGTTTTGATAAGTTATAACAACCCAAATTGTATTATTGATTAATAAATCTGTAGCCAAATGAGAAAAATGTGTAAATGTTTTATGCTGTGAAATAAACGAAATAATCACCGTACTGAATACTGTCAACTTTTGACTCTCGTGCGTGACTTTCTGGCAATATTCTGGGTTCCGTCCACGTAAAATTGCCTTTAAGTTAAGGGAATACTGATGTGTTGGTGCTTTCTTTGCTTGCTCAAATATCTCGCTCGAAGGACCAAATTATGTTCATTAGTCGTCAGCTTCTTATTTGTCGCTGCGCGAACCAGAACTTCCAAATTTACGAGAAGAAAACACCATACTTCTGATATTTTGGTATTACAACACAATTCATAATAGTTAACAAAAACCTATCAAACGGAATCAGAAAAAGCGAGCAGGCCGATCCAATAATTGCGTTGTTATAACATTAAAAAATACAATAGTAAATATTAACAATGAAACGATAGTTATAGTAACGATCTTAACAGATTTATTAAATCTAGGTTCTAGTTTTTCTACAAATAAATAAAGCAATTATATAATAATAAATATCAATAAATGCAGTTGACTTTTTTTATATTCATTAATGGACTTGGTTGTGTACAACGGACGAATTGTTTAAATGATTATTAAATTTATAATTGGTACATATAATTTCAGCTATGATATTTTTAATGGGCATTGGTTATGCATTTCAGTTTGCAATTGAAATAAAATTTGACAAGCTTTTTCGAATACCAAAATAACTTTTAATTTCATAAACAAACTATCATAAAGCAAACAATAATTTTTCATGGAATTCCAACTAGGATATCGAGTTTTTAGCTAATCTCGGCAAGATTAGATAATAATTGCAGTCACACAATCGTTACCATGATCTTTTTTCAGAATCATGATTTTCCAGCGAATTTCATTTCTAAAATGGTGAATCTTGACTAAACAAAAAACTGACAAGAAACGTAATTCTTAACACTCCTAGTTGTAAACATTTAGATTTTTGTTTAAATTTTCTTTAATTGGACTTAGTTGTTTAAAATGTTTCTTAAATTGCATGTAGGGAAGGGATTGTTACAATTTCATTTTAAAAAATATTTGGCTTTATCTGCTGTCTTTTGAATCAGATAATATGATATTTGTTATTTAAATATATCTTATTCGATATATATTTTAGGATAATGAATGCAAATTGTGTAACTCGCTTTTGGATCCTGATCATAAAAATTCCCTTTTGCATCGTTTCAACTTTTCTCTTTATGAATGGACGAACTATAGGTAAATATCGAACAAACGTAGTGCATTTAACATTTACGTGTTTTTAGGAAACCACTGGTAAAAGATCGTCATGGTGTTGAAGTGAATGTTGCATTATGCGATTTAGTAAATGGTAATAACTTAACATACTTGGAACATCCAAATATCGGTTGTCACGAAACTAAGGTAAGAATAAAATTATTAAGTAATTCGTGTTTTTAGTTTGTATCTGTTTTTTAGCTTAACGTAAACCAACTCGATGTGCAACTTAATAGTGTTAGTTATTTATTTACCGTGGTCAATAAACAGACTCATGTGGTAAACATGGTTGCAGCTAAACTAATACATCCTTACCCTTATTTTAAATTACACGATTTTGAAGGAAATCTAAAGTATGGAGCTGCGTTAGAACTACAACCCAGTAAGTTCAAATAAATCCAATAAGAAAAATAACAGGTTTCTGTTAAAATACGTTTAATAAATTTTGTACAGTTCTGTCATGTGAAAGACTAAAACATTAAATAACAAAATTTTCATACATATGAGAATTTCCCTCATAAAATTTGAGTCAATGGCAAATTTTTATGATGAATTACCTACGCAATAATTTCAGCGAGACGCTAATTTATCGATCAATTTCCCAAAAATTGAAAGTTCAATAGTTTAGTAATAAGTAATTTATTATTTGTCAAGACTACATATTTTTGGTAGGGGAAATTCGCTACCAATATATGTTTCATTATCGTAATGTATAAGTATTCCAAATAATTTTGAATAAAGGTTCCACTCGTGCCTCATTCAACAATAATTCCCCTCGGGCACTCGTGAAAGATTTACTCAAAATTATCGGTAACATTACGATCACTTAACATATTTCTACTGATAATTTATGTCTGTTTTAATTTGTTAAACTTTGTATAAATAAAAAATGTTGCCGGCTGCTATAACTAAATCTATTATTAATATAAGCTGACATTATTTTTCTTATATTGCAGAAGCATCCTACAGTTTTAAAGTTACCTTTCAACCTGATTATATAACAATTGGTACGTACAGTATGCCAGTTGCTGTCGACTTGAAAACTTTCAAAGGTATTGATTTCACAATTGCCAGAGAAATGGTAATTTAAAAAAAATTAAAGTACTTTGCAATTAATTACATTAACTATTAGCTTATAACAATTGGCGACGAAGATTTCAGTTGGACGAATCAGGGTAGTGCAAGAAGTCCTTTTACAAGCGCTATTTGGAATGACGTCAGTACTTGGCATCCACCGGCAATTAATTCGTAAGAAACTCAAACCCATCTTATTATTATTTTATTAGGAAATGTTTACAGATTTACAAATTATGTATATCCTATCCCTCCTACATACTCTAAAATCATTAAAATGGGTATAGATGTTTACAATAGAATAACACCTGAAGAGATAGGGATTTTGCAAGAAATAAGGTAGATAAATGATTGTCTTTTTATTCAACTTGATTTTGAGATTTGTTAATTAGGCAATTGATCGAACCTGGGTTTGTTACCAGATATAATTATAATGATTTTTTTCACATTGCTCTGTGGGCTGATGAAATGGGAACGGATTTAATGTTGCGGCGGTACAATATGGAGCAGGTGTAATTATTATATCACGATATTAGTTTGTAAATGTATTTTTTTTGCAGGTAAAGGTGAAGATTTTAAAACGAAACCTTTTAGAATTGGATGTTCCTGGACTGGCCGAGAAACGGCCATCTCTAGTTAAAGGTGATACAGTCAATATTAGGATACATAACGATCATCAAGCGTATAAAGGAATTATCCGCGCTGTGAATAACTTGAATATATGGATCGAAGGTGTACAAACCGAGTACTTATAATCAAAATTGGTTGTTGATCTATACATTTTTGTTTCTTCTGCAGTTTTATAGAAGATATAGACGAAGATACGGAATTAGATGTATCTTTCCAATTAGGAAGACTTCCTTTGGAAAGAATGCACGCTGCGGTTGATAAGTGCGTCTCAAATGGGTTACTCGACTACTTATTTCCCGATGAAACGTTAGCAAATAGAAGGATGCCTGTTCAACGTATACCAAATGTAGAGTATGTCAGAAAGAAAGCTTTTTAATTTGTTTGTTTTCCTTATTTTTTAAGGTTTTTAAATGCTGAAGTTTGTTTTAACATAGAACAAAGAGTTGCCGTTGAAACCATTGCGCAAATCAAGTATTGCAACGCACCATATATAGTATTTGGTCCACCAGGGACCGGCAAAACAATTACCATCGTTGAAGCCATTTTACAGGTTCATATTTGAGGTGTAGCTAGTACTATCAAGAATAATGGTTGTTTTATAGATTGTTAAGAATAGAAAAGGAGTTATTTTAGTGTGCGCACCTGCTAATGCCGCATGCGATATGTTAGCGTCTAAATTAATTGAACATAATTTAAGTGAAAAGGAATTAATTCGAGTGCATTCTGAAACTCGAGACTGGAAAGTAAAAATTTTAAGTACTTTATCAATGTATAATTTTTTTATTTTATTAAAATAGGGATAGCATTCCTGAAAATGTTAAGAGATACAGTAACTACGTAGAAGATTGTTTTACCAAACCTAGTGGGTCGGATTTAATGAAATACCGCGTCGTAGTAACTACATTAATATTAAGCGGGAGGTAAGAAAATTAAGTTTAAGATTCATGAATGTATCCCTTTCAATGTTTTATTACTAATTTGAATTTTCTAAAATGAGAAGTGTTGAGTGTTATCATTGGTTATAAAGTTACTTTAAGATATGCAACGTCTTGTGTTTTCGGTTCCGTTCGTGCTTTACTCATTTCACCCCATACGTCATCACTGCACGTGTTCAACTTGATTGTTGATGTTGATATGAATTTGATACTCTCGGTTACATAGTTAGATAATTTTTAATTTTCATAAAATGTAGGAAACATTTTTATCAAAATACTTATAAAATCATTAAATTCGTTAAATGGCCGTTTTAAGTACTTTATATGCGTAAAGTTAAAATCTATAGCAAAAATGAAAGCTTCATTTTCTTCTAAACGCCCCCAAGTACATTTTAAAAGTAGGCATACCTGCAGAATAATCATATTTAAATTTATTTATTGCATAATTTTCTATATATCTACCCAGTCACGTAAGTATTTGTAACAAAGTGGAGATTCCTCTTCAACTAAATTGTGGACTTGACCAATGAAGATTTGTAAAAAATACTGAGAGCTAATCGTTTTTGTTTTCTTGTCTACCATAATATCTTTAAAGCTGCACTTCTTAACGCTGTATCTAGTACAGCACGAACGGATGATGCTTCCATCCCACTACAGGGCGAATTTTCGAGCGCATTTTACTTCCATAAGGTTGCATATCTTAATGTAACTTTATAATCAATGCTGTTATTTAAACCACACGTAATATAATGGTGGTTAACATTTTGCCTTTTAAGGGAACCCAATAATAGTGATTTAGTGTGACGAATAATGATTAATTTAACTAAGAATAATACGTAATCAAAATAAAAGAAAAATGCATTTGACTCTATAATTAAGTCTGAAGAACTCGTCACTCGAAACGTTGCCTACTATTGTGCAATTATACTTAGAGTTTATATTTCCAAATTAAGACACGTAGTTCAAACCGTATGCAACTCAAAATGCATTTACATAAGGATTACGACCACAAACATTTAACTTCAAATTGATGTCAAAACAAACTTGAATTGATAATTACGGTAGGAACCGTTGTTAAATATAATTTTATATGTTGGCTATAACTGTCGGAGCCCGATCGAAAAGATAAAATTAAGGATATTTTCCATATCGGTATAAAAGGCAAGATTTTTAAACATGTACCAAGTCACGTGATCGAACCACACCACACAATGTGATAAAAGCAGTAAAATAATTTCTATTTATGTTTTTTAGATACAAAGGTAAAGGTTTTGCTCCTGATGTTCTCTTTATCGACGAAGCCGCCCAAGCTATGGAACCGGAAGCCGATGTTGCTATATCTCTCTTAAAACCTGGAAAGCTGCTGGTTCTAGCCGGAGATCCCAAACAATTGGGGCCACAATGCGATTCGGCAGTTGCGGAAAGATTAGGACTAAGTTTGTAACTCAAAGTATTGATTGATTTTTCTTTTTATTTATTATATTTTTAGACATTTCTATTTTGGAAAGATTGATGCAATTACCTTTATACACGAGCAACGATACGAATTATATTTCCACTCTTAAAAGAAATTTCCGAGCTCATCCAGTTGTGTTACAACTTCCCAACGACATATTTTACAATAGTCAATTACAGGTCAGTAATTACATGAGTATAATTTTAAATCACTGTTTGTATTTTTGTCTGTAATTGCTGCTAGTTTAAGTGGACTTTGTAAGTATTTTCATAAATATTCATGCATGACAAACCATGTCATTTCAGGCTGTGTCTATTAGAGCCAGGAATGACGTAATTGCAACAGTATTTGTGTATGATAAAATTTTTGGTAGAAGAAGAAAAGGGAACCAATTTGGAGAACCTGTGGAATTTTGTGCCGTTTTTGCTAAAGAACAGCGACAGGGTCGATCGCCAAGTTACTTCAATGTGAAAGAAGTCGAAATGGTGCTTAAATACGTTAAGGCGTTAATTAATCTTGAAGAAACCAGGGTAGTTCCATCTGATATTGGCGTTGTGACACCTTATATAAGACAGGTTCGTAGAGTATTTAAGGTAGTATAAAATTCTAAAGTTACGTATTAAAGGTGTATCGCATAAAAGAGGCATTAAGTCGAGTAAATTTAGAGGAAGTCGAAGTAGGTACGACAGAAGTCTTTCAGGGTCGTGAAAAACGTATTATAATAATAAGTACAGTTCGAGCGCAACATAATTTACTTTTGTACGACCGCAAGTACAAGTTAGGTTTCGTCAAAAACGAAAAACGTTTTAATGTTGCACTAACTCGAGCAATGAGCAAATTAATTATAATCGGATGTCCGAACGTATTACGTTACGATAAGAATTGGTTGAAATACATACAATTTTGTGAAAATCGGAATGCTTATTTTGGGGCGAGACAAGACAAACGCTCTGATCAAGATAAAGTCTACGTATTGGACAAATTAAGCAACATTAAACGTGATAAAGAATACGTGAGAAATCATACTTAAGTTGTATGTGTTTGTTAATCACATATGTGATATTTCTTATATTTGTATTTTACTCTCTATATTTTTATAACGGTTGAAATAAAATAATCTGTGTTAAATTTTAAACCAATATGATTATTTATTGAAAAATGACTTAGATTCAACTGTTAAAACCGTAGCAACATTTGTTTGTAAGCATTGCTTAGTTTACGTCGTGTTGGTGCACTGGCTATAAGAGCTTACTCCTGACGAGTCCCAAAATGACAGGACAGCTGTCGGGTGATTTTCAGTGTTTCTTTGCAATTCAATTACAAATTCTTGTGAATTACAGCAGATGTAAAATCGTTTATTGAATCGACGCCTAGTTGAGGTTAAAAATAATCGACTATACTATTTACGCCATCTATCGGCAAAGTTTTAAAACTCTTAACAGTTTACTATTTGGTCTTACTACGATAACACGAGGAGAAACTAGATGGCACATCCAACTGTTATAGAATTTAGAGTTCAAGCATTGATTATAAAATTCGTAAAGATACGCAAGCCTTAATATTTTTTCGTAACTACAACTCCTACAAGCAACGAATGCCCCTTACACCCCTCGGCCAACAAACTGTTCATTGCGAAAGTGCTGCTGCGAACGGTTTAATATTGTAACATTGATTCTGTTACTGCTTCGCATACATGCAACATCGGTCTCTACCTACGAGAATGATTCAAGAAAGCAAACTCGGCAGTTTCCAAAGACGTTCGTTCGCAAAATAAATAACTTGCACGTGCACAATAAAAAATGTGCACTCATGTAATTTAGCTTGCTACGAATTTATCCTAGTGTATCATAATAGTTGGATTTGCGAATTGTTTTTAAATTTTGTTTCAAACTTCAATAATTCATTTTTCGAAAATAGGAGTTAAGTTAAGGTCAATCGGTTAAATACACTCATTAAATTATTAAAAATTGTTAAAAAATTGCTAATTTTTGAATTTAAAAAAAATTTCCTAAAACCAAATTTACTTGGATTGAATGACGAATTAAATACTTTTGATAAGTGAGATACAAACTAAATACGCTCGGCTTCATAATCTTTACACATTAAATAAAGTTCATTTTCAGAAAATAAATCTTCCTCTCACTTAATTATTTTCTCTCTACATATCTCACATTCATGCCTTTTCAACTGCTTAAATGCTAGATAACCAGTTCAATAAACTATGCTACAAGATTCTAAAGAACAAACGGAAAACACCAAAAAACGCAGCAAAAAACTCGTTTTTTGTGCAGTTTTTTGGTGTTTTCTCTTTGTTACAGTTAGCACGTGCATAATAAAAAATAATAATGTGCACTCAACTCAATTTATCCCGGTGCGTTCTAATAGTTGGATTTGCGAATTGTTTTTAAATTTTGTTTCAAACTTCAATAAAACAACAATTTAATTTGTAAGAAATAAAATGTATTTGCATCAATACAAGTTATGATACAAAAAATCATTTTTATGTATTTCCATATAATTGTGGTGATTATTTACATAAACAATTTATTCGTTTCGGACCCAGTTGGAAAAGATGCATCTGCTGAGTTTTTTTTAATCGAGAAGGACGTCCTCGGTTGTAATTTGCTTAGATGCGCAAGTTGATTCTAAGAAGAAAAAAAATAACATAAATTCACTGATAAAAGATATGCTGAGTCAATTATATTTAATTTTGAATATTTTTTTCAAAATTAATTACACAAAAAACTTTTAGTTTAGCTTCTAATGACAAGTTTTTATGTTCAATAACAAAAAGTTGTTAAAGGACTTTTCAATTTTCTTAGAAACCCTTTCGATCGCTACACAGACCTCGCTCGTTTTTTTAAATTTTTGGCTTTTGAAGGATTTTAAAAATAAAATTATATATTGTAGTACTTTATAAGACAAGTTGAATTAAATTTTAAAAAAATTCAAAATTTGATTAGGTAAGGTCATGTTTGAGGTCAAAAGTCAAACATATATTCGTAAATATCTCATCAAGTATTCCATGTACACAGTCGTGTAATATATCAATCAAAAGGGAATTAATTGCAAGCCAATTTTAAAATTGCATTTAAAAATATTTTAACATTTTGGGTTCAAAAGTTATTTCACTTTCAAAATTTTTGAAAATATCGACTTTTTGTTTCACAACCTATACTAACGTGCAATATATCAATCAAAAGCGTGTAGAAAGCCAATTCCAAAACTATTTTCAAAACTTACTAGATTGGGTTTAGAAGTTATTGCACTTTAAAAGTGTTTTTGAAGATTTTGACTTTTTTTGTTTATCAACTTGCATTGCTCAGTAACATATCAATCAAAAGGTGATTGAAAAACAATTCCAAAACTGCTTTAAAAAATGAGGTGGCATTACGGGTTCAAAAGTTATTGCAATTTTAAGTTTTTTATCAAGCTTAAGATCGTGTAATGTAATGTAACTCTAGTATTTATGTGTTCTACTCAAACGTAGAATTTTTTGTTCTACGCAGTTCTGGTCTTTCTCATTTCTAGTCAACTTTAGTTTTTCTCTTTTCTAGTCAACTCTAGTCTATCTCTTCTCTAGTCAACTCTAGTTTTTCTCTTTTTAGTCAACTCTAGTCTTTCTCTTTTCTTGTCATACTGAGCACCCACTGAAAGCCCCGTTGCAAAAACACCTCAATATGATTTACCAGCCTAATTTAGGGATACGGCATTCAAGAAAATCAGATGTTTGTTATTATTTAATGAAAATAAGGTTGCAAGCGCATTAAGTTGTTTAAAAATGGAGATACAAAAAAAAAGAAAAATACTAGAGTTGACTAAAAGGAAAAACTAGATAGAAAAGAAAAATACTAGATTTGACTAGAAAAGAGCAAGACTAGAGTTGACTAGAAAAGAAAAAGACTAGAGCTGACTAAAAAAAGACTAGAGTTGACTAGAAAAAGACTAGAGTTGACTAGAAAAAAAAAGACTAAAGTTGAGTAGAAATGAGAGAGCCCAGAATTGCGTAGAACAAAAAATTCAACGTTTGATTAGAACACATAAATACTAGAGTTACATTACATTACACGATCTTATGCTTGATAAAAAACTTAAAAGTGCAATAACCCGTAATGCCACCTCATTTTTGAGAGCAGTTTTGGAACTGTCTTTCAATCAGCTTTGATTGCTATATTACTGGGCAATGCAAGTTGATAAACAAAAAAGTCAAAATCTTCAAAAAAAATTTTTAAAGTGCAATAACTATTGAACCCAATCTAGTAAAACAGCTTTCCACACGCTTTTGATTAATATATTGCACGTTAGTACAGATTATGAAACAAAAAAGTCAATATTTTCAAAAAATTTTAAAACTAAAATAACTTTTGAATCCAAAATGTTAAAATATTTTTAAATGCATTTTTGAAATTGGCTTGCAATTCTCTTCTTATTGATATATTACACGACTGTGTACATGGAATACCTTTGAGATATTTACGAATATGTGTTTGACCTTTGATCTCAAACATGACCTTACCTAATCAAATTTTAAAGTTTTTCAAATTTAATTTAACTTGTCTTATAAAGTACTACAACATATAGTTATATAGATTATATAAACTCAGAATGATATAGCCAATCGACTGATGTGTAAAGAATTATAGGTTTGTATTTAAAATAAGAAATTTGATAGCAATTTTGCCACACCCTGTATAGCCGAAGGTCTGAAACTATTTTAGGTAGAACGAAAATGATCGATTATGGCCGCGTACTAAATTTCAAGTTTCTGATTTATCTGCATGTTAAAAAACTTTTAATGCACGCCTCTTCTACGCAGATCACCCGTTATACGTACGCTACATGAATGCATAAGCATAATGTTTATCTCATCTATTTGGAGTTAAAAGAAAACCCTAACGGGTAAATACAAATATTTGCTTACCTTCTTTCTAGAATTTTACAGGCACTGATTTTACACTTAATAATTTGCGTTTATTGTTTATAATAATTTCGGAGGGTAAAAAGTTTTTTCACATATTAACTTATTTCCTAGAGTGTCAATATCCACAACCGCAATACAAATTTTTCCACAATTTTTTGTGGTAGTCCTTTGTAGGTTTCACATTTTTTGTAAGAAATTTAAAAAAAAACGTATGTCCACTGCGTCTACGCTCTTCTTCTAATTATTTGTGCAACTAACGTATTCATAATTACTAATTGTCACAAAAATTACGGTAACTAATCTTATAATCAATGCAGTATCTTGTAACAATGAAGTAACTTCGAACCTCAAACCACTTTCATATTCGTATTCAAGATACACGCATTGAGACAGGTACGGTGGAACTGACATAAAAAAATGGAGGAGGAAACTGAGAATCTCGTCGTAATTGTACGGTAGAGCCATCGTACTTTTGTGCCACATTTCGTCCATATAGGTTGCGCATCTTTACGAATTTTATAATCAATGGTTCAAGTTTACTTTTTCCTTTTTGACATAATCGGGTTTGACGACCGTACAGGGTATCCAAACCATCTGAAGATATTTCATACCGTGTTTACTATTAAAGGAAACCTATGTTTTTTTAAATGGAATACCCTATATATTTTATTATTTTCTGATCACGATGATGTAAATTTTTATAGGTCTAAAATTGTCGGTTTTTGTTTTATAGCCTTTTATGTAAAAAAAAGAGTCAAATTCCAACGCATGGTGCTAAGTTACTATTGGGACTAGGCTAATGGAATTCAATCCAATGTCTAGCGTTAAACTTCTCATTTCCAAAATTAACGATTGTCCCCAAAATAGACGTTTTAGAAAGATAGCAATAGGGTGGTGTGGGTAACTGTAGCAGTAAAGGACGTAGTAGTTTCGCACCAACACGATTTCCATAAGAAATGTATTGCGCACAGGTGTTTTTCAATTTAAAACTGTGAAGATACCACACTCATTAATGCCATCTGCAAACATGATCGCATTAGATAATTCCCTAAATTGTATAAATATGCTAAAGTTCTGGAGAAAAATATCACGATTGCTTCTAAAAAAAAATTTGAAAGTATGACAAACGCTAACTTCAGTTTACTGCAGTTCTTCGTTTGTGTTTCATTCATAAATACCTTGTCTCGCAAATTTTAATTGTGGTGAAAACACATACATGCAAGTGTAATTTTAGTATAATTTATATTGATGAACTACTTATGTATTTGTAATCGTGGATTCATCTTATACAGTATTTCATTTTTCCCACTCCCGTGATGTGTTACATTGAAATATATCGACTCGCACCAAACCATAACGCCACTTCTCTATTTGATGACGTCACATAAAGTGACTAGGGCCAACGTAAGTAAAACGTCTACTATACCGGGTAATATAAATTTGCAAAATCCCCTGTATCTAACTTTTTTCAAATCGTGTTCAATGCAATTGCTATTTTTAAACGAAGTATGTTTTTGTGCTATTGTTCTCATATTATCCTGTGTGTAGTTTATTTCCAGGTTCTCTGTTATTTCTGCATTGCCAGTTGTTCCTGTATTTTTTTATTTCTTTGAACGATACTCTTCAGTGATGAAGCTACCTTTAAAAGTAATGGTTTGGTTAAACAAACACAACATGCATTAGTGCATTATTATGCACATGAAAACCCTCACTGGATGGCGAAATCGACCAGAATAGAATAGATGGTCAACACAAGTGATGAAGCAGTACTGTTTTAAAGAACCTCTCAGCGAAGAAAATTATTTGAGTTTACCAAGAAAAACCAACCAACAAGGAAAACATGAAAGACAGAATTCGTAGAGTCTTTGCAACGATTTCACCTTCAAACTGTTGTGAAAGTTTCTCCAGGTGCATTGAAGCATGCATGTGAGAAGATGATCGAGTTTTTGATTTATTGTAAATAAATAATAATATTTCATAAAATTTAAATAACAAGTTTAGACATGTTCAGTTCAGACTTTTTGTTTTCAAAATGGCTACGAATATGATTGAAATGATCGACAATTCAAGTTTAACACATTAACTTCATCAACATTGATTTAAGTGCCATACAACTTTTTACCATTAAAAAGCTAGTTCAATGCTCTTTCCGACAAAGATATAAAAATTAGATATTAAATTTGAAAATAGTTAGATGCATAGGGTGTTCTATTTAAAAAATAGTTTGGGTGCCATTTTTTTGCACACCTTGTATAACAATTAATATTTTTAGATGTGGTAAGTACTGTCCACAACAATACAAAAAATGATTTTATGCACTCCCTACCTATGAAACAAACTAGAGGCACCAAAACGTGTGTTTTAAAAACTACCAAAAACTAAAAACACTTACATTAGAAGCTTTCCACAGACAATTTATTGATTTACCTACATTGTCCGTTATCTAGAATGCAATTTACGCACATTTTATTTGTTGTAAATGTTGTAAAACAAGTCAAATCGTAAAATAAAAGTTTGACAATTAAATAGGTTAACTGGATGTCAGATGACAATTGTATTTGAAAATGCCAATTTAGAAAAAAAAATAGCATACGCAACTTTTGTGCATAAAAAGTATTCGGGAATTCATGCCAATGATACCCCTCGTGCGCAGGCGCGCACTCGAGTTTGCAATCGGCCACCCATTCCCGAAAGAATCTGCTTTCGCACATGTTAAGTAAATAACTATTGATTCCTTTAATAGTAAATACGCTATGGAATATCTCCAGATGGTTGGGACAATGGGATACCCTATATGTACTGAGACAGATCAATCATTTGAGGTGACAATCTTCTACGTCATATGGATATGGCTGGCGACGAAAAAGTGTTCTTCTTTGTGCAAGAGGATGGCTAGCTCTTCATATAGGTATATTTTTTCCCTTACTTTTTGGTTATTTTATATTTTACATTGGTATTCTGTATTAAATGCGAACAAATTGCCTTTATTGTAAAGGTTATGTTATCTTCTTCCAGTTGCCGTCCGTCAATCTTCTGGGCTCATCACAAAAAGGCCTACTTCTACTCTTAATGATATAATCTACTATTATCATAAATTTTTTATTGTAATTGTGAAGGTTGAAAGTATCATTTGATCGATTTATATTGAAAAATATGCTTCCCAATTTGAGAAATATAATGTTAAAACATGCTGAATTTTAATGAACTTTAGAATTTTTTCTGTTTTGGGTCGTTTGCAAAGCCATAAAAGCACTTAAATGAGTTCTTTTATAGAAAATTGAGTTCTTTTATAGAAGTAGAACAATCTTTATTCCGAACGGTGGTACCACTGATTAGATATTAAACGTCAAATCTGTCGTTACGTTCGGCGTTCGTTAATTTAAATCGTAATTAATGTTCAGTAGATTTATTTATCTACTTATTTTTATTTTCACCTATTTTTTTAAAGTTAAACGTATGGTTAATGTGCGAATTAAACTTAAACTAGCATTTAAACCAAAATTTTTTGAAAATGTAGCCACCCTAGGAATTATATACTTAAAAATTCCCTAAATTTAAAAACTTGCGAAATTTTATTTAAAAATCAATCTGAAAGCCCAAAATCGAAAAAATAGTACCTATAGAGAATTTGTTTCAGAAGGCATTTTAGCAACTCGTACTTATAAATGCGTCTTCTGAAACTAGTTCTTTAATATACTATTTTTATCGATTTTACAAGTCACAAAGAAAAAACAATCGGTCATTCCATAGACTCGATTCATAGCAATTTGTAAATAAAATTTGCTAAAAATCTTAAAAATTGCAGATGGTAGCTTTAATAGGAAACTGCAAGGTTTAAGCCTAATTTCGTGTGGTAGCATCCTCTTAAGAACTTTCTTTTGTACTGCGAACTTTCAATTGTTGAAAGCTTGTGTGAAAAGTGATATGTTTTGTTTGTTATGTTTGAGTATAATAACATCGTTAAATGTTTCTAGTTCTATTGATTAAACACTTTGTTTTTTTATTATTGTGTTCTTGCCGAATTTCTTAATTCGTCAAACTCTAAATGTAGTTTTCATATGAAATTATATGGCGTCAATCTACTACAACTATCTACTGAACCACGACATTCTTTTTAATAATTGTGCTTTTATGATAAATAACTATTACACAGACGTTGAATTATACAATATGTGATAAAATTTGCAATAGTAAGAAGAGACTGAAAAAATTGACGAACGCATTTGGTTATACTTTTTCTTATATTTTCTTATGTTTCTTATATGTTGTTAGGTTGTCAGGGATATTTAAAAGTTAAAACACGCAGGAAATTTTATTGCCATATTTACATACAGTATTATATAGTTCTTTGAGGTTTGATTGTGTTTCAGTTTTATGAATTTAATTATGTTTCGAATCACAAATATTCAAAGTGTTTTGTTTTTTAAAAACAGTTTTTTCTTGTTTCAGCTCTACGCAGGTACTTATTTCATTATATTTTTAAAATTAAAATTGGTTTTTTAGGGTTGTTGTTTTAACTTACTTATGTATTTAACTCTATTTATGAAAAAACGAAACCTTTCATCTCTTTCAAAAATTCTATTTTTATTCTATTGACGATATAAATATATGAAACACGAAAAGACGTGTTGAAGGCATTAAATGGTATATTACTAAACTGAAAAGCATAAGTTAAATCATATATTAATTACTAAGAATAATAAATACGGAGTAAGTATTGATAATGAACAAAAAATGTTTTAGGGATTTATGTAATTCGTGGTGACTATTGCGTTGAAGGTATTTAGGATGCGCTTAACATCCTCATCAGCCCGGTGTGGGGTTGCACGTATTTAGTACGTGGCATTCGCCTGGTTATGATATTTTTTAATTATGATATTTTGTTTCACTGAAATAAACATATGCAGCATGACCAAATTGCAAAATCGGTAAAGTGAAAATAAGTTTATCTTTGTTTTAAGCTGGGGTTGTATTCTTATTACTACTTTGATAGCTTTCTTTGTTCTCCGTGTGAAAGAAGTTTTATAGCATGGAGCCAGAGGGAAGATAACGTGACGAGGCCTACAATAGCGTAAAGCATGTTAAACCGTTTGACATTTTATTGTAGTGATACATGCATGACAAAATTTCAAAACAAGTCACGAGTATCAGAGGTGACAACTAACTCATGTCGTAGTACATAAATTAGAAGTCAGTAACCCACTCCAAAAATAAAGTTAATAAAATTTGGCCTTAACAAAAGAAAGTTGTGATCGTCAAATAAATAAAATGAAAAAGGATCCTACGTTGTGATTATTTTTAATTTATCTACAAGATTTGGATAGATTCGGATTGAATGAGAACTGATTCACTTTGGATAATGTATTACAAACCAATAAATTAAAATAAAACTCACATGCAAACCACAATAACATTTAATATTTAATTCCTGCATAGGCTGCTTACAAAAGGAAAACCTGAAAAGTACATTGGACATACACAAATAACACACAAATCGCAAAGGCATAACACATAAAATGTCAATAATCAAAATATTAACCAAATCAAATAAAACACTGCAACAAGATATGTTCATCATATTTCAATTCTTATGAGATAAATAATCATCAAATAGCCTCATAACTTCGTTTGTCGCATGTTAGTAAAAACACAGAGAAAACAAAAAAAAACAATACATTGCATATACATAATAAATATCATATCAAATAAAATCAAGATCATAAATCAATAACCTCTGCTTTGATATTCTTTGTATCAGCAGGTAAATAATAAGTTCAATGACAATAAATGTCATAATAAAAGTTTCATGTTAAATTGAGAGAGAGATAAGCTACTCCACTTGCATCAAACCAGCTAGGACATTAAGTCTACTAACAGCTCTTGCCAGGCGGCTTGAACCTCTCTCTTTTTGGCATTAAGTCGGGGAGAGAGATAAGCTACTCCACTTGCATCAAACCAGCTAGGACATAGTCAACCAACGGTTGTTGCCAGGCAGCTTGAACCGCTCCCTTTCTGACGAACACTCCCCAACGTTTGTTAAATCAAAAATATCAAATAATTCCACGGTGGAGGTGTACAAGCTACTCCACTTGCAACAAACCAGGTAGGACAATTAAGTCAACCAACGGTCGTTACCAGGCGGCTTAAAATACACCCATCCGATTCGAACTAAATCAATATATCAAAAAACAACATCGATAAGAGCCTTCATTCAAAAACGTTCCCCAACTTGTAAAAGTTAAGTACAAACGAATTCATGAGTAAGGTATCGTTCACATCCAGTTAAACTAAATCAATGCAGACACAAAAAAAATAAGAATCAACGCACGAATACACGAAGCTTTCCGCTTACATTTACTAAGTTAGCTTAAGAAGTTCTCATTGAACATTACTTTACAATCACTCATGGTAAAACTGCATACAAACATAATAAACTGTCTAGTAACTTCTTAAGTTGAAGTTGACACAACAATTTCGTATACGCAAGTGTTAGCGGAATGGTGCTAAACATTTGGCAATTCTTAATTTTACGTACGTTAATTCAATTCAAATAGATGTAAACGACCCTTAAAACAAACGATTTAAAACAAATTATAATTTAGTAGCGTTCCACATCTTGTTGCATTGTTAAAAAAATCCCCTTCATATGTTCTAAAAATAGACTGAAAACGCCCAAATTTATGCCTCCGCGACAGTGGTTATTTTACAATCTGAACTAAACATTGTTAACTTATATTTTATCTATTGTTTCCCATAGCAACATATATGAACTTAATATAATTAAACTTTAATAAAAAAAAACATTTGATAAATTGGTGACGAACGCTTCATAAGGGCGTTTTACAAAAAGAAAATACGCGCGAGACGATTCTCTACGCAATAAATTTTCAGACAAAGAAACTACATTAGCGGTTCCTAATTAGTAAATTTTTCTATAATTGTGGTTTAAACAATCGTAAAAGGTAAAACTAAAAACGTGCAAAAGGCAAACTTAAATCTGGTTCAAAATAAAGCATCCCCAAAATTAATCTAAACATACATTGTACATACCTCTAGTAACACGTTACAAGGTTCACACACAAGTGTCCCTGCATCGCCCTTATTTCATTAGTTCAAACAAAAAAAAATTTAAGGCGGAGAATTCTTTCCGATATATTTCGAGAGCAAAAGCGTACAAAAAAAACTAGCGGTTTAATGTGTCGTCTACCTTTTAGGGTAATTATACATAATTTTTTTTTTATTATTATTTAATTTTAAGTCTGGAACTCTACATTATGTTATTTTATTTGTTATTATTAGTTAGTTACTATTATTATTTATCCTGATACGAAAGTAAATCATATAGTAGTTAAACGGAAGCAAAAGTAAAAACATTCAATTTTAGCAAAAAAATCGAATAGTTTGAGTACTATAATAACTGAGTTTTCAATTTGAATAAATAATATTTTTTTTAACTTTGTGTTTGTTTAATGTGGCTGATAATACGAAAACGGTAAGTGCATAGTATATCTTTGTAATTGATGGTTTAAAATTACAAAATAAAATAGTCATTGGTTGTCGCAAGTGATTTGACATACGCATGGAATAGTCACGGAAAGTAGTCATTGTGGACTACAAACAGCATGCCAATTTTAGTCGAATTTTGACCATTTTTTTAAAAAACGCTCCCCAGTTTGTCCAAATGGTGGTGGGAAAAAAGAAAAATCTAAATGTAGCTTTTTTTATGTATTTTCACGTAATGGAGAAAACTCGAGGATGTTGTAATTGGCACCAAAACGAACATTTTGTGCCGGGTCGCTAAGCTCTAACCAATATTTTCGCTAAAAATTTTACTTGACTCCACTAAAGTGTAATGAAACAAAATGATCAAAACTGTGCTCGACAAGTATCACCTAGATTGAACTTAGGAATTGAAATACAAACGATACATGAAAATCATGTTACCAAATTGTTTCAAAATAAGATTTATTTTGTGTTTACTGGGTTTTTAATTGTCCAATCTATCATAATTTTATTGTAATTTGTATTGTTAGTAATAATGAATGAGTTTTCGACAGCAAAAGTAGTTAGTATGGTTCCTATTATTTATTTCCGGTTTATTTTCCCGGAAAATCGAATGGAAAGTTGTTTATTGGCAGCTCATATAATTATAAAGCAGATAATCCTGAACTACAACGATATTTCCGAGCTGTAATTCAAAAAAACTACAAACTATATGAAAAATACTAGAAATATGTTTGAACAGAAGAGGATATGCAATTTGATACTGTTATCGTTACCAGCAGTTGAGAATCCTACCATTGGAGTACGACAAATAGCAATAACGATGGTGCTTTGAAGACCCATGTAAATAAGACGATATGAAAAAAACAAATTCCATTCTTATCGCGTACAACACCATCTGACAAAAACAGATTTTGAATGCTGACACGTTTATAGGAATTCTTCTCGTATTTGACATATTCAGTTTATTCAGATATTCTTTTCGGTTATTTAAAATAATCTGGCCAGCGATTTTGTTCTAATTTTCATGATCTATTTTATAATTTCGATTTGTCAATAAAAATGTTTTGATGAAACGATTATTTTTGATATAACGGTTTAGTTTTGATAGACAGACATCAATAGCAAAATTGTAAAGAATTTAATTTCACATAGATTAGGGAAAAGTATATAGCATACACCAGGTGTAACAGGATCATGGTACACCCCCGTTTCTCCCTTAGTTTTAAAAATAATTTATTGAAATTTTGGACTTCTCATATACATAATAAATTAGATTTTTAAATGGAACACCCTGTATATTATTGCATTTTTATAATCTGCATAATTTTCTGAATCCATAAGTGACATTTCAAACGTCAACATTTTTTGTAATTTAATTTTTAGTTTTCCATTTAAGTTGTGCCATGACAGTTCCTATTTATTCTAATCGACCCATTCTATGCTAGAAAAATTGAAATCCCGTCAAAAATACTAAATTATGTGATTTATGAGCAAATTAAGCTTATCAAAATTGTTTTTAGGGTAAAACTCAATTTTTCCAAATGGAACCATATTCGTACCGTGCTACCATTTATTAATACTATTAATAAGAATTCTTTTCATACATTTTTTTAAAATGTACGATAGATACAATCAAAATTAATCTGTTATAAGTAGTCAAAAAGTGTCATTTATTATGTATATGAGATGTCTCAAACTTCAATCAATTATCTTTTAAACTAAGGGAGAAACGGGGAGTGTATCATGATCCTGTTACACCTGGTATTTAATTTTATCAAGTTAATCATCATTTTCGATTACAAAATTTCTCATACCCTGCTCAATGTTAACTTTTAGACCATGGACAGTTAAGTTCGCTACCGCCTTAAGTGTGAATAAAATTTGAGTATGATGTTTTATATAATGACTTGATAAACCTGAAATATATGAAAGCTGCTATTGACCCAAGAAAGTGTTTAACAATCGATATCTCAAAGAGTATCACTTTTGAGTAAGACTCATATACAAAGAGCCTCCATAAATTTAGAATAAAAATTAAAAATATATTTCCATTTAAAATGTTAAAGTGGTCCATGAAAGTGGAACACTCTGTATAATTGAAAATTTGATGAAATTTTAATCAATGCTTTATAATGTTTCATCACAAATAAATATATTTGGTTTCAGTTTCATAAAGATAAGGTTACTTTTACGACAGTACCACAGAATAATAAATATATATTCAATTATTCTGTGACAGTACAATCTATCATATGTAGTAGTACGGTGAAAGTGTGATGCACCACCTTCTGGTATCCACAACTATTTACATAATTATTTTACTTACATCGGTACATATTGTCAATACTTGGTACACTGAATATTTTAAAGAAAACGTTAATTTGTGTATCTGTGCCAATACCTGCTATTGCATGGACTATCTATCTGTAAGGTAGTATTAAGAACAGAAATCGTTAATGTAGATTTACAAATGTTATAAGAACTTGATATTTTCTAATTTGTTAGGCCTTCAATCGATAAATACTGTGTCTACATTCCTAGACTCAGACATGTATTTCTTTGTTTTATATTCTTATGCACCCTTTATTCTAGATTACATAAAAATGTAACACTTCCAAAATCTTACAAGGGGCATTCAACAATAAATTGTGTACTTGAACGGACGTGTAGTTAGTCTTCTGCATTTTAAGTATACCCAACATATCATCTTTTTAACAATTTCAGAAGTGGGATACGGATTATATTAATTAAATAAATATGGACGAATCTAATAGCGTTAGTGAAATTGAACTGAGTAATTATCCATCAAGTGGTGATAGTGATAGTGGTCAAGAAAATTTTAAAAGCTTGAAGGGAAACAAAATAAGAAGAAAACGACACTTAAAATTTGAATCGAGCGAAAAGATGGACCCGCGCAAGAAACAAAATAAAGGAAAATACGTTGACGATTTAGTGGCACAAAAGGTTGCTCAAATTTTGTCGCATCAAATCAGCAACATAAATGGACCTAAGTGGGACAAATGATATAATACCCAATTTTGATCATGAACAAGGCAACTTAACATCAATAACTTGGTTGTATAAGATCTAACAATTAGGTCAAATACACCGTTGGGACGACATAGTTAAGTCGTATCATATGCAATCAAAACTAGGGGGAATCGCTAAAATATGTTATAATTCTTTACGTAATTATGATTGAACATGGGACGAGTGGAAGGCAGCTGTCATCGAAGCATTTCCTGCAAACGACCAATTCGGCAAAAATTTGAAAAAATGATGTATCGCAAAAAACGTCCGTCCGAAACAATGATGTATTATTACCATTCTAAATGCATTTTAATACGGAAATGCGAAATCAGCGACATAAACGCCGTTTCGTGTATAATTGACGGTCTACCAAATTCAATACAAGGGACAGCCAAATCTGCGAATTACAAAACCCCGGAAGAATTATTTCAAGTTTTATTAAGCAAGATCGAATCCGATTCGACGGAAGGAAGTAAGGAAACTGTTAGAAGAAACGACGTTTTATGCCACATCTGCAAGAAACATGGACATTCTGCACAAATGTGTTGGTTTCAGTAATAATAAACGTAGACAATGAGAGCACTGATTCACGTCCGTCTACTAATCAAATTACATTCACTTTTAAGCAAATTTTGGAGTTGTTTTGCTAGAAATGCTAGTGAATTAGGGGCAACAAACAGTGGAATTTGATATTAATTTAGAGTCGCGAGAACCGTTTTTTTATAAACCGTATAGGTTGTCTGAAAAAGAAAAAGAATTAGTGAGAGCAAAAATTAAGGATTTGTTAGACAACGAAATGATAAGGGAGTCAAAATCTTGCTACGCTAGCCCAGCGATTTTAGTTAAAAAGAAAAACGGTGATTATAGAATTGCTGTTGATTACAGGAAAGTTGAACAAAATAACTATTAAAGACCCACTTCTCCATATTGAAGATCATATAACAGGTTAAAAGACTTTAAATACTTCTGCGTGTTAGATATGACTTAAGGTTACTATCAAGTTCTGGTTTCCCAACACTCGATCCACAAAACCGCATCCGTAACTCCAGACGGTCAATCTGAATTTTTAAGAATGCCTTTTGGAGTTTGCAATGCTCTCGCAACATTTCAACGAATGCTTAATGAGGTTTTAGGGTTATTGAGATTCGACAAAGTGATAGTATATCTTGACGATATTTTAATTCCGAGTCATAATATTGAGGAAGGTTTAAAGCTTTTAGAAACTGTATTAAATCTTTTTAAACTAACTTTGCTAACTTAAAATTAAATTTGGAAAAATGCATATTTTTTGCCACAAAAATAGGTTTTGGGATACGAAATAAACGAATTTGGTATTAAACTCGGCCAACGAAAAATTAAGGCGGTAACAAATTTTCCTATTCCAAAAAATGTTCATCAAGTAGTTAAGACAATTTTTAGGTATCTGCTCTTATTTTAGAAAATTTATTAAAAATCACGTTTTTTAAAAAAGTCTTAACAAACAGATACTTACTTTCTATTTTTGATTGAAAATTAATTACGGAAATACACACAGATGCAAGTAGAAAGGGAATTGCCGGCATTTTACTTCAACAACATATAGAAGGGTTGAAACCAGTAATGTATTATAGTAGAACTACTACCAGGGAAGAGAGCGTATACCATTCATATGAGCTAGAAACTTTAGCGGTCATTGAAACAATTAAAAGATTTAGGATTTATTTGGTAGGCATTCGTTTTAAAATTGTTACCGATTGTAGTGCAGTAAGATCCACATTTAGCAAGAAATACTTATCACCACGTGTTGCACGCTGGTGGCTAGCTATCCAAGAGTATGATTTTGATATAGAGTATAGAGCTGGATCAAAAATGCATCATATAGATGCATTGAGCAGAAATATCCAGATCTCAAACGTGGTTATATTAAATACTGAGGATTATGTACTGCGTCCAGTCTCAAGATGACGAAATACTATCAATTAAAAAAACGACTGAACCGACCTAACCAGGACAATAACTTTTAAAATATTTATATCGGAAAAAACAATCGTTTATATCGAAAAACAGCAGACGGTAAGAACAAATTGGTCATTCCAAAACATGCAAGGTTCAACTTCATGAGAAAATTTTATGACGACATTGATCACGTTGGTCTAAAAAAATATGAGAATATAATTAAAAGCCAATTCTGGTTTAAAGGTATGACGAGGTTTATAAAAAAATATGTGAACGCTTGCTTAGATTGTGCTTTTAAAAAGGGCCAATACGGTAAAAAAGAGGGATACCTTTTTCCCATTCAAAAACCATCCGAACCTTTGCACACGTGGCATATGATCATTTAGGGCCATTTTGTAAAAG
The DNA here is from genome assembly GCA_030710515.1 of Abscondita cerata. Lineage (NCBI taxonomy): Eukaryota > Metazoa > Arthropoda > Insecta > Coleoptera > Lampyridae > Abscondita > Abscondita cerata. The sequence continues at coordinate 516,474 of JALBCR010002156.1, read as the reverse complement.
TACGGGTTTCGCATATATTTTTGTAGTGGTCGTTCTCGAAATACTTATTTGCCAGACCTACATAAACCACAAATGCAAAAGAAGTTGTTCATGCACTAAACGACTTACTTAGTATGTTTGCAGTGCCCAAACGAATCATTTCAGATTGTGGAAAAGCATTTAGTTAAAGCAAAAAAATTTTACGATTTTATTACTAAAATAAAATTTTAAACACGGTGGCATCTCCAAGATCTAATGGTCAAGTTGAAAGATATAATATCGCACCCTATGAAATTGAGTGGTATAAAAATTACCTCAAGTTGTATTAGGTATTAATAATACAATTAATACAAGCACTGGTTTCACACCACATCGATTAATGTTTGGGTTCAAGATTGGCATATTGGGCAACCTTGGATATGATACATTCAATAGATCTATTGATAGACAAAAGGCCAGTAATTTAATGCAAAAACAAAGTAAACAGATGAAAAAATATTTTGATGGTAAACGAAAACAAAGTCATATATACAAAGTAGACGATCTTGTCCTATGGTCAGAGGCATATAAAAGTAACAAGGACGTAAGTAGAAAGGTACAAATTAAATTTGGTGGTCCATATAAAATAAGTAAGGTAATTGGGCATGATCGGTATGCCATAATCGCATTAAAGGGTTTAAAAGGGTACAAAAAGTATAAGCCAGTAGTGTCGGCTGAACAACTCCGACCTTTTACTAGTGTAGTCATAAACGAGTCTGACAGAAATAAATGGCACGGATGAGTTACTCGATTTTTTAGGAGGTTAATTGTTAAGCAACAATAAAAAAAGCCAGTTAGATGGCAATTAAAAAAAAGGCAGTTAGATGACAATTAAAAAAAAAATAAGGGCCAGTTAGATGGCAATTAAAACAAAATGCCAGTTAGATGGCAATTTAAAAAAAAACGCCTGTTAGATGGCGAATAAAAAAAAGCCAGATAGATGGCAATAAAAAAAGGCCAGTTAGATGGCAAATAAAAAAAAGGCCAGTTAGATGACAATAAAAAAAATGAAAGCCCGGTTAGATGGTAAACAAAAAAAAGGCCCAGTTAGATGGCAAATAAAAAACAGGGCCAGTTAGATGGCAAATTAAAAAAAGTCAGTTAGATGACAATAAAAAAAGGCCTGTTAGATAGCAAATAAAAAAAGGGCCAGTTAGATGGCAATAAAAAAAAATGAAAGCCTAGTTGGATGTCAAATAAAAAAAAAGCCCAGTTAGATGGCAAATTTAGTTCCAATGGAATTTTCTACAATGAATTATAATTATGACTGCACCACTAATATTCGTTTCTGATGAATAATAACTACAATGATACATTTATTATTTCGATGTATGTTTTGTTTATGGTGTGTTTGTTTTTAATTTCTTTTTCGTACCCTTTCTTTCCTCAGGTAGCGTACCCTACGCAGAGGGGTACCTTTTGGCTTTAAATATTTAATTTATATTTAATATTTTTTTAATAATTTAAATATTTTTAAGAATTTACAATTGACGTATGTTAAAGAAGTTGTCGCAATTACTGGTGGCTGACGTGCGATTATAGTGTTACAATTGCTGATAGCTATCGTATTTACTCACTTGCGAGTATTTTTCTCAATTGTAAATAACATTTGATTTCGGTCACCGAAAGCAATATGGTATGAAGTGCCTATCTGTATTTAAAAAAACTTAATGTTTGGAAAACATGTGTTATCAAGGGTTCTATGTTTTGAACTTTTTCATATATGTTTATGTTTTAATGTCAAATGTGGCGTAATGTGAAAGTAAATTTAGAAACAAATTTAGTTTTTTTAGGGTAAAGAACATATAATCCTAGAATTGTCCTTATCAAATTTTTCTGCTTGTCTTACATCATTGAGAAGGCGTTTCTGAACATCCTGTCATTGCGCTATCCCAACCTTAATGGGTAAAATCAGCTGGTCAAATAAAACATATAGTTGTTAACCATAATTCAATATGCGATATCCATTATATATTTTCAAGGTTTTTATTACGAACATTTTAAAACTGACTACCTTATGTAATTGGGAAAATGCCACGATTCAAATCGAAACTGACATTTATTTATTTGACAAAAAAAACTATCAGTTTATTTACTTCTATTCTCAAAAGTTTTAATAAATTTGTCAGTTTGACAAAGAAAGAAGTAATTACTTTATTAGCTCAATTTCACTTCCAATATCATCGATAATAATCTTATTACCACTAAGTATATTATAATCAAAAATACATCTTTCTAAACACAATAACAACGATGGAACAGAAAGTAAGGTATTTCTTCAGTAGGCAAGGAAATTTTATGAAAATATTTATGATAGCATCACAATTTAGTGGAATTGTAGCTACCACGGTAATGCTACCACATATTCTGTTTTCATCTCTTTATTAAACGAATTTACATCTCGAATTAAGAAATAATTCAGAAACATTGATGAGTTTATCCTACAATACATATTATTTTACACGTACTTTGATGTGGTATTTCTCGGGTACAGAAATAGAAACTCTGGAACTAATCTAATCAATTAAAAAGCATTTTATTAAAAATAATGCATAACCTTAGTCATAAATTAAACAAAAACAGTTTAGCCTTCTTGGAAAGCAGTTTTCAAAGATTTGTAAGGATACGATAATATTTCCTTGAAGGTCAGAATTTGCCAAATAATAAAATTTTTTACTCGAGTAAATATTGAAAATAATGTGTGTAAAATGTTTTGGAAAAATGCTAGTATTTGCGAGAAAATTTGAAGTCGCCAATAAGCCCTCCAAGAATTGGAAGGTTTTTTACAAGAGCTAAAGGACTTGCAAGTACATTTCCAACAATTGGAACGTTTTGTAGAAGGCCATGCACCAACATTGGTACTTGGCTTAAATTGCTTACCAATTTTGCTGAAAAAATAACACCCAGTAAAAACATCTATACCATGACTGTACTCACCTGGGTTTAAGATGTCAGCAATATTGAAAACTGAAACATACATTAACTAAATAAAAAGGCAGTGACGTTTACAATTACCTGCAATATCGATCAGATCAGATTTTTCAAGTGATTTCCGTATTATTTCAGCCGTAACAGAATTCTTTATTGGTATCGATAATAAACCATTTATTCTGAACAAACTCTCTGAAAACGTATCAATTATAGTTGTAATTTTTCATCCGCCTTAGCTAAGATCACCTAATGATTGTAGAATAGTAAATAATAAACTCAATATGGAACAAAGCACATCTCGAAATAAATTGCGGATAATTAAATACGCGTTAATCATTAATACCAGTGGCAGTTCCCATATGTTAGTGCAAACAAGTTGAGATGAATTTGATGAATCTATAAAACATTGTGAATAAACAACAAACTTTTTTGTACAAAATTACCTAATAAGTTTTGAATAGGATTTGTAAGTACATCACCAACTGTCTCTAGTACGTCAGTTACGGGATTTTCTTTAATAACATCACCTGCTATTCCTACCAGATCTTTTATAGGGTTTTCTTTTACTACATCACCTACGACCTCTAGCACGTCTTTTACAGGATTATCTTTAATTACATCACCAACTGTTTCTAGTATGTCTTTCACCGGATTTTCACCGACTACGTCTAATTCGTCTTTTGCAGGATTTTCAATTATATCACCGACTGTTTCTAGTATGTTTGTTACCGGATTTTCTTTAAGTATATTTCCAACTCCTTGTACAACTGAAAACAAAATAATTCGGGTACCTAACAAATTTATTACACACTGTACCTGGTCCTAAAATATTTAAGGGCGAAGTAGGCTTTGCGGTTGTTGGTTTTTCTGCATCTTCTTTTGAACCAGTACCTAGAAAAGCGTAAAGTACTAAGCAGTTTTTTTTTTAAATAATTTTCTTACCACCAAACAGAAACATTTTATAATTTTTGATATTCTTTATTAAAATGAGTTGATTCTAATAATGTTTACTTATCTAACATCTAAAACTGTATTTAAATTTATACAGCTTGTGGTTAATTTAACTGAAAATAACTTGGTCCATATCTTGTAGATTATTTTAATTATGTATTATATTCGAAGTTTTACAGAATCGCCCACATCCTTTGAAAATTTATAACATATTGATTTAATATAAATATATGTCAAACTTTTGATGAAAAAAAACCGAATTTAGAAACTATTTCTCAAACAATCAAAGGTAATATGGTAATAGTAATAGTAGAGTAGTCTACCAAAGTAGGCCATTTTAATGGGTACATTTGTGTCACTTCTATTTATCCGTTCTTTTTTAAGAATTTATATTGTATTATGTTAAAATATTTCTATTGTACGTCTAATCGATATCAGTTAATTGTCTAGAAAGAGGTCAATTCTTCAAGAATTGTTGATCATGACAAGTGAACCCGGCCAACTGGATACGGTCAACTCGCCATTAGGATTTGATTATGTCACGGGTCAGACCATGAACTTCACTCAATGTATACTTAAAAACACTCAAATTGAGTTAGTATTTCTACATTTGGTTTTCCTTAATAACTAGAAAATAAAAATAAATGCGTGTATTTCTTAAAAATTGTACCCATATAAAGTAAACATATTTTCTAAAACTAGTGTTTTTACTCCACATCTTATGAAATGGAGGAAAATGGAAATAGTGGATTTCTGCGGTAAACGCTTGTTTTATTATTATAATGCAAGGATTATATAGAAATATATGGGTTCCCCACTGATTGTTTGATTACTGAAAATTTTTCTGAGCAGTGGGTATACTTGACGTCACTTACGAATCAGATTGAATGTGTTTGCTATTACCACAGTATACATCCTACTACATAGATATAAAGCACTCTTCGACTTGTAGCAATACTATAAAAGATTTATTATTGAGTTATTATAGCAATGGTTATAATTTATTCTGTAAAGCTCTGAGCAGTCTAAATTGTTATTGTGCATCAAGTATATCAATGTCCGATTATAATTTAACCTACTCTCATTCTCACTGCATTATCAAAAGATTTCTAGTTGTTATGTTCAGGAAAGCTGTTGATCAAGCAAAACAGTCAATTCTGATATTGGAGTTCCTGAGATAATAAAAAACAAAACAAAATAAAATGTGAAACAAGTAACGTGTATTTAATATGACTAAATAAATATAAGTATTTTAAAAATTTACACTTTTCAGGGTTATTAAGGAATCCGTTAATATTAAAATTAGGAGACATATTTGAGATACACAGTTAGCGTTTGATCTAAGCTACTACCATTGAAGACTACTTATTCAATGCTACTACTTAATTTTTTATTAAGAGCTTTATTCGAAACTTTGTGCTTTTATCAAAATAAAAATTTACTTAAAAAGTTGTGGTCACATGATAAGCATTACGTTTCAAATTAAAATTTTTTCTAAAAAATCCAAAAGGTTATTTATCAAAATCAAAAATATATATTAGAAAAAGTTTTTCTAGATGCAGTAATTTAGATTTTTGTACATTTTTTGAACTGCAACACTGTACAAAGTAAAATTTAATTCAACGTAGATTTGACTATATTATACGGGTCATTGATAGTTGATGGTAGAGGTTAGACGTTTATGGAAAACGGGGCATAAAGTAATCTGAAAATTTGGTTACTGCCATAAATAGACACGATCTATCTTTCTAAAATATTTTTATTTTGGCGGTGTTACTGCTTCTACTCAAAAGTAGTAACAACTTAGTAATTTCTAATGAAACATTCTGTGTATTATTCAATTTTTAGAATCGCAATTTTATTGATAATTTTTTCTGAATAGTTCCCTATATCTATCTACACCGGTTTTTATTTCAGCTTATTTTCTTTCAAAATATGATGCCACCAAAATTTTAATTTAGCTGCTATTTGAATCCACATAAGACTGAAATTTTAGATACAGTTTGCAAAAGCCTTGTATTTAACAGCTACCTAAATAAATTTATTTTATCTTATACAGGGCGAGGTCGGTTTAAAATTAATGATTTTAACGTGACATACAAAAAAAGTCAAAACTTTATTTTTTCTAATGGAACACTCCGTATATTACTTGAAATTCTGATAGACAATTAAAATGCCTTTAAGTTGATATAGCACAGTGGTATAGGTGCTAAGTCGTCAACTTTTCGAAATAATCGCAATAATTATTAAAAATCACATTGTCTTCACATAATTTGCATTAGTTAGCCATGGAACGCCATGTGATTTGACAATTGCTCAATTATTCACTGTGTTTGACAGACGTTGAAATTTTGAAAATGGAGGCTTAATTAATTTTTAAAGAAAAAAAAATCGCTCGTTTTCTCGGTTTTTCTCGGAAAATAAAAACCCAATTGTCTTGTCTTGTTTATTAGTATTTAGTCAGGAGCGAAAAATTACAAAAATGACGTTTTTTGCACTAATTGGTTAATAACAAATTAATTAATGACATTCGCGTGTTGGATTTTTTTTATTCTACTCATTGTCCTTGATATGATGGACATGTCTCTTCCTATTAGTATATTTGTCACAAAACAACCTCTATTGATTGGCCTATATGAGTTTAATATGAAAATTCATTTATCTCTCAATAAAATTTGACGTGTTTTTTTTTTAATTTTGAAGAAACTCTTGGTTTATGAGTTCTTGGGACGTTTTCGTTGGAACATTGTATTTGACATTCTTATTTATAATCCAATGTCCAGTATGCGATTATTGTCGATAGTGATAATTTAACAGCGAATGCTTTGATAACAGTGTGTTTGTGTTTGATTAATTGCTTCAAGATATATGGTGAGGGGGTACATTTTTGCGATAAACTCGTGCGTGGCATCAAAAAGTGCATAGAAAGGGATCCGATCAAGTAAAAACTTCAAAGGTTTGGACATCGAAAAGAGCAACATTAATTACTTATATCATAGTTGTTTGAGAAAATGCGACATTTGCAGAATATCAAAAACATATTCAGTATGTTCTTTAACTTGCCGTCAAAGCCCTGGAAAACCTTAAACGACTTATCTAAAATCAACATAAAGTGCAACACTATAGAAAGTATTGTCTTTTCCGGTCTGGATAAAATCAAAATTTTTACGGCAACGAAGTCGATCGTAATGCGGGAGGCATCTTTGTATGGGTCGCCGAAATCGAAAACGCAAAGCTGCACAACAACGATTTGAACAAAATCACTGAGGAGATTTTTAAAGATAACAGTCGGATTACTTTGTTGTGCCTTTCCGTTAACCACATCACCAAGTTGTCTTCGAACGTTTTTGGCAATCTTACGTTGCTGGAGTCGACATGGTTGAAATGGGCGCCTTGTGTTGCTGCGCTTGAATAAGAATAAGCTGGACGTATTAAAAGTTTCGTTAGAAAAGCTAGATCTGAGTTCAACCAATTCGATCATTTAGAAAAAACTGTCAACACAGTTGTCCATTTTAAATTTGTCGAAGAGCAAAATTGTGCAGCTACCCGAAAATCTGCTTTCAAACAAAAGCACTTTGAAGAATTTGAAAATTCCCGACAATATTTTTTGCCCTGGCAGCTGACACCTTTAAAGGTTTAACGCATTTCAACACTTGTCGAATAACGAAATCTGGGAATAACCATCGGGGTTATTCAAAGACAACGTCCAGCTTGCAAAGATAAACTTAAGTCACAATAAGATCGAGCGTATAGTAGAGGGCGTTTTCGACGGGCTGCTAGAGCTCATGCGTTGAATGCTGTGAATAGCTTATTGTTATACGACAACAAAATATAAACCTTCAGCTGGGGCACCTTTAATAATTTACTACTCTACAGCTTTATCGCCTCCCTATATTAGGGGAGTTTGGCCTTACACTTTCACTCTGGCTAGGCGGGTTGGAAGTGGCTATGATATATTTTTAACCGTTACCAAAGGTGTTAGTATGGTAACCGGGACCGAGTGCCCTCCGATGCACGGTGGGAGCAGACCTTCTAGATTGGCTCGAGAAAATCTCTTGCCGTTACTGGAATCGAACCAGCGCGCCGACGGTGGGTAGTTTACTAAACCTGATAGGCTATGCTCAAACATTTTAAGAATTTAAAATCGGTTAATTCCGAGTTCATTCGTTCTGTTTGGAGCGCTACAACTTGACGACGATTGAACCGAACACTTTCAACAGAATGGAAGCGCTCAATTACCTCACAATCAAAGAGAATAATGGGGACCGGACAAATCACCGAATCGACAAAACGCCAAAACGTAGAAAACGACGGCTTAGCTATCGTAACCTGGCTTCGTCCCCGAACTTTAACTGAATCTGTAGAGAAAACGCCGAAAGTATTTTGGCAGACGAAACGCTGAAAATGGTTCCGTCGACAAATCGCCGAAAATGTTTCTGTGGACAAACCGCCGAAAATACTTCTTTGGACAAATCGCCGAAAACGCTTCTGTGGGCAAAACGTCAAAAACGCTTCTGTGGAAAATCAATTTAAATTGTTTGTAGGTGGTCGGGGGTGAACGGTGTTGGTTGGTAGGTTACAGTTATTACCACTTTTTTTTCACATAAAATTTATTTTTATCAATTTAAGTTCTCTTAATGTGATGGGGGTAAATGGTGTTGGTTGGTAGGTTACAGTTATTACACTTTCTTACTTTAAAAGTTACATTCATAATAGCAATTTCAAAAACAAACTTTGTTTTACGGAAAATTTGTTTTAATCAATTTAAGTTGTTTTTATACAAAAGTATAGAGCATACTTGTTGAATACTACTGGAAAGGCAGCTTTTCAAATAAACGTCTGTTTCGAGTTAATGTCTTTCGAGTCAACGTACTGTACTTTACAGAAGCATTTTCGGTGATTTGTCACCATAAGTATTTTTGGCGATTTGTCCCCAGAAACATTTTCGGCGTTTTTCAGATGACGCCAGGTAACGTTCGCTAAGCGCCGTTTGCTAATTTGCGGCGTTTTGACCAAATTTGGCGATTTGTTCACAAACGCATTTTTGGCGTTTTGTTAATTTTCGGCGATATGTCCACAGAAGGTTTTTGGCGATTTGTCCAGAAATTTTGTGATTTGTCCAGAAATTCGGCGATTTGTCTATTCGGAGATTTGTCATAGACCCATAGTGAGTTGCACGAGAACTCGTTTAAAGGCGTCGCCAATTTAAAAACGTTAACCCTGTCGAATAGTAACGCCATCGTAGACCTTAAAGAGAATTTGTTCCACGATTTGAACAACTTCTCGCATTAATATCTTGAGGAAAGGAAACTAATTTAAGCACGCTTGCTATTGGTACCTACATTCCCGATCTTGAGAATTTGTCGATGAACAAGAATTCGCTTATTGAATCGGAGGCTTTTGAGGGCTTCGCCAATCTAGAATACGTTTCATTGTACACCAACTGTATGGATGAGATGGATGAGGATCTGTTCAAAGATTTGAATAAATTGAATTATTTGGAACCGGGATCCGAGGATTGTGCCGATGCTTTTTGGGGCTCGGTAAAACAAAAAAATCGGTCCTGAGAGCGGCGCTTTTAATCGCTCTTCCAATTTGGTTCAGCTGGACTTATCCGGAAACGTATCAGCTCTTTGCTGAACGACATTTTTAAGCTGATACGCTATCTCAACAATCTAAATTTTAACGAAAATAAATTGGAAACGCTCAACGAGGAGACTCTTATGTGCCTTCCAAAAATGCAATATTTGTATTTGGCGAAGAACCAAATTAAGGATGAAACAGCACGAGCTTTCGAAAACATTACGACGCTGTACGAATCCTATATGAGCGACAACGCGATCGAAATATTAACTCTGAGTTTTTTTTCTGACTTCATTTGGATAACAACAAGCTTAGTTTGTATGTACATTAATGCCAATTAAAATTATGCATAATTTTTTTCGCCAGTGTATTGCAATTCACGCTTATATTATTTTAGAGCATTGAGCTACAATAGTATATTAAAGAACTAGTTTCAGAAGACGCATTTTATAAGACGAGTTTTCGAAAGTACGAGTTGCTAAAATGCCTTCTGAAACGAATTCTTTATACTATTTTTCTATTTTGGGCTTTTCAGATTGATTTTATAATAAAATTTCGCGAGTTTTTAAATTTAGGGAATTTTAAAGTGTAATTGCTAGGGTGGCAATATTTTCATTAAACTTTGGTTTAAATGCTACCTAGTTTAAGTTTAATTACTACATTTATCATACGTTTCATTAAAAAAATGGGTGAAAATAAAAATAAGTAGATAAATAAATCTACTGAACATTAATTACGATTTAAATTAACGCACACTATTTCTACAAAAGAACTGAATTTTCTATAAAAGAACTCATTTGGGTGCTTTTATAGCTCTGTAAGCGACCCAAATAGAAAAAATACTTTTTCAAAAACTGAACTCGAATCGATAGTTTTTTTGTCTACTATAGTTACAAAAGTCTCCACGTTCAGTATTTTGCTGATAGAATAAACAATTATAGTATTGAACTGGTGTTGTCTGGATTCTGGTTTAAAGGCTGTTGTTGATTGGAATCTCTTCCTAACATTTTGCTAATGCGAGTAGTGAGCTTCTTCAGGAGGTTGTTCCATCTTTGGTGTTGGATGTAGACTGATGAGCTCGGCTTTGCAGCAGGTTGTATTTATACTGGTTCAAAGAGGGCAAGAATTCTAAAGAGGCATAATATCAAAACTATCTTCAAACCAACGAATCAATCAAAAAGATTCAGCAGACTATCAGATCAACAAAGGACGAAAGAGACCTCTTTTTAATTGCCGGAGTTTATCGTATACCATGTTCTTGTGACAAAGTATACATAGAAACCAACAAGAGATCGATGGGAACTAGAGTTAAAAAACATCGAGCGAATTGTCGCACATTGGTCTCGACTTATTAGAAACCTGCTAATATGGTAAAAATAAACGATCTATTCTAAGAATTGTTTTCAAGCTACCTCATGGGTAAACAAATTCCTTAAAGTTGTTTGTTATCACCAGAACTTGAGCTACCGTTTAGCTTTTTAAAAGGGTGATGTACATTTTAGAAAAATCATTATGCTATAATATGAAGGGCATTGTAGAACCAAATCTATCAGTTACGTTTTTTTTACTTTTATATGTTTTAAACTTTTACGGATAATGCGTCACAAAAAAAATATGTATATTTCGTAATCTGTAAAATTTACGTCTATTAAAATAATTAGTAATTCGCCGAGTCGAAATGTAGCATATACCATCATATATTATAACACAATAGACTGGGAACCAGCAAGAAAATCGTCGTAGGATATACCCCACGTCAAGACTCTGGAGAAAGTTAGCCAGTAATACTTCTTGCACAAAAATGCAAGTATAGCGATCGTCAGAGGGCGAAGTCTTGAACGTGTCAAAAAAATACATGTTTTGGAGAATAATAATACTTTAAGAAAGTGACAGATTTTGATCTGTTTTTGATTATAATTTTTAATCTGTCGAGGCAAACATAGTTATTCCCATTCTTAAAATATTTACAAAAATCTATAATATTCACAACTTTTGTTTAAACTATTTTTTGAGTTAATAAGTATTTGTTGAGATATGACATTGTTTAATAGTACCTCCAAGAGTATTAATTATACAAAAGCAGATACACACTTACTGTTCCTAACGGATCTTTTACAGGGTTTTTCTTTTACTACTCACCTACCACGTCTTTTACAGGATTTTCTTTAATTACATTACTAACTGTTTCTAATATGTCTTTCGCCGGATTTTCTTTTACTACATCACTGACTACGTCTAGTTTGTCTTTTACAGGATTTTCAATTATATCACCGACTGTTTCTAGTATGTTTGTTACAGGATTTTCTTTAAGTATATTTCCAACTCCTTGTACAACTAGAAACATAAATAAAAGGTAAAACATTTGGGTACTTATTAATTTATTACATACTGTACCTGGTCCTAAAATATTTAGGGGCAGAAGTAGGCTCTGCAGGTGTTGGTCTTTCTTCATTTTCTTTCGAAGCAGTACCTAAAGAGTAAAACATTTAGTAGTTTTTTTTTTTAATAATTTTCTTATCACCAAACAGAAACATTTTATAATTTTTGATCTGTCGAGGCAAACCTACATAGTTATTTACATTCTTGAAATATTTACAAAAACATACAATATACACAACTTTTGTTTAAACTATTTTTGATCTGATGAGTAATTATTGAGATATTACATTGTGTAACAGTATCTCCAAGAGTAAGTATTATACAAAAACCGTTACAAACCTACTGTTCCTAACGGATATGTTACAGGGTTTTCTTTTATTGCATCACCTACAATCTCTGCAACATCTTTTACAGGATTATCTTTAATTACATCACCGACTACGTCTAGTACGTCTTTTACAGGATTTTCAATTATATCACCGACTGTTTCTAGTATGTTTGTTACAGGATTTTGTTTAAGTATATTTCCAACTCCTTGTACAACTGGAAACATAAAATCATTCGGGTACCTAACAAATTTGTTACACATTGTACCTGGTCCTAAAATATTTAATGGCGAAGTAGGCTTTGCGGTTGTTGCTTTTTCTGCATTTTCTTTTGAACCAATACCTAAAGGAGTAAAGTAATAAATAGTTTTTGTTAAGTAATTTTCTTACCACCAAACAGAAACATTTGATAATTTTTATATTCGGTATGAAAATAAATTGGTTCTAATGTTTCCTGGTACCTAACATTAAAACTGTTTCAAAATTTATACAACTTGCGGTTAAATTAACTGAAAATAACTTGTAGATTATTTTAATTATGTGTTATATTCGAATTCGATTAGATTTTTGAGCATTATCTGTGGAGGTAAAAATATAGCTACATTATACACTTTTGTTTAAATTTTTTGATCTGATAAGTAATTATTGAGATATGACATACTAATTATTTAAACAGTATCTCCAAGAATATTAATTATTTAAGAACAGTTATGAGAGAAAAGTTGTGGGAAATTTTATTTTCTATAACTTTTAGTTTTTAAACGAAATTTTCTTTTCGTTCTTTCTCCAGCAAAATTTAAGTTTGAATTTCAGTCTTAAGACGTTCAAAGAGAGCAAGGGGCAGCGCTCTTATTCACCCAGGAACTTGAACCATTCTTAAAAATTATGTGTTATTAAAACAGTTAGGTGTATTTATCGTATCGGTGTTCTTTTTTCACTGTTTCTAATAATTTTGTAAGTTGCAACGCATTTTGTATACGCTCTTAGACGTTTATTTTATTTTTCAAGCAAAATGTTTTATGTCACTGCACACTTTCGATACGCTTTGAGTATCGTGGTGATGTGGAGCTCTGAGCGGAACGCTTGTTTTCACTTTTTCGATGAAATTTTACACATTTTTCTTTCAAATTAAAGTTGTTTGTAATTTAATGATACACATTTTGTTTAAACCAATTTTTTTACCAATTAATAGTCTGGGTGCCCCCGACATAAAGTATCATTTATAAATAACCAGCTGTAAGTTATTGAGTGGCTTAATTACGTGTAGTCCGACAACTTGTTTCTATCGATTTACTTGAATCTGGGGCGTTGCCTCATAATCTCGTCTCAAAGTTGCCTTCCCGTATAAATTAAAATTTATAAATAACCCACTTTTAAAGTAAGTAATCACAAGAAAAATTACTGAAAGACGCGAAAACAAATTTTCCGACAAAAATTTTGAGCCGATGAGGATGTCCACCAACTCAAACATATTAAAATTTTGAGTTAAAAAATTTATTGATAACCACCTGATTTTTTCAGAATTGGTTAATTAAAACATGCGAAGTTGAGTTGAGTTGAGTTGAGTTGAGTTGAGTTGGTGGATACTCTCATTGGCTCAAAATTTTCGTCGGAAAAATTTTTTTCGAGTTTTTCTCTAATTTTTCTTGCGGTTACTTACTTTAATAGTCTTTAATAGTGGGTTATCTATAAATTTTAAAAATTATTCGGACGGATTATGAAGAAACGCCCCAGATTCGAGAAAAACGATAAAAACATCTTGTCGACTACACCTAATTAAAACACTGAAAACTTACAGCTGGTTATTATAAATAATACTTATGTCGGTGGGCACCCAGAATATAAGTAATTATTGAGGTATCACTGAATCACGCAACACTATTTATTGTAACAATATTTACAAGAATATTAATTGCACAAAAAAGTTATAGGAGAAAAGTTGTTGCCAATTTTACTATATGTAACTTTTATTTGAACTTCTATTTTCTAAAACGCAATTGTTTTTCTTTTTACCGAGCAAAATTTGGTACGTTTGAATTCCAGTTTTAAAACGTTTAAACTTAAAGAGATAGAGCGCGTTTTAAGGGTTATGCGTTGTTAAAACATTTATCGTATTGTTTTTATTTTTTCACTTTGTTTATTGAAGCTTTACAACGCACTTTCTATACTCTTTCAGGCATTTATTTTATTTTTTGAACAAATTGTTTTGTGTCGTTGCACACTTTTGATAAGCTTTTACAAGTTTGTGGTATCGTGATGATGTGGAGTTATGCGCGAAATGCTTATTTTGTAAAAAAATCTTCACAAACATGTTATACACTATATTTTTTACGACCATACTATTAAACGTAAGTAAGTAAAAGCCTTTTGACACGTCATAATAGTTATTTATGATACAGGTGTGTGTAATAAGGAGAATAAGTCTATGCATAATTAATATTATATGTCGTATTGTTATCAGCTAATAATAACAATGGGATTTAAGTTGTAGTTGCATGGTGGCAATCTTAAGATTGTTCTTCCACAAATTTTCACTATTTGGTCAATGACGTACGATGTTGGATGAGATAAGATAGAGAGCATCCACGTGCGACTTGTAAAACTCCCACTTTTAATAAGTCTTCCGCCGCTTTCCTTGCACATTTATTAATAAGTGTTGCGACATCTAGTGCCGTCTCGTGTTAACGGAATAGTTAACTATAAAAGCGTGCAGTAGGAATAATTAACAAGCTATTCGACAATGGCCCCTTTTGCCAAGTTTGTGTGGAACCTGTTTAGATTTAGCGCTGTAGTATGAAGCATTATCCATTACGATCACAGAAGTTTTGGCTAAAAGTAGTAAACAATTGTTCATCATTCATTTCTTCGTGATAATATGCAAGATCGTTTGTAATAGAAGGTTATTTGTAATTTACTTGTCTTTTGAGACTCAAAATTTAAGTAAGCACCTTCCACAAAACCAGAGTTAATACCCATGTGGACTATAATTAAGCGTTTGGCTTTGCCTGATGCATTTGTAACGGCAGTTGAAAGACATTCCACAAGTGCTTCTCTTGTTGTCGGTATTGTAGTATCTTTCCAGATTTTTGTTGTTACAGGTTTCGCATTAACACAAATTTATCAATCATCAATAGGTACATAAATATTGTGCCCTCCTCCTCATAAAACTTTTTTATTGAAGTTAAATTTTGGTCGCCATAAAACTATTTATTATTCTTCCATTTAAGTATTATTTCTACTTCATAATATTTGCTTCTCCATTTAGTCCTTGAAGTGCCTGCGGGTGTTACACCGAATGGAAATCTGTTCAGTTTAAAAAAACCTTTATGAGTTGATCAAGTAAGAAATAGTGCAGACTCTTCGTCAAATTGGAGACGGTTGTTACGCTTCCACATCGTGTACAGGACCATTTTTCTTTCTTGTTGTTACCTTTCTTCTTAGACCAATGTAAGTTTGCCTGTTCCTTGAAGGTTGTGTTTTTCGACTGATCTCCTTGAAGGCTCGAGTTCAATCGTTAGTATTGAAGGAACTTTTCCTTTCTTTAAACCACACACGAACTTGTCCATTAACATTTTTTTTTTCACTAAATTTATAGGTTGTTGCCAAATTGTGAATGCGAGCATACCACTTGTTGATGGTTTCGGATTCTTCTTGTCCGCTTCATAAAATTCCATCCTCTAACTAAAAAAAGATTATCGTACCCTTTCTCCTTGGAAAGATTTGGAGTGCATAAATCTTCTAAAATCTTGTATCGCTACCAATTAAACTTAAAAGTGCTGCTACTCTCTTTTTTTTGTCGAAAAATTGTTCCTGTTGCTCATGGTAAATTGTCCACTCGTCAGGTTTGACATCAAATTTTTCCATAGAGCCAATTACCGCCATTGTATTGTTTTATAACTTGTACTACGAAAACCCAATACTACGTAATTGCAATACTTCTTCCTGTTTTTTATGTTTCCGCCAAATAGTGGTGATGTATGAGAACGAGAAAAAAAATTGATTGCTGATTTTTTTTTTATATACCCAACTTGATGTGCAAATGCATTATTAACTTTGAACATCGTTTTCATGCAAATGCAATCCTCCATTGTAAATGTTAACCGTTATTAAATGTAATTTTACTTGCTAATTTTTAAATTTTTAATTCGAAGAATAAGCTCATACTGGAAAAAAGTAGACTACGAAGCCTAGGATACAACACCGGAGCGTAATTAGCCGACGTTAAAGAAAATACAGGTAATCCTAGGGACAACATCTTGGAAGAAAACACGCCTCCAATTCCTATTCAGAACTGGTATATCACTCTTCAGAATCGCCGACAGAGTTACCATCTGCTACTGAGTTAAAATCGCATCTCCAAGCTGTACATAACGTGCCAGTGTACAACCAAACCATTAGGCGTCGTTTAAAAAAGGCTTTACATTGGTCGCCACCATTCACCAAGGGAAATCAAGAACATGGCGTAAACTGGACCTCGAGCTATTGTCGACTATATTTTCTTCTGACTAGCAGCAATTTGGTTTAAGATACTCACATATTAAGAGTCTGGCGTCAGCCTGGTAATGCAGTAAGGCTACAGCATGCTCAAGACAGTGGCGGCTCGTGGGTCAATCATACTGGGAGGTCAAAAATTAATTTAAAAATAGGCATACTTAAAAATATAAATATTACCTTTAAATTCCGCTTTAAATGGTCTTAAACTGGAGGTCCATTCTTCGTTCTTTAGCAGTGGAAAAGTGTTGAATAACACGTTCGTTAAAATCGCATATTCCTTTTACAAATGATTCTCGATACTCAACATCGCTAAAGCGGATAATCTGTCTTGCCCCATGGTGTTGCGTAAGAAGGTCTTTATTCTATTTAAGGTCGAAAACAACGCTCACTTTCAACAGTTGTCATTGGCAGTGTGCACAGTAAAGTTAATAAATTGACAGTTTCAGAAAACGTTTCACTCAAGTTATTTGTAAAAGGTGAAGTAGTGGAACAGCCCCAGAATTACCGCGGAAATCAGGACGATCATAAATAACTTGTAGCTCAGTTTTTAGTTTTAAGAAATTTATACAAGGATAGTCTTTTTAACCAAATTTAAAATATTATCTGGAAAACTGTTTTTGTAATTTTCAAACTGATCACTATAAAACCCCAGTTGGCTGATCACTAAATGATCACTGAAACTAAACCGATGGTGCATTTCAGAAATGATTATGTCGCAAACTTCCAAAGCCACTCGACTCTTAGAATCTTCATTTTACGTGATCGCTTAGTAGTATTTGACGAAATTGTAGCATCCCGAGGATAGGTCATTTAAAATTTTATCGCGAACTGCTTGGATTGAACTTTTAAAGCAGTCGATATAATTTTACAGATAAAATGTCTATACTACGTTTTTGAAGTTTATTAAAAAGTATGTCACAATGGGGCATTACAAGATGGAAGAAGTTCAAGCAAAATATAAAATCTTCATTTTGTAAAAAGCCTTTTAAACCAATCGCTTGATTAATCGTCTGAATCTCTCTTATATTTCGATTATTTTTCTAAACACAACAGAATGTCTGCACTATAAACAAACACAGTTTCCACACAACGTACATTAAAATACCACCTCGTGGGAGCTGCTCTAGGTAAGCGAGCTTTACAAACTCATCCAGAACCGCTGTTTTGGGGATCGACTAAAGAATGTTGAGAAACCATGTAAATTTGCAGAAAACTTTAACATTTTTATCTTTACCTGCTGCTTTTGTAAAATTAAGAATTGGTGGGCATAACAATGTATAAAATTCGCGGCAGGTAATGTTCTTTATTTTTTTTTGTACGCCCCTAATTTCCCAATCATTGTCGACGCCCCATCGTAAGTTTGCCCAATTAATTTTTCTGGAAATTTATGAATGTCAAGATTTTCTAATTCATGAATAATTACATCTGTAAGTTGTGAAGCTGTGGTTAATAAAGGATTTACAAATTTTACAGCCAGCATCGATCGAGTAGACGTCCGGAATCGATTTGGATGTTCCTTTAAACAGGTTGCCTTCTCCATATGCTCCTTAAAAATCGGATCCAACTCGACTACAAAATCAATAAGTCCTCTAAAACTCTTTGGATTATCCAGATAAAGCCGTTTCATCATGGACAATACGTAGTTCCAACTCAAAATCTACCGCAAAATTTTATACAATCTACAATTTTGTTCAAAATATAGCGATTTTTCGAAACATTTTCATTAAAATTTCTAAGGGATTTTCTATAAGCATTGCCTAGCTGTGTACGAATATCAACATTTCCTACGGTTGCAAAATTTACCGAGCATTTCATGTTTCTGCAGACGAAGCATGTTTTTTTTTTCTCTTTTAAATGTTTTAAATCGACTTACACCGGATTTCGCACCATAGCGAGTCTGACGAGTCTTTAGAAAATAATAAACAAACAAAACAGTAAAATACGTTTGATACCCTTCACAACCACATATCCAGTCAGCTAAATCGTACATTACCTTGCGAAAGTTTCTGATGAACATCTTTATTTTTGTCTTTGCTAGTTTGTCGTAAACTTAGTTCTGGCAAAGGACGACCATTTGCCTTGAACTCAACCAATTTTGTAAAATTAAGTTTGTTAGCACTTTTTAGTTGTTTAATTTTCTGCACTACCGACATTTTCTATAATAGCGCATGCACACGCGAACCAAAATAGTATTTTTACAAAACAACACAACAACAGTAAAAAATATCAATATAAATTTTAAAATTGATTTAAAACACGAAAATCGAATCAAAATCGAGCGTAGATGTACACCCTATTGAAGCCGGCTTTATGACCCAAAGTTGATTATTGCTTCGATGTTCGCGTTTATTCGGGCACTGCACGTTTTTGAGTTTTTCCGGTAGATCTAATTCAATGAGGACAATTCGCACCGCCAGCCCAAGGTTAAAGAGGATGAATTACGGAACGACAGCCGATAAATTTTTAAGTTATTAGTCACTTGCGAATTTTGCGAGTAAATTACCTATTTTAATAAAACACGTAATAATTAAAATTTTTTTATATAGTCAAAATTTTTGGGAGGTCATTGACCAATTGACCCTATGGACAAGCCGCCACTGCTCAAGAAGTGCATAGCTATCGAGGTGGTAGGGTAATCATGGGCAGGAACTTGTGTTTTTTTAATTTATATCTTTATTCAAGCAACATGATTTTATAATTTTTGTAACACGTAATAAAATAAAAATTATTAGATAATAAAAATTTCATTCAAGGGGATTGATTGAGGTAGGGTTCCAATAATGCTGGCAGCGTTTCCACGTTGAATTGCGATGGATAAACGTTGGTAGAAGTAGAATTTAGCCCTGCTATCTCCTGTTTCTTTGATCAAAAGTGTACCGATTTCTTCCATAAAAGATTTTGTCTCTTCTGCCCAGGGTCCTAAAGTTTCAAAAGCTAGTGCTTTGAAGATGAAATGTGAGGATTCAATTTGTATGTATTTGTCATGTTTCCGTTTGCACGCTATCTCTGCTGCTGCTCCTGCCTTTTCTGAGGTTTTTGATATGTATGAGTCAGCTAAAGTGTCAACACAAGTGCAGTCCCAAACAAGTTTCTTGCCTTTGGACCATGGCATTAATGTTGCTCCATCAGGTCTCTTTCCATCATCTCGTGCTAGTCCTACAGGTTCTAAGGCTGAGGGAATTTTTAAAGCTGCTAATGAACGATGAATAATTGAGTTCATTTCGCTATGTCTTGGGAAGCGCCCTTTGCTTATTGGACATGATAGTCCGTGATGGCCAAATTCGTTGACAGTTTTGTTGCATTGGCATATGTGCTGCTTGAACAATTTGCAGCCAAGTCGAAGGGCTACGCAAGTTCGGAAGGTGAGGTTGTCCATTAATGTGCCAACATTTTCGGATGGAATAGCGTGGAGCCAAGCGCCTGATTCAGGTTCTTTGATGGCTAATTGTCTTGCGGCATCTACTTGATTTGACGAAGAGAGCGACCCCATAATTCTCTCAATGTTAATAATATCCCAATTTTTTTGCGAGTGTGGTATAGGAGGAATGCTATTGTTGAGATTGTTCCAAGCAATCAAGGCGTCTTCTTTGAGGTTGTCAGGAATCGTAATGTCCATAAAATGTAAAACTTGAGAGATCAGATTTTGACAGCCATGAGAAGAGCCTAGGAAGGCTGGGAGAGCAATGTCACTAATTTGTCTTATTCCTAGTCCACCATATTTTATTGGGAGGGTAGCTAAATTCCAGTGTGGCGGATCTAACTTTAAGTTCATAACGGATTCCAGTGTTGTTTTTAAATGATTGTCTAAATCTTCCATCAGGTCTGTGAATTTCCAAAAAGGGCTTGTTCTGACTAGGAAAGCTAATTTTGGGATATAGAAACAATTCTTTATGAGAAAGTATGCCACGTGACTATCAACTTTCTCCACACGATTAAGTAGTAATTTTAGTTTGTCCAGGCTCTTTCTTGTGATAGATTCGAGGTTGTCTTCATAAATGGGGGCTCCTAATAATTCTAATTTTTCTTTGGTTGTGATGCGGATTCCCGGTGATATAGCATTGAATTTTCTTACAACCTCCTCGTCTGGCTTTCCGGATGGGAAGAACAATTCGCATTTTGTAGGGTTGACTGTTAAACCAATATCACTAGCTTTTTGGATGAGGTTTGTAAAATTTTCTAGGACAATATCCGGCGTGTCGGCTAGTGTTGCGTCATCCATATACCAAAGGTTCAACTCTGTTTCTAAAGCTTGGACTATTGGATGTACAGCTAGGCAGAAGGCCATTGGACCACAGGGGTCGCCTTGATGACATCCTACTACTGACTGGATAGTTCTATCTCCAAAAAAGAGGCTGGACGGTTGATGATAACATTGATTGAGAAAAGGGAAAAGTGATGGTACGACTGATTTAATTTCTGTTAGCATCTTATCACGATCCACAGAGTTGAACGCGTTTTTGAAGTCAATTTTAAGCAGGATCTTGTTTTTGTTGTCTTCGTGTTGAAGGTAGGTGCGGGTCGCGTGAATACATGCTTCACATCCCAATTTTGTGGCGACTCCTAATTGCTGGGGTGTGAAATGGATTTGAAGCGTTCGTTGGGTCTGTGCGCATGCGATTTTGGCAGTAAGTCGACGAAAGTAACTCCCCACAGCGATGGGTCTTATGCCTCCGTCCTTCTTTCTCAATGCGCATAGAGATGCTCCGTAGAGAATGTGAAGAATATCCGGATTGACTTTTCCCGACAGCATCAAGTTGCATAGCTCGGTGATCGCTGTGAGAGCTCTTTTTCCTGCCTCGCCTGCTGAATGTGATATTAGGTCTTTCATATATTGTGGCCTGAAACCGTCCAATCCTGGTGCTGATCCGCAGTTGAAGGAATTTATAGTTTTTGATATACTATCTTCGTTTACAAGTAGTGGATCGCAGTTTGGTTCATCGGGGAAAGAGAGAGTCCGTGTGGCTGTTGGATGTTTTATAAGTAGAGCGTTGTAGGTTTCTTCGGTGAAAGGTGCTAAAGAATCGTCCGAGCTTAGTATTCTAACAGCTCCTTTTGTGTCGTTGTCTCTTATTTTAGCTTTCACTATGTCCTCCAAAGAAGATTTATGCTTATTCCGTGTTTTAGAAGAGGCGTATGGTCCATTTGTGATATTGTCTTTTATTTTTGAGGTGAGTGATTTTTTCTTCGATTTTAGATCCACGTTGAATGTCCGATAAGAAAAAAGGAGAAGTGCTGACCAAGAATTGATAGAGTTTGATTTAATACAATCTTTCACTATTGAAGTGAATGCATCTGCGGCCGAATATCGTGCTCCCTTTGGAATGCGGCGTATGGTGGAAATGTCTGTTTTTGCTGTGACTAGTTGAGAAATTAAGTCCTCTATTGGTTTTGCGCGTGTAGGGCAGTTCCCTGTACATTGCGGGCAAAACCAGGGCAATTCATCATTCTGCCTTAGAGTTCGGAATTCCTTCCAGGGATTTGGAGGCATTTTCGATGAAACCAAATGTTGCAGTGGTCACAGCATATGGAAGCAGTTTTGTCGTTTTTATTGTTGCAAATACAGAATTCTTGATGATCTCTTGTTGGTCCGATGGTCGATCCTCCAGTGGTAGTGTCTGATTGATTTCCAAAGTCCACCGCCAGGGCGGAGGCGAGGGCAACACCGGATGTGATGGTGGGGGCGGTGGTGTTTGCATCAGTTACTGCTTCAGATGTTATTGGCGGTTCACTAGAGTTGTCCGTAGTTGTGGTGGGAGTGGGGGTAGGTAACGTTGTCTCACCGTCGGGGGCTTCCTCCCCCTTTATTGTTACACAGTGACTTTCAGACTTTGAGAAATTTTAAAATTAAATAAATTAAATTTTTTTTTTTTTATTAGTTTTTTTTTCTTTTTTTTTTAAAAAAAAAAAAAAAAAAAAAAAAAAAAAAAAAAAATTTAAAAAAAATTATTTTTTTTTTTTAGGATATGTGTTGGTTGTTTTTTTTTTGTGTGGGGAGGGAGAGAAGGAAGTAAAGCAAAGGGAAAAGTAAACTTTTTTTTTTTTTTTTTTTTTTTTTTTTTTTTTTTTTTTATCAAAAAAAAAAAAAAAAAAAAGGTAAAGTTTTTTCTTTATGTTTTTTTTTTTGTTTGGTTTTTTTTTTGGTTGTTGTGTTGGGGTGTGGTTACGTTTCTAGTTAAAAAAAAATAAAAGTTTATTTTTTTAAAATTTTAAAAAAAAAAAAAAAAAAAAAAAAAAAAAATAATTTTTTAGTTTATTAATAAAAAAAAAAAATAAACTTAAGCAAAAGTGGGGTGGGTTTGGTTTTGGTTTTTTTTTTTTTAATTTAAATTATTTTTTTGGATGTTTTTTGGTTTGGTTTTGAGAAAAAAAAAAAGGGGGTAAAAGAAAAAGGTTTTTTTGGTGTCTTTGTGTTAATTAAAAAAATGGTCGCCAAAACGTCTGCTTTTAAATGCTGAACTAAATTTATTATTTGTTATGTTTTTCTCTGGCTTTAGGCATATAATTTCGGGGCGAGGGAGCCGATAGGAACGTTTTCGAACTCAATGGACGGCTGTTGAAGCAGTTTTGAAAGTGTAGTAAATGGACGTAGCAGTTTCACTTATAGCTTGCTTTACAATTCACGTTAAGTATCAGACGCTCTTTAAATATGTTAAAAAAGCACGCGAAACCCAAATTTACCTATTCGTATGACGCCGAACTATCAATGTCGCCTGGTATTTTCACACGAACAAAAACATCTTTAAAGGAATATATGATAACCTGCTCAAAAATGTGTTACGGAAAATCAACCAAAGACTTTCGAGAACTGGCATACGAAATGGCAAATTAATAACATTAAAACGCCAGACATTGGGAAGATAAAAAGAAGCAGGTGTTGACTGGATGCAGGGATTCTTGAAAGTCATCCACAGATTAGCATTCGTCAACCAGAAGGATGCAGTATATCTAGAGCTACCTCATTCAATGCACAATGTTTCTAAATTTTTGACAACAAAGCAGAGATCTACAGACGTTCTGACAAATTTGCCGATGGGTGTCGTATATTCAATCTCGACGAAACGGCAACAACCACGGTACAAAACCCAAAAATATTGGCACCGAGAGGTCAAAAACAAGTCAGTCAGTGCACAAGCGGTGAACGTGGAACACTTGCCACAACATGCTGCATAATTAGGCAAGTGGAAACAGTTTGCCTCCAGCTATGATTTTCCCCGCAAACACTTTAAAACGCACATGATTAATGGATCTCCCCAGGAACTCTAGGACTAGTCTCCCACAAGTGGGTGGATGACTAGTGAGCTGTTTCCCTCAGTTATGAGACATTTCATAAGTAATAGCAATTCATCAAAGGATAATCCAAGTGTCCTTATATATGACAACCATGAAAGTCATTTGACAATCAAAACTTTGAACTTAGCTAAAGACAGTGGAGTCACTATTGTCACCTTACCACCTCATTGTAGCAATAAGTTACAGCCTCTTGACGTCTCTGTATTTTATTCGTTCAAGTCTCATTATAACGCAGCAGTCGACTCTTGGTTGCTTCCATAATCCCGGGACTCCAATGACTATCTATGAAGTTGCCAGCTGTGTAGGCGTAGCCATCAAAACATGACCCTGCGAATATCATATCGGGATTCAAGAAAACGGGCATTTACCCTTCGACCGTAATGTTTTTTCAGATGACGATTTCCTAGTTAGCTCGTAACTGATCGTGACTTTCCCGCCGAAGCTGGTGAAGTGATGGAAACAGAACATATAGGAACTAACAATACAGTGAGAGAGGAAGAATTAAGGACACCTCCAAAAGAAATTCCACAAACAGCAATAGAACTAACTCTACTTAACGAGGAAGAATCGCCAACACAAAAAGTTGCTCATACTTCTAGTTCAGGAACTATACAAAACCAAGCACTTCGTTTATTTCCCCAGAACAGTACAAAGGGTTTCCAAAAGCGGGGCAAGGAAGTCTAAAAACTACGTACCAAAGGTCGCAGTTGCATTGCAACCTTTGAGGACACCCCGGAAAAGCTTCTATGAAGCAAAGAAACTGAAAAGCAACGCAAAATTTCCTTAAAGAAAAGTTCACTTTTACGTAAAAAGAAACCAATAATAAGTGATGTATCATCGTCTGAAGATGAAGTTACCGCTTCAAACCCTATGGAGGAGGATTCGGATGAGGACATAGAAGGCCACCGGCATTGATTATTCTGAATTTGAGGAATTGGATAGGGAACCCATACCTGGTGATTTCGTGCTAGTGCACTTCAAAACAAAAACAGCAGTGTTTTATATAGACAAGTTGCTAAAGAGAAAGATCTTGAAAACGATATAAAAATTAATTTCCTAAGAAAGAGTTTAAAAGGTGAACGCCACTTTGTGTTTCCTGCTGTTCCGACGTGGCATCAGTGTCAATAGATGACATAAAATGATCCTACCAGTACCCACTTGTTTGGGGAAAACAAAAAGGCTTCAGTCATCCTTTAAATTTGAACTAGATTTTACATTATTAAACATGCGTTAAGAAAAATATGTTGTTTCATTGTAGCCTACTGGCTGTTTTATTGTGGCCCATCAGTGGGCCACAATGAACTGTATAACATTTTTGTTTGTTAATTTTTAATACTTATTTTGTATGTTTTTCTAATTTGCATATAGGATTACTTTTGCAATATGTTGAAGTTTTATTAGCAATGCTCAGTTTTGATTTATCAGATTTGGCTATTAAATAAAATTAAAACATTTTTTGTCTGACTGTGGCCCACCCTCCCCTACATCGTAGTTTTAAAAGGTTAGATTGAAACCTAATTATATTTCAATTACAATAAGCTGATGGGCAGATAAAGAACTGATATTATAAGCTAGGCCTTGCTGAAGGAAGCCCATGAAACATACTGTTACGCCACTGGATTTATGAGAATACGTAAGAAAGATCGATGACTACAGATCTTCCGTTTTCTTGAATATTCGAACATCTTCTAAAATATTATTCTACAACTATGAAAGCGGAGTCATGTATTTATCAGTTCAGTTTGAAGTTATCATTTAATGCGAGTTAATAAAATTGTAACAACCAATATTAATTGTGAGCCATTCCATTGTCACGGGTGTGACAACAGTATTTATATACTTTTGAATTCCAAAGAAAATTACAAACTCAATGTATACATGAATCTATTTTAGTTAATACATTTTCCGATATTTCATTCAACATAGTAACACATTTTACTAACTGTTAGGAACACAATTTATAACAAAACTTGACAATACAACTGTCACGAGTGGGAAATATAAAAGCATCAGCAAAACAAGGTTATGGCAAATATTTTTAAATTTCTCCGAAATACAGGTAAATCTTATTGGAAAATGTGAAAAGTAATTCTATGATACTGGTACTTTTAGATTTGTAACGAAATAATAACACAAACCCCATTAACATATTGAACAAAAAAATTAAAGAATTGCCAAGGATGGGACTGTGTCATGTTACGGGTGGGACAAAAGTAAATTAACACAAAACAAATTAATTCGTCAGTTTTTATAAGAAATCAACTGATATTTTTTTTATGTTTTAAACAATTAAAATTGACAAAACTACAAATACTGGAAATTAAACTTTTTTCTTTACTACAGTAGATATGTTTACAACATTCTGAATAAAATGTATTCACAGTTTAGCTCAGTAGAAGAATATCTTTTAAGAAAATGTTTAGACTGAAGGCTTGGAATAGGCGCAATACACTACTTCCATCTTCTATTGCGTTTATCTATGTTTTCTTCAATGTTGTCTATGACCAAATTCGAATTTTAATGTTAGAAACTGATTTTTGGGCACATTTAATAAACTTTTTGGCATTATTAATGGTGATGTTTTTGGATTTTACGCTTTATTAATTTACTGACGACAGTTTGATCAGTTTCTTGTTATTATATTAAAATGCCGTTATGTTGCTTTGAAAAATTGATATTCAATTCAAAAAATTTTAATTTTTAATTGATATTGTATTAATATTTACTGTACGAGTTGAAAATATATAATCTCTAATAATATAAATACCGTTGATTGAGTAAAATGATAAGGCTGTGTTTATAGGTTTCGGTTGTGAATGCAATAAGAAAAACTAACGATAAGATTCGTAACAATAGGTATTGTTAAGTTTAATATTCTGTGGTATTGTGCACACTGGCAAAAACATACCGCTATTATAAACGATTTGGAATATTACTATGCAGTTTTTGCGTGCCCTAATTATTGTGACGAATAAAACAATGCGTATTAAGTATTGGGATAATATGTCCAACTACCTATGTGTAAAATGCAATCTGCGTAAAAATATTACCAGGTTACCCTGGTTCCATTTAAAAATCATTACGTACGTTCATGTTTCAAATGTTGAAGCAGTGGGACATGCTTTTCAAAATTTAATTAAAGTACATTTAATTGTAAATGTGTTAAAGAACTAAAAATATTGTAGTTTTTGCGAGTTTCTGAATAGAGATCTACTATAAGAGTTACACAATACAACCCAATTGCTTTTTAGAATTAATTGGAGTTACAAAAGACATCACTACTCTCACAATAATGAACACAAATGTATACATTCATACACTCTTTCTTTAAACGATTTATAAATTGAGTCTATACAAAATATCGTTCATAAACGTACGTATATGCATTGAAGTACTAAAAAGTTACATTCTTTTCTGTGTAAATGCAACTAAGTAAAATAGAATATTTTGTTGCAAATGCATTCAATGGTAGATCAATGTTCAAATTGTTTATTTTACCAATCTAATTAATATCTTAGCATTATCCTGCATGCGCCGTCACCAAGTGATTACCGGTATGATTAAATTAATCAAACTATTTTTATTTAAAGTTTGATAATAGGTACTTCAATAACAATCACAGTGAGTTTATATTTTTAAAATCATGTATTTAAGCAATAAAATGATTCTCCTGTTTTTGTTTCTTCTGTATTGTGTTGGAAATGTGGAAAACGAATGTAAAGAAAGTGGGTGTTTTTTCCGATCATAGTAATTTTTTTCTGTTCAAGTTTTAGGTTCTTATGAGAAATTCGAGAACAGATTGGCCGATTTTATACAAACAGGTGTTAAACCAACAGATTTGGACGATATTCTGAAAACACTTTTCGTTACAAACAATGACAATGAAAAAAACGATGTATTTTGCTCTGTCTGCAGGATAGTGTCGGGCGTGGCGATCAAAGCTAGGAAAGATGGTATCAATAGAGAAACGTTAGCAAATTTTTCGAAAGAATTGTGCGTTTTGTTTTCTGACTTTGGCTATGTTACTTGTACGGGATACATTGAAATTATTTTAGTGAGATTCCGAAATCACTCAATTAAAGTGTTTTTATCATTTTTTAGGATAGTTTGTTATATATCATTGATAACAAGAATGATTTAACTCCTGATCGCGTTTGCGCTATAAGATTTCAAACTAACAATTGTCAAGATAATTTATATGTTCCGTGGAATGTTGATATACCTGCCGGAAAATCGTTTTTTCCAGAAAAGGTAATGCATTTTATTTTTGTAGAAAGACGCTAGGTAGTTAAAGAATTGTAGGAAAATTCCAAAGATGAAGTTAATATTATTCATTTAACTGATATTCATTATGACCCACTTTACGAACCTAAAAGTGAGGCGGTTTGTAATGATCTTATCTGTTGTCAAAGTACTACTAGAAAATCTACATCTCTTACGAATGAGGCTGGATTTTGGGGCGACTACCGCGCTTGTGACATGCCATGGAATTCTATTGAAGATTTATTACAACATATTAACCACCAGCATGTAAATATAAACTGAGACTGTTTTTCACATTATTGCGACGATGTTTTTCAGTCAAACGTTGAGCATGTGTACTTTACTGGAGATATAATCAGTCACGAAGTTTGGAACACGAGTCAAGAATATAACAAACTTTATATTGGTAAAATGTTGCAAAAGTTGCAAGATAGTTTTGGGACCATTCCTGTTTATCCGATTTTGGGAAACCACGAATCTCACCCCACAGACTTGTAAGAAAAAATAATTCAAATTCTTTGTGTAATTGTTTAAAACTGTGCAGTTATCCTCCTATCGAAGTTACTGATCCAAATTTTTCTATAGAATGGTTGTTTCGGTTTTTAGCCGAAGAATGGTCCAGATGGTTACCAGTTGGTACTTTGGAAACTATACGCAGAGGAGGCTACTATACGGTTCTTGTGAAACCGGGATTTCGCATAATTGCTTTGAACAGCAATGTATGCTTTACTTACAATGTGTGAGTTTTTGTTATTACTTTTTAAACGAAATGAAACTATTTAAACAAGACACGTAGGTGGCTCCTTTATAATGATGAAGATCCTTATGGTCAACTGCAATGGCTCTCTGATACTTTGTTAGAAGCAGAAAAAACAAAGAATCGGTTCATATATTATCCCACATTCCTCCAGGTGATGCGGAATGTTTTCAACAATGGAGTCACGAGTTTAGACGAATAATTGAAAGGTAAATTTCACTCACTTAATCGCAAAATTTTGTTAACCAGTTTTACGTTTACAGATTTCATGGAACGATAACTGGTCAATTTAATGGGCACACACATTTGGACGAGTTAAGGGTCTTCTTCGATTCATCAAAGAACAGCGAAGTAATAAATGTTGCTTTTAATGGTGGCAGCTTTACAACATTTATTGGATTTAATCCCAGTTACAGATTATATCGAGCAAGCAAACAATATGCTGTTAGTAACAAATTATACACCCTGCTCGTGTAGTATGCGACCCTTTGATATTGCCTTTAAAAAGTAGATTTCTTCAAAATCAGTTTTGACTATTCTTTTAAGCTCCTCAGTGGCTACAATTTAAAAATATGTTTAATTATACTGGACGTTCCAGTTCTATTTTAATGGACCACCTATCTACTTTGAAATGTCAAATAGAAACATATTTTATTATTCTGATTCTACTTAAAAAACTATGGAGACTTTGTGTATCGAGTCATATTCAAAAAATGATACTTTTAAGATATATATTTTAAAACCTTTTTTGGGTCAATATAAGAAAAATTATGAAACTTTGTAATCGAAAATGATGAATACCTTGATAAAATCAAATAGAACATTATGTATGTTTTTCTCAGATTGATGTAGAATTAAATTCTCTACAACTTTGCTATACATGTCTATATCTATCAAAACTCAACCATTAGTCTTGAAAGTCGTTTTTTTATGAAATATACACGTTTCACCAAAACATTTTATTTACAGCAAGAAATTATAAAAATGATCAAAATTTACAACAAAAACTACTGGACAATTATTTTAAATAGCCGAAAGAAGTAACTGGAAACAAAACAAGAAGAATTCTTATTACAAATATCAGCATTTAATAATCTGTGAGTGTGTTATATTGATGGTATTGAACGTGATAAGGATGGAATTTGTTTATTTTTGTAACACCATTTGCAGGGGTTTTCAAAGCTGCAACGTTGTCTGCTATTTGTCGGTAAGGCTCTTAACTGCTGATAACGACAACGATGTCAAGTTGCATGTCATCTTCAGTGCAAGCATGTTTCCTAGTATTCTTCTCGTAATTGGCATTTGTAGTTCTCTTAAATCTCTCAATTAGCTGTAATTGCTGTAAATCCCGGATTATCTGCTTTATAATTTTGAGCTGCTAATAAACAATTTCCATTCGATTTTCCGATGGCGTAAACCATACTAACTAATTCTGGTGTTGAAAACTCACTCATTATTACTAACTATACAAAGTTACAATGAAATTTGCACCGATTGAATAATTACTAACACAACCGTGACAACAGTATACTTTAGATGTTCGCATTTCATTGCCTACTTAATTTTTCGTTAAGGTTGATGTGTATTTTTGAGAAAAACGAGTTTCACGACTAACCGTTAATGTTTGGTAGACAGACATGAATGGCAAAGTTGTAGAGAATTTAATTCTACATCGATCTAGGAAAAAATATACAGGGTGTTCTATTTGATATTTTATCAAGTTATCCATCATTTTCGATTACAAAGTTTGACTTTTTTTTTCATACCTTGTATAACCGATGTTAACTTTTAAACCATTGTTTAAACCATGAAGAGTTAGGGTACCGCCTTAAATATGAATACTATTCGAGTTTTTCTTTCAAATAATAACCTAAAAAACGTGAAATATTTGAAAATGCCGATATTGACCCAATTAAGGCTGTTTGGTAGGTTGTTCAGTCAATCTAGTTTTCATCAATCCAATCAATTCAGTTATAACTCGAAATCGCAACGATCAATTTGTCTAAATTTTTGATACGATGTTGTTAAGAACGATATCAATGTCATTATGTTCCCATTTTTTTGCTAAAATTTAAAAATTGAAATTTATCAAATTTATTTTGCAGTGTAATGATATCGTTCATGATATTTTTATGAATATTTGGTAAACGTCATGTCGCAGAGTGTAGAATTTAACATCATTTAAGTAAAAAAAAAGAATAATTTATATAATTAATGTTATGACCCTCTTATACGCCCCTCAAGTTACCAAACCCTTTTACGACTTATTCAAAATAGACTTTAGTTTTCTAGGAAGTAAGTAGACTATGTCTATTTTTATTGTAGGTGGTCGTTTAACCGAAAAACCGCTTCACGAATTGTAGCTTTTAGTATTGCTAGCAAACTTTTTGAGCAAGATTCGTATACATCCCCATATTAGTGTGTTACATAGATTCAGAATAAAAAATATATGTTTCTTTTTAAAATGCCTAAGTTAACAGATGGTCCATGAAAGTGGGTCCTGCATACTTGAAAATATTTTTAAATTGAGCCACTAATGAGTATACTTTAGAAGAATGGTCAAAACTAATTTTGAGATTTTTGAAGTTGATATCAAATGTCCGCCTACTAAGCCGACATGCCTGTATATGTATAACAAAAACAAAATAATTCTTTTTTAGCAAATTCTGGATTACGAACAATGGACTTACAACCTATCAAAAGCGAATGAAAATCCTAATGAAAAACCGGATTGGTTTTAATTATATTCATTTAAGGATACATACGATTTTGAAGCGAACGATTTACCATCATATCAGTTACTATTAGAAAATATGTCAAATAATTTAAAATTAGTTGAAGAGTATAGAAGGTATAAAATGTTATTGTACCTACATATAAACATTTTAAAAGTTTTTCTATAGGTTACAAGGGCGGAATAGTAGTGCAGTATTAAATACAAAGTGCAATGACAAATGCTTGTACGATATACTTTGCACCATAAAAACTGTCGAGTATGATGATTTAATTAATTGTCAATATCAAGTTGAAAAATCACAAACTAAAGAAGAATTATAAACGTTGTTGTACACGTTAGGTTTTAGTAAGTACATAGGTATTATGAGAAAAGAATTATTTCAAATTGTGATACTGTAAATAAATGAATACAAAATACCTATTATAGACTAAATATAGTATCTTGTACTAAAGAGTATATACCTAATTATACTCGTATATGGCCGTTGCTTATACTTACACAAACTAAATGCCTTGTCGGGCAACACAGAATCTCAATTTATGATAAATATGCAAGTAGTAACAAATTATTTAGAGAAACGTTTAGCGGAAAACTCCACATCGCCACGATATTAATATACGTGTAAGAGCGTATAGAAAGGGTGCTCTAAAAAAGTAAAAACCAACGTCAACGGATACAAATGTAAAAAAAACATTTAACTTTTTTTTTAATGATAGTTACACATATCGAATTGACCTTTAAATACAAAAATAGTCTTTGCTGCTTGTATGTATAATATTATTTTTACTTCTGACTTATTCCAAAAGTAAAAAAGAATAATTCAAATAGAAACTCTAATTTCTATCCACTTTTGTTTTTAAGAACATAACGTTTTTGAATCATTATTATCCATATATTGACGATTACTTACCAAGTCAACCAACTTGAAAAAAGCTATACAGGGTGAATTCCCACCAACCGGACGGAGATTTATAGCAAAACAGTCAAAGTTTTACAAGTTTTGTTTTTTCTTATGGAATAACCTGTATTTTATTGCGTTTTTGAGTGCCCCTAAAAATAATGTATACTTTTATAAAGGTTTTCTATACCTAAATACAGAGCGTTCTGAATTACGTCGACTTTTCTTAAAATATGGAGTATTAAAAAAAATTCAATATCTTCTAATCCAACAAATCATAACAAATTTACTCTTACGTCTAAATAGTTGAATATTAGATTAATGTATTCCATAATTAAATATTAAACATCTCGTTACAGGGTGTTCAGAAATTACAGGTTAATTATTAAATCATTTAATATGTAATGTGAGCCTTATTTTAAATAGAACACCCTGTATTTTATTAATTTATAACGTTAAGAAAAAAGTCCTCTTTCGAATGGTATAAGGGTGTCCTCTGTGCCTAAGTGTTACAACTTTTGCTCAATTTATAATTTTCTTTAAATTAATGATAGCGAGAGATTTTAAAACAAAAAATGCACATGTAATCTAATTAGTTAATGTCATTTTGTGACATTGCAGTCTGATAATAATTTCTGTCAACTGGTGATGTAGTCGAATGTGATACAGATGGTAGTAGTTTTTTCTTAACCATTCTTCTCACACTCGTTTGACTGATCCCTTAATTATCCTAAAAACATTTAGTACTTGTATTAGGGTTTTCAGGTAACAGATGTGACACTTTTCATTATCAAGTAAGTGTTACAATGGTCCACTTTTCGTAACTATTTACGAAAAATTCAAGTTTTTGTCACTTGTGAGTTTGTTTCGACATTTGTTTTGAAAATCGTAACCATGGTAACATCGGTCACGTCCGATTAATTTTTTTAAATATTATAAGTGTAATGTCTTAAAATGTTATTAACTAATTGAATTACGTATGCATTTTTTGTTTTAAAATCTCTCGCTACCATTAATTTTAAGGTAATTGTAATTGCGTAAAAACTGGAACACTTAGGCATAGGACACCCGTATATCATTTGAAAGAGGACTTTTTTGTTAACACTATTAAATAATAAAATACAGAGTGTTTAATTTAAAATAAGGCTCATATTACATATGGAATGATCCAATTATTAACCTGTAAATTCTGAACACCCCGTAAAGAGATGTTTAATATTTGACGATGGAATACATTAATCTAATATCCAACTATTTAGAAGTAAGAGTAAATTTGTTATAATTTGTTGGATTAGAAGATATTGAATTTTTTTAAATACTCAATATTTTAATAAAAATTAGACGTAACTTAGAACGTTCTGTATTTAGGTATAGAGAACCTTTATAAAAGGACACCTTGATTTTTACGGGCAATAAAAAATGCAATAAAATACATGGTATTCCATAAGAAAAAACATAACTTTTATGTGTCACACATTTTTGGGATATGCTGTATATTTAAAAATAATTTTAAAATGTAAAATTTTTCAACCTGCAAGCTACTAAAATCACAAAACTTGTACTGTTTTGTTATAAATCTCCGTCCTGTTGGTGGTGATTTACCCTGTATACAGTTAAATTACAAACAACTTTTACCAGAAAACATTATAGAATGATTATTATTGCAAATCTTCTACGAATGTATTAGTCGACTTATTGGCTGTTCCAATTATGACAAAAGTCTAATCAAATCTCCGGTATTATAAAAAACTTATATATACTAAGTTTCATTCATGTTGGATCAGCGTGTTTATCTACAGACTCCGGCCGGGCCACAGTGGCGCCAAATCTTAAAAAGTTAGACAAAAACAAAAAAAAGAGATTATGGACGTTGCTAGTTTAATAGATGGATATTTTGGATTGCTAAATTCCGTTGGTGGTAACGCTTTATACCTGAAATCATCAAAGGCCAATTCAAACTTGAACTTCAAGTTGGCAATATCTGTCGTGACGAAAATATATTTTTATAGCCTTTGTGTTTTTATCAATAGAAAGGTAAACAGAATTTTATCGCACAAATTGGAATTTACACCTGAGAGTAAGTAGAAAAATAATATGTGTAGGTAGGTACTTATTTTTTTTTAAATGCTTTTTGATTTAATAATTTATAAGATTTGTTAACAAAAAATAATTACACTATCATCAAAAACATGATTTAAACTGAAAACTAACCATGTGCATATAATATTTGAAATGTTATTCTTAATGAGAAAAGCCTAAATCCAGTTGCTATAAGCTGCTATTCCAGTGTCTGTGTCAAATTATCAAACCACTTGACATTTAGAAATTGTTACTGAGCAAGACCAAACATTTTGTAGAACGGAAATCTTTCTTTTTTTAAAAGGAAATTAATTATGGCACATTGGAAATCAAATTGTCCAATTTGTCTAACCAAGACAAGTATAATATATTTCTAAATAAAGAAGAATTTTTAAAAATATGTATCAGTAGTTAAGCTGTTGCGAGCGTATGGTAAAAATTAATTAATAAACTATAAAAGAGACTGGCCCAGTAGACTTTTTCAAAGAAAGAAGTCATTGTCTAGCTCGAGACGTCACTGCGTGATGGCATTGCACATATACAGCCTGTCCTTGTAGTACACGGATTTTTGATATTGCCTTTGATCCCTTTGATATTTTAAATGGAAACATGATTTTTTTATTTTTTATTATGAATCTACGTAAAAAACTATGGTGGCTTTATGTATACGGGTATTACTCAAAAAGTGGTACTTTTTGAGATATCGATTATTAAACACTTTCTCGGGTAAATGTCGGATTTCAGTTATTTTATTTTTTGTCAGGTGATTATTTTAAATATCAAACTCAAATTTTATTCACACTTAGGGCGGCCACGACCTTAACTGTTCATCGTTTAAAAGTTGACATTGATTGTACAGGGTATAAGAAAAAAATATCAAACTTTGTAAACGTAAATAAATAAAATCAAATGTAAAACCTTGTTTATTTTTTCCTACATCGATGCGCTTTGCTATTGATGTCTGTCTAGCAAAACTCAACCGTTAGCCGTGAAACTCGTTTTTTATCAAAATACACGTTTTATCAAATATTTAAAATGTACCATACGATTAAATAAAATAAATCAAATCGTTTTTATTAACAACTCGAAATTATAAAATAGATCATCAAAATTGCTGGCCAGATTATTTTAAATAGCCAAAAGGAATATCTGAATAAACTGGAAATGTCAAATACGAGAAGAATTCCTAATAAACGTAGCAGCATTCAAAATCTGTTTTTGTCAGATATTGATATGATGTTTTACGCGATAAGAATTGAATTTTTTTTCGTAGCTACTTATTTACAATGGTTTTTAAAGTTCTAACCTTATCTGCTATTTGTCGTACTTTAAAGATAGGATTCTCAACTAATAACAATAACTATGTCAAATGGCATATCCTAGCTCTTCAGTACAAACATGTTTACTAGTATTTTTCTCGTAGTTGGCAATTGTAGTTTTAGTAGTTTTTAATCGCATCTCGGGAATAGTGTTGTAGTTCCGGATTATCTGCTTTATAATTATGAGCTGCCAATAAACAACTACCATTCGATGTTCCGGTGGAATAAACCATAGTAACTAATTCAACTGTCGAAAACTCCCTCCTTATTACTAACAATACAAGGATACAATAAAATTGTGTTAGATTGGACAATTACTAACACAACCGGGACAACAATAAACTTTTGATGTTCGCATTTCATCGCCTACTTAATTTTTTTACGGTTAACAGTGGATTTTCAGAAGACAAACATGTACAGCCAAACTATAGAGAATTTAATTCTACATCAATCTGGCAAAAAATACACAGAGTGTTCCA
The DNA here is from genome assembly GCA_030710515.1 of Abscondita cerata. Classification (NCBI taxonomy): domain Eukaryota; kingdom Metazoa; phylum Arthropoda; class Insecta; order Coleoptera; family Lampyridae; genus Abscondita; species Abscondita cerata. The sequence continues at coordinate 479,970 of JALBCR010002156.1, read as the reverse complement.
TTTGATTTTATTAAGTTATTTTATCATTTTCGATTACAAAGCTTGGCATTTTTTTTCTTATACTCTGTATAACCGATGTCAACTTTTAAACCATTGTTTAAACCACATTTGAATTTTATATTTCAAATAATAACCTAAAAAACGTGAAATATCTAAAGGCCGATATTGACCTAATCAAATGTTTAAAAATCAATATCTCAAAAAGTATCATTTCTTGAGTAAAACTCGTATGCGTAAAATCCCTATAGTTTTTCACGTAGATTCAGGATAAAAAATACATTATTTTACCATTTAAAATATCAAAATTGACAGGTGGTCCGTGAAAGTGGGACATCCAGTATTAATAAAAATATTTTAAAATTATAGCCACTAGGAACCTAAAAGAATGATCAAAATTAATTTTTAAAGAATCCACTTTTTAAAGGTAATATCGAAGGTCCGTGTACTACACGGACAGGCTGTATGTGGGGTCTTTGGTTACTTTGTAGGAATATTTTTGGTTTGAACATTGAACGTTCGATTTGACAAGTGACAACTGACAATGAATAAAGAAGAAACTGGAATTAGGCATATGCGCAGGAACAGCTGTTCCGACTGGACGTAAAACAAAGTCTGGTTTTCCCGTATGCTCGTTGATGGATTTTCTAATTTTTTTGAAGTTTTTACGGTGTTTTGTACCGCGTGTGTTGTTTAGTGAATTTATTTATAGTTCTGTTCTTTCATATAAACTGTAGTGCTGACCGGTGTCCAACTTTATTTACAGGAATAACGATTTACTAACAAAACAACAAAACTAACTATAATATTGATTTTGAGCGCTTAGAGCCCGCATCTTGTTACCCTTCACCGCCGTTGACCTAGTGGTGTCTATTGTGCCGCTCTTCTTGCTGTTGCCATAACAGTTTATAAAGTGTAATTATCTACAACATATGGATGTTGGGATTTTGTTCGTGTCAAAATCTTGTGTTTTATCTAATTTGAATAAACGTATACCTATAAATCAGTGAAGTGGGAAACCTCATTTGTCACCAGGACCCCTATTCTTGAATTTGGGAAAATTATTTTCTCATGAAAAAGATGCAAATTCTATTGAAAGCATAAAATTGGTACCTATACTCTTGAAAATGTATCTTCTCCTATTCCTTTTCCCATGACGTTGAAAGAATATGGGAGGTAGGAAATTTTCAAGAATACCAACTTTACGTTTTAAAGAAAATTTAACCCAAAACGGTGACAAACTGATATGAAACTTCTTCAATACGAATATCAAAATAATCAAACCACTCAACGGTTGGAGGTATGTAGTTCATAGAGCGCGCGCGGCGTCTCATAATTCAAAACCTAAAAGTGAACTATACCAATTTAATGTTTGGCATTATTTTATATAACTTGTACTAAATTAAAAAGAAATTTGTTGAAAAATAAAAAGTTATGCAACAAAGTAAAATTGCAACATAATATTTAAGATTCATACACAGACGAGACTCTTCTTAATGTATTATTATGAACTCTTTAAGGGTGGATTAGATTCAACAAATGTACTCGTTACTCTCGCTATCGAATTTACTCGAAGCTACCAAATTCGCTTAATGTCTTTGATGTAATGGACCTAGTCGCTTACTTGCTGTGTGTGGAACACTCGCTGTTCAGCCCGATTAGAGTTGACGACCAGGCTACTTTTTGCCACTATTCAATGGCTATTTTACTCTCTCACGACTGAGATCGCTTTGGTCGACATGACTAGAAAAATCGTTAATGGTTTGCGACTCTTGGATATATTAGTGTTTGTAACTTACAAGATGTTAGAGGTTGTAGTTTGCGCGATGTTGTTCTCATTTATTGCGTCAGGAGTTTGAAAAAGAAAACTAGAAAGAAGAAAATAGTAACTTCGATGAGAAAAAGAGGATTGCAGCTACTTTGATACAAAACTTGTGGCAAACAAAATTTTAATTAACCACTCATGATAACTTATAACTAAAGTATTAAACTAATTAATATATCAGTTTAAATTTTGTGTACACAACTTGTGGGAAACATGAGCGGTGTGACGTCGTACATCTCGCGCACAACTTTATTCGCCTGCAAGTAGCGAGTAAATTCGCCCTTTACAGACTTGCACCATAAAAACTGTCGAGTATGATGATTTAATTAATTGTCAATATCAAGTTGAAAAATCACAAACTAAAGAAGAATTATAAACGTTGTTGTACACGTTAGGTTCTAGTACATAGGTATTATGAGAAAAGAATTATTTCAAATTGTGATACTGTCAATAAATGAATACAAAATACCTATTATAGACTAAATATAGTATCTTGTACTAAAGAGTATATACCTAATTATACTCGTATATGGCCGTTGCTTATACTTACACAAACTAAATGCCTTGTCGGGCAACACAGAATCTGAATTTATGATAAATATGCAAGTAGTAACAAATTATTTAGAGAAACGTTTAGCGGAAAACTCCACATCGCCACGATATTAATATACGTGTAAGAGCGTATAGAAAGGGTGCTCTAAAAAAGTAAAAACCAACGTCAACGGATACAAATGTAAAAAAAAACATTTAACTTTTTTTTAATGATAGTTACACATATCTAATTGACCTTTAAATACAAAAATAGTCTTTGCTGCTTGTATGTAAAATATTATTTTTACTTCTGACTTATTCCAAAAAGTAAAAAAAGAATAATTCAAATAGAAACTAATTTCTATCCACTTTTGTTTTTAAGAACATAACGTTTTTGAATCATTATTATCCATATTTTGACGATTACTTACCAAGTCAACCAACTTGAAAAAAAGCTATACAGGGTGAATCCCCACCAACGGGACGGAGATTTATAGCAAAACAGTAAAAGTTTTACAAGTTTTGTTTTTTCTTATGGAATAACCTGTATTTTATTGCGTTTTTTAAGTGCCCCTAAAAAATAATGTATACTTTTATAAAGGTTTTCTATACCTAAATACAGAGCGTTCTGAATTACGTCGACTTTTCTTAAAATATGGAGTATTAAAAAATTCAACATCTTCTAATCCAACAAATCATAACAAATTTACTCTTACGTCTAAATAGTTGGATATTAGATTAATGTATTCCATAATTAAATATTAAACATCTCGTTACAGGGTACAGAAATTACAGGTTAATCATTAAATCATTTAATATGTAATGTGAGCCTTATTTTAAATAGAACACCCTGTATTTTATTAATTTATAACGTTAACAAAAAAATCCTCTTTCGAATGGTATAAGGGTGTCCTCTGTGCCTAAGTGTTACAATTTTTGCTCAATTTATAATTTTCTTTAAATTAATGATAGCGAGAGATTTTAAAACAAAAAATGCACATGTAATCTATTCAGTTAATGTCATTTTGTGACAGTCTGATAATAATTTCTGTCAACTGGTGATGTAGTCGAATGTGATACAGATGGTAGTGGTTTTTATTAACCATTCTTCTCACACTCGTTTGACTGATCCCTAAATTATTCTAAAAACATTTAGTAAATGTATTAAGGTTTTCAGGTAACAGATGCGACACTTTTCATTATCAAGTAAGTGTTACAATGGTCCACTTTTCGTAACTATTTACGAAAAATTCAAGTTTTTGTCACTTGTGAGTTTGTTTCGACATTTGTTTTGAAAATCGTAACCATGGTAACATCGGTCACGCCCGATTAAAATTTGAATTCAAAATAGGTTTAATTCCTTTTTTTAACTTATTTTTATTTAAATATTATGAGTGTAATGTCTTAAAATGTTATTAACTAATTGAATTACGTATGCATTTTTTGTTTTAAAATCTCTCGCTACCATTAATTTTAAGATAATTGTAATTGCGTAAAAACTGGAACACTTAGGCATAGGACACCCGTATATCATTTGAAAGAGGACTTTTTGTTAACACTATGAAATAATAAAACACAGAGTGTTTAATTTAAAATAAGGCTCATATTACATATGGAATGATCCAATTATTAACCTGTAAATTCTGAACACCCCGTAAAGAGATGTTTAATATTTGACGATGGAATACATTAATCTAATATCCAACTATTTAGAAGTAAGAGTAAATTTGTTATAATTTGTTGGATTAGAAGATATTGAATTTTTTAAATACTCCATATTTTAATAAAATTAGACGTAACTTAGAACGTTCTGTATTTAGGTATAGAGAACCTTTATAAAAGGACACCTTGATTTTTACGGACAATAAAAAATGCAATAAAATACATGGTATTCCATAAGAAAAAACATAACTTTTATGTGTCACACATTTTTGGGATATGCTGTATATTTAAAAATAATTTTAAAATGTAAAATTTTTCAACCTGCAAGCTACTAAAATCACAAAACTTGTACTGTTTTGTTATAAATCTCCGTCCCGTTGGTGGTGATTTACCCTGTATACAGTTAAATTACAAACAACTTTTACCAGAAAACATTATAGAATGATTATTATTGCAAATCTTCTACGAATGTATTAGTCGACTTATTGGCTGTTCCAATTATGACAAAAGTCTAATCAAATCTCCGGTATTATAAAACACTTGTATATACTAAGTTTCATTCATGTTGGATCAGCGTGTTTATCTACAGACTCCGGCCGGGCCACAGTGGCGCCAAAGCTTAAAAAGTTAGACAAAAACAAAAAAAAGAGATTTTGGACATTGCTAGTTTAATAGATGGATATTTTGGATTGCTAAATTCCGTTGGTGGTAACGCTTTATACCTGAAATCATCAAAGGCCAATTCAAACTTGAACTTCAAGTTGGCAATATCTGTCGTGACGAAAATATATTTCTATAGCCTTTGTGTTTTTATCAATAGAAAGGTAAATAGAATTTTATCGCACAAATTGGAATTTACACCTGAGAGTAAGTAGAAAGATAATATGTGTAGGTAGGTACTTATTTTTTTTTAAATGCTTTTTGATTTAACAATTTACAAGATTTGTTAACAAAAAATAATTACACTATCATCAAAAAACATGATTTAAACTGAAAACTAACCATGTGCATATATTATTTGAAATGTTATTCTTAATGAGAAAAGCCTAAATCCAGTTGCTATAAGCTGCTATTCCAGTGTCTGTGTCAAATTATCAAACCACTTGACATTTAGAAATTGTTACTGACAAAGATGAAACATTTTGTAGAACGGAAATCTTTCTTTTTTTAAAAGGAAATTAATTGTGGCACATTGGAAATCAAATTGTCCAATTTGTCTAACCAAGACAAGTATAATATATTTCTAAATAAAGAAAATTTTTAAAAATATGTATCAGTAGTTAAGCTGTTGCGAGCGTATGGTAAAAATTAATTAATAAACTATAAAAGAGACTGGCCCAGTAGACTTTTTCAAAGAAAGAAGTCATTGTCTAGCTCGAGACGTCACTGCGTGATGGCATTGCACATATACAGCCTGTCCTTGTAGTACACGGATTTTTGATATTGCCTTTGATCCCTTTGATATTTTAAATGGAAACATGATTTTTTATTTTTATTATGAATCTACGTAAAAAACTATGGTGGCTTTATGTATACGGGTCTTACTCAAAAAGTGGTACTTTTTGAGATATCGATTATTAAACACTTTCTCGGGTAAATATCGGATTTCAGTTATTTTATTTTTTCCAGGTGATTATTTTAAATATCAAACTCAAATTTTATTCACACTTAGGGCGGCCACGACCTTAACTGTTCATCGTTTAAAAGTTGACATTGATTGTACAGGGTATAAGAAAAAAATATCAAACTTTGTATACGTAAATAAATAAAATCAAATGTAAAACCTTGTTTATTTTTTCCTACATCGATGCGCTTTGCTATTGATGTCTGTCTAGCAAAACTCAACCGTTAGCCGTGAAACTCGTTTTTTATCAAAATACACTTTTTATCAAATATTTAAAATGTACCATACGATTAAATAAAATAAATCAAATCGTTTTTATTAACAACTCGAAATTATAAAATAGATCATCAAAATTGCTGGCCAGATTATTTTAAATAGCCAAAAGGAATATCTGAATAAACTGGAAATGTCAAATACGAGAAGAATTCTAATAAACGTAGCAGCATTCAAAATCTGTTTTGTCAGATATTGATATGATGTTTTACGCGATAAGAATTGAATTTTTTTCGTAGCTACTTATTTACAATGGTTTTTAAAGTTCTAACCTTATCTGCTATTTGTCGTACTTTAAAGATAGGATTCTCAACTAATAACAATAACTATGTCAAATGGCATATCCTAGCTCTTCAGTACAAACATGTTTACTAGTATTTCTCTCGTAGTTGGCAATTGCAGTTTTAGTAGTTTTTAATCGCATGTCGGGAATAGTGTTGTAGTTCCGGATTATCTGCTTTATAATTATGAGCTGCCAATAAACAACTACCATTCGATGTTCCGGTGGAATAAACCATAGTAACTAATTCAACTGTCGAAAACTCCCTCCTTATTACTAACAATACAAGGATACAATAAAATTGTGTTAGATTGGACAATTACTAACACAACCGGGACAACAATAAACTTTTGATGTTCGCATTTCATCGCCTACTTAATTTTTTACGGTTAACAGTGGATTTTCAGAAGACAAACATGTACAGCCAAACTATAGAGAATTTAATTCTACATCAATCTGGCAAAAAATATACAGGGTGTTCCATTTGATTTTATTAAGTTATTTTATCACTTTCGATTACAAAGCTTGGCATTTTTTTTCTTATACTCTGTATAACCGATGTCAACTTTTAAACCATTGTTTAAACCACATTTGAATTTTATATTTCAAATAATAACCTAAAAACGTGAAATATCTAAAGGCCGATATTGACCTAATCAAATGTTTAAAAATCAATATCTCAAAAAGTATCATTTCTTGAGTAAAACTCGTATGCGTAAAATCCCTATAGTTTTCACGTAGATTCAGGATAAAAAATACATTATTTTACCATTTAAAATATCAAAATTGACAGGTGGTCCGTGAAAGTGGGACATCCAGTATTAATAAAAATATTTTAAAATTATAGCCACTAGGAACCTAAAAAGAATGATCAAAATTAATTTTTAAAGAATCCACTTTTTAAAGGTAATATCGAAGGTCCGTGTACTACACGGACAGGCTGTATGTGGGGTCTTTGGTTACTTTGTAGGGATATTTTTGGTTTGAACATTGAACGTTCGATTTGACAAGTGACAACTGACAATGAATAAAGAAGAAACTGGAATTAGGCATATGCGCAGGAACAGCTGTTCCGACTGGACGTAAAACAAAGTCTGGTTTTCCGTATGCTCGTTGATGGATTTTCTAATTTTTTGAAGTTTTTACGGTGTTTTGTACCGCGTGTGTTGTTTAGTGAATTTATTTATAGTTCTGTTCTTTCATATAAACTGTAGTGCTGACCGGTGTCCAACTTTATTTACAGGAATAACGATTTACTAACAAAACAACAAAACTAACTATAATATTGATTTTGAGCGCTTAGAGCCCGCATCTTGTTACCCTTCACCGCCGTTGACCTAGTGGTGTCTATTGTGCCGCTCTTCTTGCTGTTGCCATAACAGTTTATAAAGTGTAATTATCTACAATATATGGATGTTGGGATTTTGTTCGTGTCAAAATCTTGTGTTTTATCTAATTTGAATAAACGTATACCTATAAATCAGTGAAGTGGGAAACCTCATTTGTCACCAGGACCCCTATTCTTGAATTTGGGAAAATTATTTTCTCATGAAAAAGATGCAAATTCTATTGAAAGCATAAAATTGGTACCTATACTCTTGAAAATGTATCTTCTCCTATTCCTTTTCCCATGACGTTGAAAGAATATGGGAGGTAGGAAATTTTCAAGAATACCAACTTTACGTTTTAAAGAAAATTTAACCCAAAACGGTGACAAACTGATATGAAACTTCTTCAATACAAATATCAAAATAATCAAACCACTCAACGGTTGGAGGTATGTAGTTCAAAGAGCGCGCGGCGTCTCATAATTCAAAACCTAAAAGTGAACTATACCAATTTAATGTTTGGCATTATTTTATATAACTTGTACTAAATTAGAAAGAAATTTGTTGAAAAATAAAAAAGTTATGCAACAAGTAAAATTGCAACATAATATTTAAGATTCATACACAGACGAGACTCTTCTTAATGTATTATTATGAACTCTTTAAGGGTGGATTAGATTCGACAAATGTACTCGTTACTCTCGCTATCGAATTTACTCGAAGCTACCAAATTCGCTTAATGTCTTTGATGTAATGGACCTAGTCGCTTACTTGCTGTGTGTGGAACACTCGCTGTTCAGCCCGATTAGAGTTGACGACCAGGCTACTTTTGCCACTATTCAATGGCTATTTTACTCTCTCACGACTGAGATCGCTTTGGTCGACATGACTAGAAAAATCGTTAATGGTTTGCGACTCTTGGATATATTAGTGTTTGTAACTTACAAGATGTTAGAGGTTGTAGTTTGCGCGATGTTGTTCTCATTTATTGCGTCAGGAGTTTGAAAAAAGAAAACTAGAAAGAAGAAAATAGTAACTTCGATGAGAAAAATAGGATTGCAGCTACTTTGATACAAAACTTGTGGCAAACAAAATTTTAATTAACCACTCATGATAACTTATAACTAAAGTATTAAACTAATTAATATATCAGTTTAAATTTTATGTACACAACTTGTGGGAAACATGAGCGGTGTGACGTCGTACATCTCGCGCACAACTTTATTCGCCTGCAAGTAGCGAGTAAATTCGCCCTTTACAGACTTTCAGCGGCTTTAAACTACTCATATTTTATTTTATCATGTAGAGCCTATAGCAGAACGAATCATGCTAGAACAATTTTGTTAGGGAAAATAATCCTGAGCAATATCTGTGGCAATGTATGGTTCAGATTATGCATAAGTTTACATGATTTTACATGCATACTACTTCAAAACGGCTGGACAGATGTTGAAATTGTGTGGTTTTGTTTGACAATTGGATACAGTAGGTGGTGTTGCGACAGATTATACCTACTGTAGTTATAGTCTATGGTTATAGAAGAGCATACTATGCACTTACCGTTTTCGTATTATTAATCACATTAAACAAACTCAAAATTACAAAAAATATTATTTATTCAAATTGAAAACACAGTTATTATAGTGCTCAAACAATTCGATTTTTTGAATTCTAAAGTTGATTTTTTTTACTTTTGCAATAGTCACGCAAAATGTATTTCGTGCATAGTGACTTATCGAAAATACTGGTTGGTAATGCACTCCTGCTTGCTGTTTTGGAAATTCGCTCTCATGCTGCGCAGAATGGTTATTTTGTATGATAATAAAGATTATAAAATCAAATTGTTTTTATTCATTTTTTTAATTTAAAAAAAAGTACTTCTAAATGAATCACCTATTAATTATAATAGGCTCAAGTTTGTAATTACAATTTCAAGAATCATATGTTCATGAACGATTTAAATAATTTATTTGCAGAAGCGTATCCCAAACAACAATGCTGCACGAGATTGTAAAAGAATTGGTCACATTTGTGATGTATCTTTACATTTCAGTAGTTTAGAATCTTCGTAGAAATCATAACTGACGCAGTGGCTAAATCGCACTTTTTTTAATGTTAAAAAATTGTCACGAACTAGATACAGAGATACATGAAGTTGTCGTCAAGAATTTGGGTGTCGTAGGCGTCACAAAATCTTTAAGAATTTACTTCACTTATGGCCGTTTGCACCAACACAGCTTAAACTTAAACGATGCTTAAAAACTTAGATACAATTGTTAAAACCATAGCAACGATTGTTTTTAAGCATCGCTTAAGTTTAAGTTGTGTTGGTGCATACGGTCATTAATCTTGACGATTCTACGTTACAAAATGAACGAACACTTATGAACATATTATTAATCCAAAAAGAAATTTGTCAGCAACAATAACATTAATAAATTTGTTATTAGTAGGTAACTTTCGGAGAAAACTAAGTTCGCCAGGTTTGGTGATACCACCGTTAGTTTAGTTCTAAATTTGACCGCTACCACATTGCAATGGCGTCATATCTAATACTTTTTATTTTGAGAGCTAGGTAAACATGGTGCCACCAAAGAAGATACTTGCGTCATTATCTTCTGATGCACAAAATAACATATCGATCATTGTATGAATAAGACATAGATATGTGTAAAATAAAGAGGGAAGATGTACTATATGCGTTATGAATAAAGTTACTCAATTGACTTCAATTTCATTTAAGTTGACGTTCTGTCAAATATCGGTCGCTGTCTTTCTCGGTAAATTCTGTATTAGAGAGTTAAAGCACGACTCAAAGCGTAAACGTAAACGCAGTGAAAGACAATTGCGCGTGCGCATTTTCAACGAGTCATGAGATACAGGTTACGTTTTACGTATCGATCCGCTTATTTACGTATTCACACATTGAACCGAACTTGTCTACATTTGGGCGATTATACGCGAGCAATTCTGCCCAAGCATCAAAATTAAGAATATTTTCCATGATTTATTTATTATACACAAAATAATAATCTGGGTAGTGTTAAAAATATTTTCAGGTTATAGATATTTTGTCAGTTTTGTTTTGACAGATCGATGCCTTTTGGGGATACTTGTATTATGGCTAAAACTCAATTTTTTGGCGTTTACAATGTGTACGCATCAATCACTGTTGCGTTTACGTGGAACGAGATACGTTTAGGTAGCGGTCTAGCTTTAACTTTCTATTTTTGGTTATTAATTGCTGTCAATTGTTACTTTTTAAGGTTAGTATTTGAATTGACAACCACATACCTTGCCAACACTGTTTTAGTTACTTTCTATTTCTAACCAGTAACTAAATAGTAAATGATCAAATTGACTCAGAAGTTTTTAATATTGATTCATACGCATATACTTATGACGCAGGAATCTTCTTTCCTGGCAAGAAGTTTATGTTTATTTACATATATACTTTGAAATTCATTTTTCTGAACTGCAAATACATTCTTCCTCGGATAAAATTTAAGGCATTTTACGTATTAATAATTTCGTGAACAACTATTTTTTCGCGGTAATTTCTGGTGGATCAAATTTTCTTTCAATGTACATTTTTCTAAATGGCGCCAAGGTCACTAAAAACATCATTTAAACATTAAAGTGCAGCAGAGAAGTTTCGCTACTGGTCGTTAATATGTTTACTGTGGTTAAACCAAAGGTTATGCTGTGGTTATGCCACAGAAGTTATTGATCATTGTTAATAACAAACCCAACGTTCGCTTAACATTCGGACAAGACAATCTAATACCAACAAATATCAAAAAAAATCGATTTATTAAAATTTAAATTTACATCACTATTTCATAGACTCCCATCTAACAGTTCTGTTATGAAATAATTCTAAGTGCGTTAAACTGTCCAACAACTTCATCTAAAAATGTCACATATAATTCCAGTACCTCTCAGAGAATTTGTATACCTGTCTCCTAATATATTTAACAAGAATATCCAAATGTTCTGGATCAACTGTTTTTTGTTGATAGATTCTTCTCCAAAGTGCACTTGCTAATATGACATCGCCCGATTGAAGTCCTTCATCATATGCAATTAGTGCAGCATTAAGTTGATCAGACAAATCTGTAATTTGGGATTTAATTCCAACTAGACCTGATGGCTAAAAGGTAAATAAGACAATTACTAGAAATTGTTATTACACATACATTTAACTTCTTCACTCTCTGATCAACATCGTCCCAAAGAGCTTGAATGATGTGATTGCGAACTACTCGACCATCTTTACCTTCTGCCATGTAACGCACCATAAGCATCCACATGTGTAGTTCAGTAACAACAAACCATGAGTAGAAGGTATCAGGTAAATTTAAAGTTTTGAAAATTTCATCATAGTTAAGTCGGTCAGCAATAGTTTCATATAATAAATAGCCATTTGCTTTTAAACGCTATAAAAGATATATAAAACTTGTAACTGTGTGAAGTAAATACAATGTAAAAAACTTTCAAACTTACACTTTTCGATACACTAAAAAAGGAAAACTTTTCTGCTAAATTTTTTACGAAACTCTTTTTTAGCATTGCCACAGAGGTATTCGTTGAAGCACAGCAATTTAAGATGTTTTTCGGTGGGTATAAGAAAAAGGAGTTATTAAATCGAACAGCATTAGACTGAAACATAAACTGGAATATCAATTTGTAAAACATAAATAACAAACCGTCCTGAAAATCGCCCTACGAAATTGATTCATATTTTAAGCAAAATTTTAAAATTTAGATTGTGTAACATAAATATAGGTTATTCTATCAACGCCATCTACTGATGGAGTTGTTTTTCCATATTGCTTATTGCATTAGAATTGAATGCCTATGAAGTATTTTATTTCAAGATATCTGAATATAAAGACATAGTTCGAGTTCAAGTTTTGTTCAGACGCAAAGATCAAGTTTTTGTTAAAGAAATTCTATGCTTTAATTGTCGAATTATAATTTCATTTTGTATTAAACTCTGGGAGAGACAGGCTCACAATACGATGTTATATTTCTTGAAATCTCAAGCAACAATACGTTTACGGTTTATTATTATTTGCTAATAATTAGAAGCAGAAAGTGCAGCAGCCTCTAACAGTTGAAAGTAAAGATTTTGTATTATATAAAGGAGCACACGAGTATTATACAGTACAATGTGTAAGCACAAGTTTTGGTAAATCTCTTACATGTACTATCCTTAAATAATGTTAAACACTTGTTTTCAGTTGAGACATTGTAACTAAGTTGTTGCGAGAAGCACCTTCATCATTGCAGGTATGTGTCGAATTCTGTTTTTTAGTGGTGCACACATTAACACTTATGAGATAAATAATTTTGGTTCTGTAAGAAATACACTTTTCTTTAGTAAAATTCAACATCCAGAAGTAACAAATTAGCCTTATACACATTCTCTGAGTCACTCGTCAAAATTTCTTTCACTCTATTTTTGTTACAAAAATTGCACTAACAATTATTGTATTAAAAACGAATTTTTTTGTACATAAAAGCATTCTGCTATAAGTAACATATAATTGAACTAATTTCTACTTCAGTGTAATAAGGTTAATTTCTAGCAGTGAGTGTCTCGATTTTGAAGCTGATATGACAAAATCTATTGGAAAGAATAAAATTAAAAAATCTTTCCAAACTACATTAGGAACAGCTCCCGCATTTGCAAACAGAGATGAAATTGATCTTTCTCATGTTCAAAAGCCTATCGGTACCAGCATTTTTGGTTTACGAGAAGTGTTAGGTTTATTCAAGACTGCCACCGAAGAAGTAAGATCATTAACATTTTTACGCATCATTAATTTATATTAATTCTTAGGTTCAGAATTATGTAACTTACGAATGTGATATTATGTACGAATGTCGTATTTGTCGTACAATTTTTAGAAGTTTAGCGAATTTTGTCCTACACAAACGGAAATATTGTCAAGATTTATATCGTAGTAGGAAATGTGGATTGTCTAATAAAAATTTAGGGGTAAGAAATGATCTAAAATGTGTTTTATGTATGTTGAGGATCGACTCGAGTAGTAAGTAGTTTATACGTTTTGGTCAACTAATGCTGATCTAATTTATAGTGAAGTTTTTATGTGTACCAAAATGAGGTTGTGTGAATGATTAATGTATTTCTGTGTTAAAATAACACAAGTAATGGATGCATTTTTTATATCTCAAGGTGTATATTGGTTGAAACCTAACCAAAAGTTTACTTAGTTTATTTTGATGTTAAATTAGTACATTTGAGTTTAATATCCAGAGAAAAATGTAAGAGAAATTTCCCTACATATACAACCTTTCCATAATTTCATTTTGTAATTTATCTCCATTGGTTTTATCAGTTTTAATTATTTTTCAACCACTGAGAAGGAAGTACACTCATGTATATGAATAAATAACAAAGTTGTTCAATTTTAGGACACCACTATTTATATGGTTTCTGACGATGAAGGGAAAGACGTTGAGGATAAAGACCAAAATTCAAATGACGAAAAGGTGCACGAACTTTCGTCAAACATTAATTGCAGAGAAGATATCGGATTGAAAACGAGAAATAAACGAAAACTTGGTGCAATACTTCCCCGTCTCGTAGGAAAACAAGAAAGTACTTCAATTACCAACGAGTGTGTAAATGATGCAAAAATTTCCAATCCTGAACTGAAAAATAACATTCATTTGGAAAAAATTCACGATTCGAATTCAGGCGTTTTCCAAACAGCTTTTGTATCCAAAGATCATGAATTTGATTACATGAAAACTGAGGTAAGAATTTGAGGTCTACACTAAAACGAAATTAATATTGGTGTTTGAAGGTGATGGAAATCCACAGTGTTTTAGAAAGTAACGAAGCAGTTATAGGTACAGATGGAAAAATTGTTACAGCAGACTGCGATACGAATTCTAAATTTAAAAACAAATTGACATGTACAAAGTGTTGTGAAACATTTTCAACTACAAAGACGCTGAGATATCATGTGAAGTACAGACATAGTAATTCTAGAAAAGTTTATAAATGCACAGATTGTTCAGATACTTTTGCCAATACCTGGGGCGTTTTCAGGCATTTATATAAAGTTCATCGAAAAACGCCGGCTCAAGTGAAAAAACTACGTAGTCAGATTTCTAATAATCTTATAAGTAGGAGTGAAGAATCCGAATTAAAAAACAATGAAGAGTCAACAAATAAGGTATTAGGAGTTCAAGAACAGTTCGATTTAGAAAACAAAGTAAGAAAATTTTTTTATAATTTAGGTAGTTTATCATGGTTTTCAGCAATGGATAAACGACTTAGAATGTGACAACGATTTACAAATATGTGGAGGATGTGGTCGAAAATTTGAGCGTAAGGCAGCTTTGAATTCACATTCGCATTTCTGCACTAAACGGATAGCCCTTTGTAATTCAATTAAGGAAAATAAGAAATCGCAGGAAGAAAAAGGCAAGGTGCCAAAACTGACAAACATTGAAGAGAAAAGTATAATCGAGGTTGTGAGGAGGCGCAAACCTTTAGTAGCGCACAGAATTTTGAGATTTGATTATTCGAAAGATGACATCAATAAAAGTGAAGATTATGAAAAAGAATCTAAAGTTGATTGTGTGGAAGAAAATGTTGATGCGATTGTAAGTGAAGAAATATCAGATTTTAAGAAAGACAGCATGAATTTAAAGGCAAGTGTTGAAGTAGAAACTGAAAAAATTCTTGTGGTCTCAGATACTCGAGAAACTACAACTGAAAGCATGAATTTAGAGGCAATAGAGAGTCACGTCCCTACTGTTGAAGTAAAAACTGAAAAAATTCTTGTGGTCTCAGATACTGAAGAAACTACAACTAAAAGCATGAATTTAGAGGTAATAGGGAGTCACGTCCCAACTGTTGAAATAAATCCTGTAAAAATTCTTGTGGTATCTGATACTCAAGAAACTACAACTGAAAATTGCACTCCAAAAGTGGAATCACTGCCTCCGAGTGATGATTGTTCGGCAGTGAAGAATAGAAAACTGAAAGAGACTAGTAAAGCTAATACCAGTACGAAACGGAAATGCAAAGAGTGGCACGCCTTACATTTTAAATCGAATAATTACATTGATAAGGACAAAACTACTTGTGTTCCATGTGCCAAAGTATTTAAATCGAACAAATCATTAATGAAACACATGGCTGGTCATTTTAATTGGATTCGTTATCAATGTAAGAAGTGTTCTTACAAATCGTATCAAAGATCAAAATGTGAAAATCACTGTGAATCATCTCATCAAATAATAGACAAGGATGTTATAAGTGAATGCGTATTACGCATACCTCACAAAAAAACAATGGAATTATCAACAGAGTTTATTCATTACGTCAAAAAATGCAATAATTTAAAGACGGAACCTGAATTAAAAGTATCTGACAACATTGCAAAAATTGAAGAAGTACCATCTGATCTTGATAAAGGTTGATTTTTCATTTTATTGCAGCATATTTTTTTATTAAAGTGTTATTTCTTTAGTTACTATACCAGAACAGACTGACGAGAACTCAACTACTCCAGTGGTCGAACAAGTCGATTCAGCACAATCGCCAAACTCTTCAGTTAGAAAAATGATAATGGAAGTAATTTTCGGAAGCGAAATAACTTCTTCCACGTCATCATTGAACGTAAAAAAGATGAAGAAGGAGTTTCAAAAGAGGTTGCGGAAAATCTGGACGAGAGTGGAGACATTTATAACCACGATGAAGAGGCTGAAGAATTTGTCACAATTCATCCCTCGAAGGGTCCGCGACCTGTTCGCAATCGCACGGCTACGGTCAAGGAAGATTTTCTGTACGACATGACGCAGATATTAAAGTTAAAACCATCCAAACAGAGAGGTTCGGTTGATTTTATGCAAAAACAAAAACCCGTAAAAATATACACACGAAAAACCAAATTAATTTCGTCGCCAAATACTAAGAATAAGAAACTTAAAGTAATGGAAGATGTTAACATGAACAACAAAACGATTTTGATGAGTAATAATCCATCGTAGAACAATAAATGCATTACTTTGTTTTATAATAAAAATATATTTTTTTATGACTAGTTAAATTACGATACGCAGTGTTTCTTAAAGCTTAAATACGTTTAACATTTTGTGATTTGTGACGTGTTCTTGTTAATATCACATATCATATCGATTGATTGATTGATTGATTGATTGGAGTGTACTTCATTTTAAAGCATGATGTGATATAACTTATGTATATTATTTGAATTTTATTTTTTGGTTTTTTTTTGGTCATTTGCCATTTAGAGTTATTCTTCTATTTACATTGTCAGTCATAGTCAATATATTTAATTATTCTGTTTGTACTTTATTATTTTGTAGTTTCAGTGGGAACAAACGCGATACATTCATTTTAAAATCGGTTGCACATTAAATGAGAGTAATTTCCAACGAGCGAAAATAAATGCAAAGGACTTCGCTCGTTTTTTTAGATTTTTGGCTTTCGACGAATTTTAAAAATAAAAATATGTTGTAGTACTTTATAAAACAAGTTAAATTAAATTTAAAAACTTGATTAGGTAAGGTCATGTTTGAGGTCAAAGATCAAACATATTCGTAAATATCTCAAATAAGTTGAAAATGCAAGGCATTGTCGCAACGAACTTCGTATTATCCAAATATGGAAAGAATGGCAAAGTTATAATTAGCGCCAATAGACCGTCATTGCTAACTTTCTATTATCCAAATATGTGCCACACATTGATTTTGGACATATTTGGATTTTTAAAATAAACTTAATTTCCCGAGGGCATCAGGTATCTGTGGCCCGATTTTATGGGGATAGGATATTTCAACTCAGCTATGCCAGAGGAGTCTAAATATATGCCACACATTGATTTTGGACGTATTTGAAATTTTAATTTTTTCGACGGAATATCGCGGGGCTCGGCGTCCCCGTTGCCCGATTTTAATGCACATCAAAACTTAAGCTTTGGACACCAAGCTGAATCGATTGATGTATCACACAATGATGTCCGACCATTAGAAAGGCCTCGGACGGACGCACACACGGACGACAAATCGATTTCATAAACGAACGAAGTTCGTTGAAAAGTATTCCATGTACATAGTCGTGTGATATATCAATCGAAAGGGAATTGCAAGCCAATTTCAAAAATACATTTAAAAATACTTTAACATTTTGGGTTCAAAAGTTATTTTACTTTAAAAAATTTTCGCGCATGTCTCGGTTGACATCCTTTTAGTCACAATATGGATTGAGCGGCTGTTTAGATTTTGTACGGAGTATACTATTTCTTCAAGCGACACATTCTTTCTTTTTAAAGAATTTCAATAAACACAACGAAAGTAACAAAAAAGTGTTTATTTATTTATAATAATTACAAATGTGCAATTTGAATAATTCTTTTATGCTGTTTTTTGTTTGTCGTTTATTTTTTGTGTTTTAAAATTTAGCAATTTTTTGACTAAAATATTTCTCATCCTGGTGTACAGACATAATAAAAATTTTAATGGGAATTGGACACAAGGGTGTTCAAACGACACCTTTTCTAATTCAATTAAAATTTGGTGGCCTACATTATTACCTACAGCTGAAATTGGGAATATTTTACAAAAATGTACAAACACAAACACTCTTCTCAAACAAAAAGCATTGGTATATTTAGACTTTAAACAATAATAGTACATTTAAATTTTTAGTTGTAAAGAACGTATTTCCCAGTATTTTTTTAAAATAAAAACACTTAGAAAAAGTACAAAGAGCAATTAAAAGTTATTAAAGCATTGTAAATTTTAGTTGTTTGACAAAAACGAGTGAAACATAATTTTGTATATCCAGGAGATTATCTTTAACGTATTTGCACGATAAAATTATTTGAATAAAAAAATGCCATTAGTTTAAAATTCGCGCCCCCACCTCAACCGTGTGGCGACCGACAATGCATCGGAACCTTGGCGGTGTTCAATGCATCGCTAACGTGTATACGTTTAAGCGTTGTTAAAATTTAAGTTAGTTGGTAGCAATGCTCGGAAGGAGAAGGACAGAAAAAGTTAGTGGTTAGATATATTTGTTAAGAGTCGGTTGTATTGTTTGATTAACTTTATTAAAAATTATAGTTTGTTAATTTATAAACGCAATCCTAATTTCCGCTTAATGGTTGAATGCGAACTCCGAAGTGTAACAGAGAAATCTATAACCGCAAATATATAACCTGAATGGTAGAATCAGTTTTTTGAGGTTTCCCAAAGAAGATTTAACCAGGCGAGTTAAGTTACATGAAGAATTTTAAGTAAATTACAAACACTTTGTTGTAGGTATTTTGAATGGTTAACAGAATCTGGAAGGTCCGATCTGTTGCATAAAAATCTCGACTCTAAAACTTAACGAGTATGTGGTGAACACTTGCCATTCCTAAATGAATTACAAGTGTCAATTTCTGAAACCCAATATTCAAATGATCCAAGGTATATTGGCGAAGCAATAAATGTCCGTTAACATCTCTAGCTATACCAAAACTACTCAAGCTTGCAGCTCAAATACTCTTAGGTAAAGAAAATTACGGAGGAACATTCTTAAATTACTACGTGAAAAGAAAGCACTTCAATTGAAGTTAACATCTCCCAACGATTACTTCCGAAAGCAGAGCACAAATTATGACAGCCCAAGTGGACTGAAAAATAAACCACTAAGAAGCAGGAGATATTCAGAGGAATACAAACAATTTTCACTAAAATTATTTTTTACGAGCCCAAAATGTTAAATTTAAAGTAGGTTTAAATGGTTAGAGTTATATATAAAAAATTTAAACAACCCTTGTGGTAAATCTATACAAATACAATATGTAAAGGTGACAAATTGAAGTCGATAGTATTAGACTGCATAGAAAAGCTACAACTACAATGCGGTGCCAATGTTAGGGCAGTAGTAAAATTTTGAAACCTAATTAAAAGAATAGATGTATCACCGGAAAAACCATACCTTCTCGTAAACGATAAGAAAATCTATTATTTCTTCGATGTCCCCTATTTATTGAAGTCGGTGCAAAATAACTTGATTAAATACGATATAATCTTTAATAACAAAAACCATCTTCGAAAGACATTAAAAATTTCTACATGTCAGACAAATCTAAAGTTTTTTTTCCTTTTCCTTTTTTTTTTTTTTTTTTTTTTTTTTTTTTTTTTTTTTTTTTTTTCTTTTTTTCCTTTCCCCCCTTTTTTTTTTTTTTTTCCTCCCCCCTTTTTTTCCCCCCCCCCTCCCCCCTCCTTTTCCCCCCCCCCCCCCCTCCCCCCCCTCCCCCCCCCCCTCCCCTTCCTTTTTCCCCCCCCCCTTTTTCCCCCCCCCCCCCCCCCCCCCCCCCCCTCCCCCACAAGTATTAAAATCAATTGAACATTATAATTACACTTAGAAGTGCGTACAATTTTTTGTCCCTCACAATCGGCCATACTAGTACCGAGTACGATACGTTGGGCGAGTGCGCGAGTTTCATGAAAGCCCAAAAATGCCAAGAGTGAAGTTTCTGAATACGTTTATTTTTCTGTGGTGCTTGCATCTTCAATGAAAAATTGCAGCGGTCGTCCTCTTTGCATGCAACGCTATCTATAAGCAAAATGTGCTATTACTGACAATTCTATCTACACATGCAACTGTATAAAGTGAATTATGTGGTAAAACAGAATACTGTTTGGTCAATAAGAGTCATGTTGTGATTGTAAAAGAGCGCTTGCTTAATTTGTAGTGTTTGTCAAATTGTGCTTTCTCTTATAATTATTATGTGAATTATTATGTGTCATACATTAACTTACTCAATGATAAAATGTGAACTAACTCAAGCTCGATGATTTTTTTAAACGCGTTTCGAAAAATTCCGAGGCTAATTCGCCTTCGGTTTTGATTGATAGTGAATTTACTGTCAAATTCTGCACAGCAAATGGCGTCAGACGGCGAAGCTTGCTGTGAAAGCGATCCTAATTTTGCCGTTATTTGTGGATTTTTAGAAAAATTTGGAGTTTCTTGTGGATTGCCGAATATAGACTTTTGTATTTACAGACTATGCTCGAAAATAACCAAGAAGGTATTACGACATTCGTTCAATCATTGTTGATGTTGTTATCTGTGTTTACATTATTCTCTCATTAATATTTACCTTAAATTACAATGAGATCGTTGTAGTACCTCAAGAATTAATTGACCTACACATTAAACTATTACGAAAAGCAAGGAAATTGGTTACAACAGAAAGATGGGAGAGAGCATTAATTAAGTTTTGTCACGGTTTCTGTAGTCAGGATGCATGGGAAATTGAAAGGTTTGGTTATAAAAAAGCCAGATTATCTTCAAAACTAAGAATTCTTAAGGTAAATTGCGCATTATAATCTGGAAAGTAAACGATGTGAACTTGTTTTAGCAACTTCTTGAGACACAATTTGATTGCAATTCAAAATTTAAAACCGAAGTTAATAAGCTATCTGCAGGAGATTTACGTACACAGCCCCTAGGAAGGGATCGTCTTGGACATATTTATTGGTTTCAAAGTGATAATAGCTGTCAGGTTCGGGTTTATAAAGAGGATTTAGATGAAGAAACTTGGGCTTTAGTTGCCAAGTAAGTACTTGAAAAATTTTGCTTATGTGTTTAACCCGAAAATTTTTATTCTTCAAATATGACAGGGTTTTGTACAATGATGATATTGCTTTTATCCCTACATAATAGAAATGCTATAAGTATTTACTATATTTCAAATAAGTAGTGGAATGCGGATATCAGCATGAGCGATATCCGCGTAGTTGATGCAGAAATCTTATTCTATATGGGTCATAACCTATACTTTCTCTAACACTATTTTAAAACCAAAAATTGAACTGAACCTAACAGTTTAAACAAAACTGTCTGGTTGTTCAAAATAATATTGAAGACCAGATGATAATCGTGCCATGTAACAAAATATCGAGTAAAAGCAATTTGAAGTTTTTGAATTTTTTCTTTCTTTCGTGCAGTTCTTAACCACGGCAGTACAATTTTATCAGATAATAATAGGTAATTTCACGAAAATGTCGGTTTATAAATGAGTTTTTACAAATTTTTTGGTGTAATGGCATTGTATGATTCTTATAATTTATAAATTTATTAAACCATTTTTTATGTTCTCCCATTCTACTAAATGTAGTTTTTAAAGGTGCTTTTTCTGATCGACAAATCATGAAAATTTACATCGACATTTTAGTGGTATATTAACTTAATACTATTCACATTAATATATGTCAAATTTAATTTATTTTTATTTATTTTTTAAGGTAAATATTTGCAAATTTTAAATGTCACTTAAGTGATTTAAAAGGTCTCCTCCAATTACCTCAAAAAATAGAATTGAAAATTAGTGGTGAGGTACCATGAATCTAATAAAAAAAATACCGAGATGCGTTCTGGAAAAATGTTAAGACGCAGCCTAAATTGAACTAAAATACAGAAAATGGAAGGAGCATCAAACAAAAAAAGTAGGAATAATTAGAAATGTTTTACAAGAACAAAGGAGTGAATCTTCAGGTATCTGTCAGTATTGCAAACGTTTATTTAATTGTCATTGAGATGTATTTTAGGAGCAAGTAATTTTATATCTTGAAACGCATTTGCATGCATACAAAGATTTGGGAAGCCATGAAACGCGCTAAAATTAATTTGACCAGTGTCAGCGAAAAAAGAAAAGCAGTTATTTCAATTTGTAGTAGACGAAGGTTTGCTACATAAAAAGGAAAAGATTCTGAACAAAAATGTTTTTGACAAAGAAATTGAAAATGACGTTACACATTTGTTTACCAGTGATCTCATTTTTTATCAAACTCGGGAATGAAAGGTTTTGTGACAATAAGAGAACATTGAAATAAAAGATAGTGTATTGTATTACACGAGGAGAAAATCACAGTTTTCATGCGAGTGTGTTAGCTGCGTGAGTGTGGTAGTCCGAGCGCTGATAATCAAAAGCAATGAAACATGATTTTATCCCCAAGTAATACATATACTTTTTCCACGATCAATATGTAGTATCTATGAATTTTATCAAAATTTAATTTAAGGTTTAACTGTCAGTTTGGCAATTAAAAAATATATTTGTTTTCATGACTACCAAACATTTTTTATTCTAAATAACTATCAAGTTTACTTTTTTATTTGAAGTGTAGGGTTGTTTTGACAGATATTCAAGTTAGATAAATAAATGTCAGTTTCAAATCAAAACAAGCAATCAGTCATCTTTTGCAACTACATTCAGTCAATGTTTCCCAACGACTTCTTTTTATGGCCTTACATATCTTCGAAGGTTTATACTGACAGAACCCACGATACAATTGAGTCTTTAAAAGATAAAATTGTGAAAGTTTGCTTCAATATACCAGCAAATATGATTGCAAATGTGCAACGAAACTTCTATTTGGGCACTTGTTTAACAGTAAATGGAGAACATTTTAACCAGTTGTTATAAGCCAAGCACTTTGCATGTTATAATTAGCTTTCACTTCTGTATATCCACAAACAAATTGGTCCTTTTCAGGACTACTAACACATTTATAGAAAATAATTTTTAATACGATGTAATTAAAACTTTATATGACAATTACTTTTAATAAAAACTTCGTATTTGAAATTACAACATTTCTTACAATTGTTCTTCGATGGTTTTAATGATGATGATGTTAATAATCTTGTTATCTTGTTTGTTGACTCCTGAATTCTAGTAAAACCTGAAATAGAAAGTCAAAAGAGAAATAGCAAATTAAATAATTTAAAGCACAAACCTTTACGCTTTTAATTATTCATAACATTAAAAACCTTAATCGGGCATTTTCTAAAAATCTTCATTAATCCCATGAGTTTCAAATTGTTTACAATCAAGAAACTAAAATGTATAACACATCTAATTCTGGGTTATACTTTACGTCGTTGATTCCGAATAACGCCCTTAGAACACCAACTTCTGTTTATCAGTAGAGACCTGTGGTAAAGACAAACTACTTGATCCATAATAATCGAAATATCTGTCTTAATCTATAATAACAATTGTATTGACTCAAAATAAACTTTTAGCTTTAGAATACCTGCATATTCTTGCAAGATGCAAGTATTATGTCTAATAGTTTACACACAGATCTACAACACAAGAAAACAAACGACTCATTTAACCTCAAATTCAATAAAAAAGGTTTTTTTGCTAAAGTATTTGATTATGCTTACTCCAATAGCTATTATAAAATATGAAAGCAACTGAGCATTGATTAGAATTTTCGTAAAATCACAAAATACTAAATACTTATTTTTTTACAAACCTAAAGAATAATATTTACATTTGAAGGAAGATTAGACATTCTACACTTGCTCTCTCTTTCTAACTTCAACAAAATGCCGTAACGTATTGAGTATACAGTGTGTCCAAAATTCGATGCTCACCATTGGTATTTTGGAAACGGTAAGAGTTACAGGGTCGGTTAAATGGAACAATATGGAGGTATTTATCTTACCTCTTCAGACCTTCTCTTGTTTTTCCAAAGAAATGCGTTGCCTACTAGATAATTGCAAAAAAGTGAAAATCGGCATTTTCTTTAAACTTGCGTAGAATCCACACTATTTATCCTATCAAAAATATTAAATATAAAAGTTGTAGACATTTAGATATTGAATAATATGCGTCATTAAAATATTTTTGCTTGCATCAGTAGCGAAATATGACCCAAAGTTGCATTTTTTTAAATGGAAATGATAATTTATTTTTATACAGTTGAATTACTTGATTTTTTTCCTTTTCAACGATATAAGGTTCGAGCTATTTATCTTGTGTACTTTAGAAGATATAAAGAAAAATCATTTTGAGGCAGATTTATAATGTTACCAAGTTGTAAGCAATAATAACAAAAACATAACGGGTGGATAACATCGTAAAACGAATGAGTTTTCCTATAAAAGATTCTCAATAGTGCGGCCATTGACTTCTAAACATTTTGTATAGCGTTTTTCAATATTTATTCGGCAATTCATTAATTGACGGACGCTAACTGAATTAAAGGCCTGCATGACGCTCTGCTGCAAATCATTAACGTTTTCATAATTGACAACGTATACTAAATTTTTATGTGTCCCCACAGGAAAAATCTAGTATGGACAAATCTGGTGATCGCGCAGGCCAACGTATGGGACCGTTTGTTCCAATCCAACGGTTTCCAAATCTTGCTGATAAATATTCAGTGACGATCCTGGAATTATGGGCCGGGGCGCCGTCTTGCTGAAACAAAATACTTCTTTCTTCTTGAATAGGTAGCTCGTCCAATGCATCTTCGACTTCGGCTTGCAGCAGTTGAAGATATCTAGTCGAATTAAGCGTTTGATTATAAATAAAATGGACCTATCAAACGATTTTCCAAAATACCGCACCACACGTTAAATCCGAATCGTTCTTGGAAACGCGATTCTCGAACTATTTTCGGATTTTCATTATTCCAATAATGATAATTATGCCGATTGTAAATGCCGTTGTTTGTGAATCTACTTTCATCGCTCCAAAAATTTTTTAGAAAAAATTATCGTTTGTAACTCATCCAGGTACCATCTACAAAATGTAACTTTCGAGCATAATCATTCTCTTTGATATGATGGCATATCATTGGCTTATAAGGATGAAATTTCTTCTTTTTTAAAACATAATGTACTGAACTTCTTGCCATACCACTGTCATTCGAAATTTTTCTTACTGAAACGGAAGGCTCAACATTAACAGCGGCTAGAACAGCTATTTCAGCATCCTCATTGTCTTTTTGATAGGTTGTAGGACGAATGGCGGTGAAGGATCCACCTTGTCGAAGATTTTGCTCGAGTCGGGAAAAAGTTCTGTGAGGTTGCCTTCTTTCGGGGTATAAGTTGTGATATTCATTTGCTGCCGCAGTTGAATTACGATGGCATCTTATGTAGACAACAAACATGTCCGTTTTTTCATGGTTTGAAAACTGCATCATCAATTTTGAATATGAATAGCTTACTACAACAACTACAAGTTCTGACACGATACTACTGTAACAATATTATTGACAGATTTGATGTGCAGTTGTTTGTTTCTTAAAAATTTGCAATCATGGATAGTGTGATGTGCTTTAAAATACATCTACAGATCTCAAAACGATTTTTCTTTATATCTTCTAAAGTACACAAGATAAATAGCTCGAACCTTATATCGTTGAAAAGGAAAAAAATCAAGTAATTCAACTGTATAAAAATAAATTATCATTTCCATTTAAAAAATGCAACTTTGGGTCATATTTCGCTACTGATGCAAGCAAAAAATATTTTAATGACGCATATTATTCAATATCTAAATGTCTACAACTTTTATATTTACATATTTTGATAGGATAAATAGTGTGGATTCTACGCAAGTTTAAAGAAAATGCCGATTTTCACTTTTTTGCAATATCTAGTAGGCAACGCATTTCTTTGGAAAAACAAGAGAAGGTCTGAAGAGGTAAGATAAATACTCCATATTGTTCCATTTAACCGACCCTGTAACTCTTACCGTTTCCAAAATACCAATGGTGAGCATCGAATTTTGGACACACTGTATAACAATCCGAAATTTTCATAGCAATAGTAGATCCAATCAAATTTTTTCTATAGTAAAAATCCTATGTTGCGTCTTGCCAGAGACACACGGTATACCGTTACTAGTAACGAAATGATTTTCTGCAATTGTTTAGATAAGACAAATTTTCTCTAGTGGTTCTCAGAGTGATCGTGGAAGAAGATATTTTTCGTCATACCATACTGATATTTAGGGTTTATCAGTATTCTATCCCTCATTGACATGATACCTATATCGGCTTTGGCCTATTTTTAATGTGTAAAATTTACACACCAAACACCATAGTTTCAATAAACGGCCTAAATTCAGTAGCAACTTCAATTTGCTTTTTGTGGAGGGCTTCGGGAAATTTTATGACTTGGATGTCCCAACCGATAAGGCAAATAGCACTCTTTTAAGGTTACCAATATAGTTAATAATGTCATTAGGCAGATATGTTAAAAATATCGGACGTGTGTCGTTCAGTGCTTTTCATCATACCATTAATATTTAACGATGATTTGTAAGACTTGTACTTTTCTTCAATTCAAATTAAAATTACTAGTCATCTGTGCATTTACCATAGCAATGGTTGTTTACAGTCTAACAGATTAAGATGCGGATAACGGTAACATATCGTCAGATGAGAATTTTTGTGAAAACCTGTGGGAAAAATGGAAGTTCTTTAAAATAAACCCAACCTTCATAAATGAATGTTTTGTGCAAGATACAGTCCATATACTGACTAAAACGAGAACACGTCTATTGAAACCGTCAACAGTACTACCAATGGGATAGTACGTTGCTTCGGTTTCACATGTTAAACTTTTGGCACAAGAGTACCTATTGCAAAGATAAACATGTGTTGACAATCTCGGATTTAAAGCCGGAAGATAAAATGAATTTTGCCTCGGCCGAAAAAATGTGTTCTTCATTTGTATTGAAGCTTTTAACAAATATTCCAGCTAGTGACGGAACTTTAGCTTTTCTAAAGGTCATGAATTTGATTATCGAATCATTTTTGTCTAAGAACATCGATGTTGAACGCTGCGTTTATTGCATGTTTTTCGCAGTATTTTTTCCGAGGAACATTTCCAAAACAAGGTAGAAAAGATTGTAAACTCATCTTTGAACGACGCCATCTCAGATGCGAAAAAACTTGGAATGAAAGTTAAAGAGGGATCTTGGATTAAATTTTTTTTCCGAAAACAAGAAAACGGACAATACGGATTCATAGCAAAATCGAATTCAGAAGTAACGAACTTGTACAGAAACTTCAGCAGATTTTGACGAAGAAACGATTCAATAAGATGAATATGTAGACCATGAATTGACTATTACCAATGAGGAAGAAATTACTCAGTCTTTTGACTATGGCAAAGATTGGAATAGTGATTTGATGATGTATTCGATATTTCCCTTTAAAAAACGCAGGGGGATCTTTATTATTAAAATACTGTACAGACAAACGCAAAGGAAGTAACTTTTATACCAAAGGGCCATTTGCTCGCATTTTAATAGGGGAAAAAATATCTGGTGTGAAGAAAATTTCTTTGTGCTGGTTGTTAAACTCTGAAAACCAAAGAGTAAGTTCTGCTCGATTGAGGAGATTTATTTGCAATACCAAATCTATGGTAGAAACGTCTAATAATTATTGTACAGTGGATCCTGTAGTCAGAGTGGAAAAGAAGAGCCATCTAAAAATTGGTGAATGTTGTTTATTCTACAACAACGTTCCTGAAAATACCAAAAGTAAAATTCTCATCCGAAAAACAAATTGCAATAAACCGAAACTTGATAAATACATTTGTGGTCGAATTCTTTATTTTAAAGGTTCATCTAACAAGAACCCAACTTCTGTTGAATCTAAAACAAAAGGTGTAGGATGCCTTTGCACTTGGTACAATATTCAAGACGACGGGAAATTAATACAATCTTCTTCGTTTATACATGAATTTTACAATATTATACATTATACATTTTCAATGCCAAATTCATCAGTGTTGCCGAATGAAAAGACTGACAGTATTGACCTAGTACTACATGAACAAACATTGAGTGATTTAATAAAAGAAACTCAAGATCGTTCTGAAATTGAAAGTTCCGCAAATAATTTCGAATTCAACAATTTGAATAGTTTCGATTCTGAAAGAGCTTTAACCAACACTAGTTATATCTCGAGGTATAGTGACCAGGCTACGGAAATCTGGGAACTGATGACGTGTCCGTGGAAAATCACAGCGAGGAACATAATAATTCTTTTGACAATCGTGTTGACAACCTTCTATCAACTAATACACGGAATTTCGCAGCTAATTATCATCAACATTTTTCATGCAAGAAGTTTGTAGACATAAAACTCGAAAATTACTATGCTGTATTTTACGATGACTCGACAAGATCTACTAGTAGAGTAAAGATTTTGAAAGAAGATTTACGTCAGTTCGTTTGGGCAAAGCATGACGACATTCAGAAAGATAGGTAAATGAATACATCTATTATGGTCCTAGTAAGGACAAGTATTTTTAGATATTAAGAGAACACACTAGTAGCAAATGATTACTTGATTTCTCTTTGAAAACCATTTCTTTATCAATTTTGCAATATTTAATTTAAGAAGAAGAATGCTGAAGAATGTTTCTCTTATATGTTTTATATAAATCAAACTTTATTTTTCATTTTGTATTTTTTTATTTACTTATAATAAATTATTCATTATATTATATACACCCATAAGTTTTGTTTGGATTCCTCTTTCAAAAATGTTGAAGTATGAAGAAACAATTGGTAGGCCAGATTTTCCAAAGAATTTGACTTTGGGCATGCCATCACCTGCGATACAAACTGTCTTCACCGTATAAAAAATAGGTGGCTTTTTTATTCGTTTTTGATCAAAACACATTAAAAGGGTGAATTTTCCGTAAGTGGATGTCAAAAATTAGGTGCGAAACATAAAAGTTGCAGATATTATAGTTATTTACATACCGAGTTCGGAAATAGAATTTGCTTTAATAGCGCGAATGCTAGAATAATCTTCCCGAAAAAGGTTTGTACATAATTTTTTGTAACGACCAAATATTTCTTAAAAAATTAAGATAATTGACAGCTTAAATCTTGAATTTATAGATGGCACTGTAAATTTTTAATAACTTTTAATTGCTTTTTTGTACTTTTTCTATGTGTTTTTATTTTTAAAAAATACTGGGAAAAGCGCTTTTTACAACTAAAAATTAAAATTACAATGTACTATTATTGTTTAAAAGTTTAAATATACCAATACTTTTTGTCCGTTTTCCGGGCACTAGTGCGTGAAAGTAAATGTTCCTGATTGGTTATACGCTTATGTAAAACTTCACTTCTCAGTAGGCGAGTACAAAAAGTATTTTAGAAAACCGGCTATAAATGTTAAAATTTATATATGGCAGAAAGTAATACGTACAGGCTACTGCCTATTTTGAAATTAAAAAATGTTTAAATCACCTAATTAACAAAAATGTATTAATCGTCCCCAAACTTTACGTCACTGGCGGAATAGAAATTTTAGTGTAATTTTTCAATTCTCCAATACTTTTTAAGTAAATAATGTACCCCTTCCTTATAACGATTAAGTCAATATTTTTCGAGATATTTTAAGTTAAACATAATGCTGTATCATTTTTTAAATTTTGGTATGTAACTCGGTAATAACTAATATCGACGTTTTGAGCCAGTGGATTGCATTTAACACGCAAAATAAACTTTAATCCGTATTATAAATAAATATACTAAAATTTATTGACAAAAATAAAATAGATCTTCTAACTTTAAAATAATTCAAAGTGATTTTAAAATATTATTAAAGCAAATAACCTGATTTCTATTTAAATTACATTTGATGGATAATTTTTTAATATTATTTGTTTCGTGTAGTTCGCTCTGAACTGAATTAATTCTTTTGATCTAGTGGGGTGCTTTAATTTTTTTCAATTCAATGGTACAGCTTCATGTTTAACTTAAAATATCTCGAGAAATATTGACTTAATCGTTATGAGGAAAGAGTACATTATTTACTTAATAAATATTGGAGGATCGAAAAATTGTACTAAACTTTTTATTCCGCCAGTGGTGTAGAATTTGGGCACGATTAACCGGTCACTTACCCCTGTCGTACGTCTCTGATAGTAGACAGAAATGTTTGTTTAACATAATTTAGAAGGGTGTAGGGTGTACAGTGTCTACACTCCCTGCCAAATATGAAATAAATATGTCAATTAGTTTTAAAATACTAACCACAAATCGTTTTTAAATTTTTAAACAAAACACCCTGTAACTTAGTAATGAGCGACCGTTCATCTAGGTGTTTTGGGTTAAATCTTCATAATTAAAGGTCGGGATTCTAGTGTTAAATTATTTCCAAATAGTAATGAATCACCCTGTATAATAAATTATTGTTTCTGATGTACCGAACCCCATACATTATGTGTTTATCTGAATAAAACGTGAATTAAAGTACCATTACAACCACAGACATCTTATTTATTAAATAGACTGGCAATCCCATACTGAAAATGTGAGCCGAATTGAAACTGCGCACGGGGTCTACGGACATGCGCACAAGGTACCAGTAGTGGAGGGATATTTGATTTGAACATAATATCATAAATATTTTATCGAAACGATAAAATTGCATTTTTTTAACACAAAAAAAATTTGATAAATTGTTTTAATGATAAAGTCGAAATAAAATACGTACTAGTTCTTATACATATCGATTTATTTATTGGCATTCGTACAAAATAGTTTATTATGTACAGTTCAGTTATTTTTGTTATTTGTGTTATTTCAGCAGTGTATCAAATAATTATTATAAATGTATCACTTTTTCCGAAGAATTAGAGCTAGTATGATATAATGACATTCAGAACTGTATTGTACGGATTTTGATTTAAGGCTGGAGATGCTTCTACTACAAAATGTCCATTTTCTGCAGTAAATCAACAATTTGCAAGAACTAGATAGCAGTGTCATGTATTTTACACATGTAGAACTGTTATAGCATTACCTACATCGGCCCTTTCATAAAATTTAATGTTTATTACATTATTTCAAACAAAGAAGTCTGTTTCCGTAATTGTAAATAACAAAATTTGTTTATTACATTCGATTTGACATATAATTCTTTATGACCTAAGCTATTCTTCATTGATTCAAAATGTTTTACTATTAATTTATTAATCAGGTGTCCAGCCTTAAACAAAATTAATTTTTAATTCACTTGTTGTTTTTAGAGAACGAAGCAAAGAATCTCGAATGCATTATGTATGGAAACGTTTGAGGAGAAACTTCAGATTTCTATTGATGGGTAAAAATAATTAACCTGCTCAAAGTTTTGCGGATTAATTTTCCTGTAGCTTTCTCTGTTTGTTTTTTTTTGTCATACTGTTGAAACGAATTTTGCAGTAGCTTCTTACAATAATTCTGAGCATGTCTAATATATGGTTACTCAAATTTCCATCAACCAGGGCAGTTTCTAGCATATGTTCTGTTAGATTGCTGAAAACTTTTTTCTTATACATTTTATTTGCCATTACCACCACAAATGAATCAAAAAATGCCGTTTCTTTAGGAATCTTATTATCATTAATCAGAAGAAGTTTCTTAATTTCTCTTTCAACTTCTTCACAAATTATGGCCACATTTTGAGAAGGTTTAACTAAACCGCCATTATTTTTTCTATTTATGAGCATAAAAGAATCATCAAAAGCACCAGATGAAATATGTTCTAATGAACCAACACACACCGGACACTTGATGTATCTCTTTGTCATTTTGACTACATATCCTGAAACAATAAATGCGAGTTTCTTATCGAGTTCTTGTGTAAATTGAAAGTGACATAAAAACATTTTTAGTTCAACTTGAAAAAAATCTGTGAAAAAATCTCAAATCATGACATTGTTGAACTAAAACTTTTAAATGTAACAAAGTTAACTAACCTGCTATGTAAACCACAACATTCTTTGATAATTGTGAAAGATTAGGTAAGGGAGGAATATCACAATGGTCATCGTGTAGGATATCACGCGACAAGCCCATTTTCTTAAATATGGCGATGTCGTCAATAGTGACTACGCCTGATGCACGCAATGATCCACCTTGAGTTGGAACATTCAATAACCCGGTTTTATCTTGTATTAAGCAATTTCCGTTATTGTTTTTAATATTATTGTGAACCAACATTCTCTTATATGTATGGTAAAACTGGTATGCCGTTGGATTATTATTGGTACCATTGCGACTTCTGTAGAAAGCATATTAATTTTAGTTCAATCTTTTTAACGACAAGAGTAAGTTACCTGACACTACAGAAGTACAATTCAAGGTGATCTTGACTCATTTTGTAGCTCAATAGATAATTTAATGAAGATTCTTTAATTACATAGTTATCAAACATCCCCATTAGTGATTTTATGGTTATTAAAAAACCTAGAAATGGTGTCTTTTGCAGTTGCTATGAACAATTGTTCTTCACAATTTCTACATGTTGCAAAGAATTCACACGCTTGTTCTAAAATGGGTCTCCAATATGTTTGATTTTGTTTTCTTAGAGGTGATTTAGAACCTTTGCCAAAAGGACTTTTAGAATTTAGAAGGTCAAAAGTACGATCTATCAATTTAATAAATTTTATAGTTGGCCCCGCGTCTCTAAAAATGGGTCTTTCATGTCCTCCATTAAAAATTCTAAAGCATTTGCGATGCTGTTGCTAAGAATTTGAGCTGCAATATTCACCTAAAACATAATATTAACAGTCTTACGATTTTAGTAGAGTTAAATTTATACCTTCATCTTTTGTTTCATCCAGTCCATATGCTTTTTCCTCAGTTTTGTTCCAAATGAGAAATTTTCCGATTCCTGAAGTTCATGTAACTTTTCAATGTATTTGTAATCAATCACTCCCTCATCCGTTTGCATTATTTTTGTCACTGCCCACACGTTACGCAGCAATTTTAGCATGTGACAGGCATCAAGGATAATAAAAACCTTAGATCTATCAACTGGATGACTAAAGTAGGGTTCGATTGAATCAAAATCGTCTATCTTAGCTCCTAATTTTTTCACCATGCTTAAGTGGGCGCTTGGTCCATCACACGTAACTGATGTAACAGTAACACCAACTTCTTGTAATTTAGTTAGCGCTAACTGCACGACGTTTGCTTTTTCTTGAGCTGATAGTGATTTGATCAGAAAATATCCTATTGGAAGTTTCCAATGTCCATTTACCGCCACAACCATTAGTACCAGTGCCTCTTTTGCAGGATCTAACTGATCATCCTCAATTTCAGTACCACAATCAATGTACCCCCAAACCTTGTTCTTTTGAAACTCAATTTGCTGTTTTATTGACATCTCATCCAGCATAAGTGAACAAATTGTTTTTATATTTTTTTCTTTATTTTCATTAACTTTATTAGTTAAAGCGATAAATGATTGTTTTGTAAATCCCGGCATGCAATCTACATTTGATAGCCAGTTTCTCAAAGTTCGTGGGCACGGTAAATTTAATTGAAAATGTTCTCTAACATAATCATAAGCCTTACTTGAGTAGAATTGCAAAGTAAGCGCAAACTTTTTATTTCCGGCGGATACTCTTGAGATATATGTTTTGATTATCTTGGAGCATACGAGTCATTATGGCTATTGGTACATCAGAGTAAGACTTTTCTAAAACAAATTGCGCATCTCCAGACAATAGTCGTAGTTTCTTCAACTCCACAACAATATCACCTAGGCAAGAAATTCTTCGTCTCAACCTTTTCACCCTAGCCCTTTCATTTTTTAAACTGGTTCTAATTTTAGAATTGCATTTTTTCGTGTCCGTCAAGGAACGGTTCAGTTTTCTTGGTGATTTACTACAAAATTTCAATTAAAATAAATACGTTAAATATTTGTGGACAAATGTACCAATAATTATGAAAGGTTCGTAATATTTTACGGTTTCTTTTGGACTTCCCTTCAATCCTTCACTATCTGTGGAAGTGAAATTCATTTTTCTTTTTGTTCCACGGTTAGCTAGATTGAATGTAAATGATTTTGAATTTGTTGTCAATTCCCTGTTAAAAATAAGGTAACATATAGTTTAATCTTTTAATATAAACACAAATATGCTCACTGTAAATTTGTTGTAGAACACATCGCAGCTTCAACTGAGTTTTTTCCAAAGTCAAAAGTACTTATTGATGGAACAGCCGATACACTAAATCAAAGAAGATTAAATTCAATTACCACAACATATTTATTATCAATTATACATACTTTCCAGTACATGTTTTTACTGTAGTTGATGAACTAAAAAAGTGAATTATATAAATTCAAGTGTAACCCACTAAATTACATACCCTTTCATTTCTGGAAGTAATTGGGTTTTCACCGATGGCTTTAAATTAATTGTGGGAACAGCATCTTCCTTAAGGCATCGCTTGTTATTCATCATAATGAAGTCTTCATCATGAAAGTGTCTAGAACATACACTTGCGTCCTTATAAACCCTATCACTAGGATCTCGATTTAGAGCTGTTAGCCACTTTTCACGCCGCTTTGTCGTTACTCTAAAATTTAATAATACGTTCAAAGAATAATTATTTGCCTGCATACAACAATTTTACTTGATAACATGAACCAATACTTACTTGAAAAACTGAAGATTTTCGATTAATTTTCTACTGCTACTGTCACAAAATGCAAACAAACAGGAACGCATTTTTATTTAATAATAATTAACTATGTGTTTTAACTTCTAATCAAAGTAAACTTGTAATAAACACAAAACACAGGTTACATGTGAGGTTACAACACAGGTTACAATAATAACCAGTTATGGCAACCTGAATTCATTTAAAAATAAAATAACTGTATATTTTTCAATGCGCATGTCCAGAGACCCCCGAAATTATGTTCAAATCGGCTTATTTTGTTTACGCTGCCAGTCTATTTAATAAATAAGATGTCTGTGATTACAACATGCAATATGGTGCGTTGTTGATATTTTTCTAAGATTTAAAATTATAATTATAAGAAAGAAAATATTTTTAACCCACTTGAACATTATAGAGTATAGCATTATTACTCTTGTCATATCATTGGTGTCTGTGTATGGAAGTATGTGAAGTTTGGTGGAAGTATTTTTACAAGTGGAACTAGGTGTACACCATTTTTCCTGGTCGTTTACCCCTCGCTTTTCTCCGACATTCGCAAATTAGTAAATCTTGTCATTGTGGCACCGAACAATATGAATTTCTCAGAATTAAATAAATAAATAAAATTAAACAAACAATTTAAGTATCGTTTTCATCACGGCATGGCTGGTGTGGAAAGTCTGGCAAGTGCGGTGTGTACGATCAAGTATTTTATTTTCATTGAGGTGTGTATCGGTAGTGTGCGCAGCGTGACATCGATGAATCGAAATAGACAACCTAACCATACTAATCAACATTATCTTAAATTAAGGTGTCAATTGTCAAACAATGATTTCACGCAAACGCCGGTTAGTTTTGATGTACTTGTACCTACACCTAAATAAAAAATATAAAGCAAAGCGTTGGTGGGTGAGACCAATTTTTCAAAACAGACATGAACAGGGACATTATGACAATTTAATTGAAGAAATGAGGCTTACTGACAATGAAAGCTATTTTAATTATTTGAGAATGTTGCCAACCAATTTTGAAGAACTATTACAAATAGTAGGCCCTCGAATAACAAAGCAGACAGTAGTGAGAGATCCCATTAGTCCAGGACAAAGACTGTCTGTATGTTTGAGGTAAGTCTCAAAATTTTTGTTAGACATAATAATATATAGTATTCCTGTATATTATAGATATTTAGCTGCAGGGGATTCACTTGCTACACTTAGTTACAGTTTTCGATTAGGAAAAACAACTGTTTCTAATATAATTGCGGAAACTACAGAAGCAATTTGGACTGATTTAAAAGAGATGGTTTTTCCAAAGTTTACTCAAAAAAACTGGAGAAGAATCGCTTATGATTTTTATCGAAAGTGGAACTTCCCAAATTGCATTGGTGCTATAGACGGCAAACATATTGCCATGCAAGCACCTAACAATAGTGGATCAGAATTTTTTAATTATAAAGATTACCACAGCATTGTACTACTAGGAATTTGTGATGCAAATTATTTATTTACAATGGTAGATATCGGTGCATCAGGTAGACAGAGTGACGGAGGAATATTTAAGAACACTCAATTTTATGAACAAATCACAAATAAAGATTTAAATATTCCAGAAGCAGATTGTATACCCAATACAAACATACAGATACCATTTTTATTAGTAGGGGATGAAGCCTTTCCTTTGACGGATTATATGATGAGGCCCTATCCAGGAAGAAAAGAAAGGTTACCAGGAAGAGTTCGTATATATAATTATAGATTGTCACGGTGTAGAAGGATGATTGAAAACACCTTTGGTATCCTAGTTTCTCGTTGGAGAATTTTAAGAAAGCCAATTATAGCAAAAATAAGCAACGTGGAAAACATAGTAAAAGCAACAACATGTTTGCATAACTGGCTGCAAAATAAAAGCAATAAAAAAGAAAATACAAAATACTGTCCTATTGGTTTTGTTGATAAAGAGGATTTGAATTCCGGTGAAATAATTGAAGGAGAATGGAGGCAAGATATGAACCATATCTCGGATATAGGAAGACAAAGTTCAAACAATTACACTCAGGAAGCAAACGCAGTTCGAGAAACTTTAGCAAAATATTTTTTGGAAGAAGGTGCAGTTCCCTGGCAATGGAATATTTGCAAAATCGATATGACAGAATTAGTATAAATCATAATTATACTAAAATTGTAAAAATGTAATAAGTATAAACATTTTTAAATATTTTATTTTAATGAACAATAAAGTTACATTATTTTTCTCGCAATTTGTTTAAAAGAATGGTATGAAATTGAATTTCAATTTCTAACCTTGTTGCAGGACTGAAACTTCTTAACATAGGAGCCAAACTCGATAAAAACAAATCCACCTCATCTTGATCTTTTAACAATTCTTCCTCGATTATTTTTGTCAAGTTTTTGTTAGTAGCTTAAAACATGACAAATTTCACATGTTATGTTATATACATAAATGCATACTTACCTAATTTACCTCTTCGCGATTGCATATTATGAGCCTCGGAAGTATCTGTAAAAATACATTAATATAAATATCGTACTTGACAGAAGTGTACTTACCTGTTTTACGAGTTTTTGGTACTTGACCCCTATTCAATGTTCCTGGTGAAGATGCTCTGCTTAAAGGTTCATCTGAGTACACTAAATTCGAAACATACTTATTACTTTATTTTAATTTTATGTTATTATCTTTATCTTACCTATTTCATATGGTGATGAAGTTAGTGAGTCAATGTCAAAATGTTCATCTGAAATTGAAGAATAACTACATAAATACACATGTACAACAATCAAATGTGATAATACCTATGTCCTGTGAATTACTTTCACTGCTGGTTTGTGGAGGATTTGCTGATGGTAATATTGTTGGAGTCGGGGTTGAAGCGCAAGAAGAAGAAGTTCTAAAACAAATGTTTGCATAGAAACTTAGTTAATAATATGCTAAATGCGATTACTACTTACGGTCGATTTTCTACAAATGGATTTAGAAAATTCATTATTTCTAAATATGGCCATGGTTTCCTAATAGAAACACCACTACCACTAGGTGTTTTTCTAATTTTTTGAATTTCTTCGCAATACCTCCTCCTGAGGCTTTTCCATCTTGTTTGACACACATCAACTGCAATTATAAATTTCATAAATTAAAAGTTGCTTTATTAGATGTTTCAATGTGTATACCTTCACAATTTAGTTCTCGCGCTATTTCACTCCAAAGCTCCATCCGAACAACATTATTTTTATAATGTTGTGAACGCAAATTATATAAAACTTCACGTACTCGTACAGAGTTTATTAAGTTTTCGTTGAAATTCATGTTTCGAATTTTTTAAGGTTAAAAAGCACTACTCAAACGTTTGCGCACTTTTTCCACAAAATACTTAAGTATGTAATACACGCAAGCGCCAAAGTGTTACGGGTGTAAAAAGTTGAAATTTTTCATCTTCAACGCCACGCTTCAAATTTTAACACCTCGGCGTGATCGTAAACAAAACAACCAATCAGAATCCTTGATTTCTTAGAACCGTACTAGCCACCCCATCATGAAAATTGGCCTTTACTTAAGGCTGGACTGTTGCGTACCTTTCGTAGATGTTAACATCTGGTGGTCGTAATTTTTCATGAAATCATCTGGAATGAAAAGTATTTTAAAGTACAAATTATGCTCTGTACAACAGCATGCGCCTTTTCGTGAAAAAAGTTAATAATAATGAAAAATATTAACATGAATGAGGGGAATGTTTGATAAAAAAACTCTTCTGTGAAAAAGAACCTTCCTCAATCAAATCCCGTTTTAATTACATAAATTTGTTGGCCAGACTTTATGTTATTTGTGAAAAGCGAATACATGTTTTGCCTATTTTTTTAGTACAATTGAATATATATCAGGGGTATAGCACTAATTTTACGTAAAATAATTGAAATGTGAGAAAGCGCATTTCTAGTGAGCTTTTCCACGAAGCCGAATATTCGGAACAACAATAACAAATAAATGGTATCAATATAAGTCATGAGTCATTTGGTGATAAATAATTAAACGCCCATTTATTACAAAACGTTTCATAAATTACAATATATCTGGTCTATTATGGTTTATTTACTGCAATTTTAACTTACAATCTTTAATCTTACGATTACTTGAAGATTAAACTAATTTATTACGCTGATATTTTAGAATGAAACAAAATCAAATCGCCAAATAAATTTGATATTTAATTTTTGATGATTTTTCATCGGAATGACAATCTTAAAGTACGTTTCGATTTTGTGATATTTTGGTGTTAATGTGGTTGTATAAATAGTTACTATTCCAAAATCAAACAAAAGTAATGTAAAGACCAATGAATTTTATAAGGAAATTTAAGAAAATAGTTTCCATTTCTAGTAAAAAAAATACATAAACAGTGAGTATGAAGTAAATTACATTTACAAATAAAATAATAGGGATCATTTAGATGAAATGAACATATTATAACGACACTAAATGATAAAATATGTTAAAAATTATTTTTGATGAATAAAAAAATTATTACGATTTAATTTACACTCCATTTTGTTCATTTCAAAACCATAAACATCTGAAATAGTATTCTCTACATCTTCATCGACATTTTCTTCCACTTCACCTTCTTCTGCTTGATTATTTTGTTCATTAGTATCGGCTGAAGTTGAAGGGAAATTTTCAGAAAAATGCTCGTCTAGAGTGATTACATCTTATCACGTCACGTTTTTTCTGACACCATATACGATACCCTCATCTCCTTCGTATCCAATTAAGTTGCCTTTTCTGGATTTCTTATCAAATTTTTTTCTATTCTGTTTTGGAACATAAGGATAACATGTACTACCTACCTCGCATATGCGTCAATTTGGACT
The DNA here is from genome assembly GCA_030710515.1 of Abscondita cerata. Lineage (NCBI taxonomy): Eukaryota > Metazoa > Arthropoda > Insecta > Coleoptera > Lampyridae > Abscondita > Abscondita cerata. The sequence goes on along the minus strand of JALBCR010002156.1, from coordinate 440,283 downwards.
TCTTTCCGTACCAAACGTCGTATGGAGACTTGCAGCTAACGCCTGAGACACCTATACTGTTCAAAATGTATGCAGATGTATTTATAATTTCAGCTCATAAGCTCTGTGGCAATCCATCTTTTGCATGCATTATCGTCCTCGCAGTCTCCCCAATAGTTCTATTGTATCGTTCTGAACAAGCTTGTTGAATAATGCATTGTAAATCGTTGATGAATACCATAATGGTTAAGACTAATAAATTCTCCTCCGTTGTCTGTCAAAAATTCCTTAACCACATATTAAGTAACTTTTATTTCGGCTAAAACTGTTTTTAACTGCTTTGCTTCTGATTTCTCCTTCATAAAATATACGAACGGAATCTACTATAGTTATCTTTGAATAAAACATAATATTGATATCCTCTCTGAGATTTCGCAAAAGGACCACATACATCAGAATGCAAAAGCTCTCCTGGTGCTTTAGCTCTTTCTTGGGTACCATATTTTAAAATACGTACTTTTCTATACAGGGTGTCCCAAACAAAGTGGCCTATTAGACGTTTATGGAGAACTAATCGTATTTAAATTTTGAAAATTTGTGATAATGTATTATTCATACTGATCTTTAATTGTAAAATAGTTTCGCTTATATTACACTTCCGGTTGTGCCGGAAGTCGACATCAACTTCTTTATGTTAAATAGAATGATATGTTTTTTATGATATTTTTGTATTTAGCTCCTAATTTAAAACAACTTTTATTAAGGTTTGTAATATCTACTTCCCATAGTTTTGAAATATTAAATTTTTAAAAAATATTGGTTTGTGAAAGATTTTTAAAATTGATATTTTTGAACTTTGTTAAGATAAAAAATTATATTTGGTTTCCTTATAACAAAAGCTTAGTTTTATTCATTACTGTGATCAAAATATGTTCAGTGTATTCAGGACGTCCACCATTGATTCTCAAAGTAAGCCAACTTCAAATAGTAACAAGTTGATTTTTTTAAATGGAACATACTAAATATTATTTAACAGGTTGATTCAGAATTTTTTTTGTGTGAGCTGAACGCGCACACGTGATTGTGATTAAAGTTCATGACCCGAGGCTCACTAAATATGTCTGCATGATGATCTAACAAAATACGATTAGTTCTTCATAAACGTCTAATAGGCCACTTTGTTTGGGACACCCTGTATATACATCCCTCGCATAACTCACTGTCCAGCGGCACTTTAATATTAAGTTCTCTCTTGAAAATCTGCCTAATATGTCTTTCGTTCTGATAGCCCAATTGTTCGTGATACGACTGTAGCAAATTTTCTTTGTTTTCAGTATGATTTACCTCGGAGTTATTGCCAAAAAACATTTTTAAGGGATAATTTGAATATACTACCATATCTGCTCCGGTTTTCCACTAAAATCATTTATCTGTCGATTTTCAGGTAACATACTTCAGCATCGGAAATAAATTTACTGTTTGGTTGTCTGTCTTGTGCTGACAACACAAAGAATAAATGGTTTTGGATTTTGGGAACGTACCAAACACCATTTCAATTTAGTTCAATAATTCTTCCATTAACATTTGACTTAACTGTTATGGCCCCTCTTCCTAAAGCTGTTAGGAATAAATCTTTTCTATTGCAAATATGGTTTGTTGCACCGTTATCCACATACCAGTCATCTTCATTAGATGTAGCTAACAGACAGATGATGTTAATGCCAAAAGTGAAACCATATTTTAGTTGGATTTAGAGTCTTCAGATTTATCAGCAGCTTTCCATTTAAAACACCGCTTTCTTTTATAGCCTGGCTTCTTACAGTAATCACAGACTATATCCTTTCTGCTCTTTGAAAATTTACTGAATTTATTGCGACTTACTACTAGAACTTCCTGATTACTTTCATTCTTTCTTAATAATGCTCTTTCAAAAGCACATAGTTGACTGGTTAAATTGTCTATTGTTCTCTCAGACTTTACCATTAACGACTAACTTGACTATTTATCTGGCAAAATCCCAGTCTTTTACAATTATAAATCAGGTAAATCGCAGGTCAATTATTACCTGTAGCAGCTTTATCAATGGACATCTCGACTTGTAATTCACTCCACAGGTTTTTTAACTTAGAAATATGTGAGGTCATATCATCAGACTCTTCCTTCTTGTAACCGAAAAACTCCATACACAAATCATACGTGTTCTCCTCACTTGCACAGTCGTACAATCTGTGAAACTCTAACCACATTTCTGTTGCTGTGTTCAATCTCATAACATTAAAGTAACACATTACTGTCTGCCTTTCTGAAGAAGCTAAATCTTTATCGTATTTATTTTGCACCTCTTTTGTGCATCTATAAGGTATAGACTCCTCCTTGAACAGATCGTAATAGAATAATCATTTTGAATTTTCATGTTGACCAATAAGCCTTTCCATCTAACAGACCTATTTGGATCTTGGTAACATCCATCTCCTTCAGTTCTTAAATTGAACTTGTACTCGTAGCAATAGCAACTTCTTTAACAGCAACCACTTTCTGCTACCATGTCAAAGTCTTCTTATAAGTAAGATGGGGATGATGATTTCCAAATCGAAAATTGTAACACTTTTTCCGACGAATTAGAGTTAGTACGTTATAATGAAGCAAAAAAAGTTCTTCTTGGACCTATATTCTATTTTTCGAACAAAATGTTTATGTCGCTGGACATTTTCTATACGCTTTCTTTTCTTTTCACTTGAATTCTTTTATGAATTGATTTAAAGCAGTACCATCGGATATATTCGTTTTGTTTATTTATAATAATAATATTTATTATCTTTTTAGATTTATTTTTTCATGAATATAGGAAACGTCATAAAAATAACAGATACGTCATTTATGTAGGTATATTGTAACGATATATAAGTATAAACGTATAATAAGACACATATTTGTTATGTCGCAAAAACAGTCGCAATTAGACAATAAAATTGGCGATTTTGTAATAAACATTATTAAATTTGTAAAGAAACATTTTGCTTTCACTTTGAAATCTTTAAGGCATTTTGCCGTTTTTATACTAAGTGGAAGAGAATTAAAGACTTTGATACCCATATAATATGGGTCGAGTTTGAACAAGCTACTCGAATGATAGGGAATACTTAAGCGATTGAAGTATCTCGTATACCTTCCACCGTTAACACTTCCGTTAGTTTGAAACAGATTGTAATATGTAGTCGATCTAATTTTTAGTAAAAGATGAAATGAAGTGCACCTTCCTTATAACATTGATTTATTGATTATATAAATTGACCATGGTTTCGATACTAATTAGTATCATTTTCAAAATTATTAGTCTTAAATTTAAAATATAAAACAGGTTGAAAATTATGTAGAACAAAACCAGCTGCTACTGTATTTGTGGTGAGTAGCAGCTGGTTTTGTTCTACATAATTTTCAACCTGTTTTATATTTTAGATTTAAGATTAATAATTTTGAAAATGATACTAGTTAGTATCGAAACCATGGTCAATTTATATAATCAATAAATCAATGTTATAAGGCAGGTGCACTCATTTCATCTTTAACTAAAGATTCCTTATGTACTAAGCTCACTCAACTTTATTAATTAATTTTTAGTATCTTCACTTTCGCGAATCCATATCCATCTTCTTGAAAAATAAAGGTCATATGAAGTAGTTTGTTTTGAATAGTTACAAAGTTGATCATTATGCCTCCTCTAGAGTTTCTATTATTTTATATTAGAGTTCTCTGTTATATCTTGAATTTTCTTGCGTCAATCTAAGCATTAAAATCTCGTACTATTAAAGTATCCATTATTTTACGTTTATCCTTACTTATTACGGTGTCTCGGATACTTTCTACAACTTCGCGTTCGTACGCACTTGTCGGTGCTTATACTTATAAAATGAGATTGTATAAAATTTTGAGATTGTTCTGCGAGGCAATGTTATACTTCTTGTAATCGTTCTCCATATTCGATCTGTTTGTTTGTTTTCACTTTCATATAAAACGTATCTGTTTCCAAATATTTTTATTGGTTTATTTCTTTTGGCTTTGTGCATTTGAACGTTGTGAATGCAAACATTTCCATATACTAAATTTTCTATTTTTTAGGAACAGAGAAGATCTCGTTACCTTAATAACTCAATTGAATAGTGGAAAGGAAACTGTTGTCAACGAAGACAGCAATAGTTTAGAAAGTGAAAAGCCTGTGGTCGATACAGGACAAACGGATTCTTCGAACTCTTCTAAAACTGATCAGACGCCTATCGCTTCGCAGACAGAACATATACACCTTAATGGTACAAACACAACAATAAACGAGGAAGAATCGACATATAAAGAAGAAGTAAAAGAAAAAATCAAATTTTGTCAGAAGTAGAAGCACAAGTGAAAACAGAGCACCATAATACTGAAACGTTTATTAACACAGAAAAACATATTAGCAATAAAGAAGAACCTGATAAAGAAGAAAGTTGTGATAAACCAATAGAATTTTCTAATACAATTACGGAAGATTCTAACGAGATATCGTCGCCTAACAACATTGAAGAAGGTTCAATGGATGATTCACAAGATTTTAAAACTAAAACGGATAGTGAATCGAGCATCGAACCTAAGAAGGAAGTTATAAGAGTTAAAGAAAAATACATTCGCAGTGATTCGATATCTAGCTCTGTTTCGCACAGCAAAGCTGTAGATAGTGCCGGTTTCAACGTTCACACCAGTTACTTAAAAAGACCGCCTCACGATGAAGAGGATTTGGAAGACGAGCCTAGTTGTATCAAGCGTCCAAGGTCAGATAGACCCACACTTTTAAGCAATAAAAAGAAGAAATCATACAGTGATGAAGAAGAAGATGATGAAGAAATTCAAAAAAAGGATTGTGCAGAAGAGAATCGAGAAAGCGACAATCCAATAGTTGGAGAAGCGATAGAAGAATCGGTGATGCATTTTACCGGCGAAGGTTCAGGTACTGATTGTGAAACGGGAAATGAACAGGTGCAAGCGTCTGTTAATCAAGCCGACGAAAATTTGACATCGACATCGAATGCTCAAAACTCGGCTGAAAGTGAAAACATCCTTAAAGTACACAGTGCGGAAAATCCTCGTGACGAAACCGAAGTATTGTGCAATAGTAATAGCGAAGAGCAGAAGGAAGAAGTTGGTAACGGTGAGCAAGACGCAGAAACCACAAAAAAGTCCATGTTTTTCTTTGGTCCGGGTTGTCTTCAAGTCAAACCAACTATAAGTCCCAAGAAAAAAAATGAAGACGACGAGTCTACGAAAATAATCTACGACAAAAAGGACGAATATCTAGGCAGCATGGATAAACCACGAAATTTAGTGCTGAATAGAAGAAAATCGGATAAACCGATCAGAAAAATTTCAGGTAGCGATTTAGAGTATAGAGAACCTGAATTGAGTAAAAACGTCCTGTCCGTTGGTATTTTGTTGTCTAAAGAAAATAACGAAGTACAAAATGTTAACGTCAATAATGTGTTACAGTCGTCTAATCATGTTCCTAAAAATATTAGTATTTCTGATTCAAAAGATGATAGTAATAAAAATTTTGATAATAAACTTGTCGACGTGCCTCTCATCAACAAAACAGATCGTTCGAGTACTACAAAAGCTGAAATATCTGGTCTTCCAATTCCAAAAAATACTTCTGCGTTATTAGCGGATAAACCAAAGAGTAAATTAGAAAACGTTCTCGAAAAAATTAATCAGGGAAAGATTATTAAAAAGACTGAAGGTTTAAATTTAGATAAACATAAGAACAACAATTTAACTATTATTGAAACGAAAGTTTTGCAAAGTACATCTTTAGTTGAAGAGGCAATTTCGGAGAAAGAGTTATCGGGTTATTTAAACGTTAAGCCGTCGCGAAAAAATTCTAAAATATCTTGCTCTCCGCCGCATCTGCCCGACTCGTTCGATTCATCCCAGAAACGTGAATATGTTCCAGAACTATCTTCTAACTGTAGCGAGGAAATTGCTAAAGTGGAAATTTTGTCCGAAACCAAAAAGCAAGAGGTAGCAAGTGTAGACAAAGTCGAAGAATCTGAGAACAAAGAATCTACGGAAATACCAAAACTAGAGGACAACACCATAGCAAATTTAATGCCACAAACTGACATAGATCTTTCACCACCTCCGCTAGAAAAGCAAATAGAAGATGAAGAATGCGATGAAAGAATAAATCTTAAGAGCGATTTAGACAAGCCTACTGAGTTAAGAAGTAAAACTAAAAAGAAGATTGCAATTTAGAAACTACTGAGAAACATGAAGAAACTGGCGAGATGGTTGGTCGAAGGATAACTAGGAGGACTCGAAGCAACGCAGATAAATATATAGACACGACCGATGACAAAGAAACTTGCGAAAACGAAGAATTAAAAACTAAGTCAAAATATCGAAAAAAGAGGAATACTCGAAGATGGATAAAGATTTGGAAGCGTTGGCTACTAATAGAGAATTAAGAGAACGCAAAATTACGCTTCCTATTGTGAATAAAGAAATTAAATCAAAGGCTAAAATAATAAAAAATAAAAAGAAGTCGACGATAAGAAAATTACTCTAAACAATAAAGAACGACGACGATCTAGAGAAGAAAAAAAATTAGAGAAAATAAATAAAGCTACCGATTTAGAGGAAATAGAAGAGCAAATCGTAAAGGAAGACAGCAGACCTTCGAAGAAATTGAAGTTAAGCGAATCCAGAAGAAACAGTACCGATAAGAAAAAGAAAAGTCCTAAAGGGGATGAAGAGAATGACACGGAACTTAGGCCCGTCAATGAACCAAAATGTGTAAAAAAAAACGTTGCTTTGTTAACGGACGAAGAAAAAGCGAATACGTTAAATAATGCTACTACCGCTAAGATAGACGGTTCTGAAATAGACGAAACGCATGAAGTTGTTGATGACAGTAACAGCAGTGACATAGCTGTAATACCAGACAGCGATCCATTAGCGTGTTCTGAAGAAGATTCTAAACATTCTGAGCCTGTAATGACTTTAGCCACCTTTAAGATAGATCTTGAAGACAACGACGGAGTTGCTCCAATGAGGGTTACTAGAAAACGAGCCGCACAACAGAGCGTCGATACGTTGCGGGAATCCACCAATTTGTTAAAGAAATCTGGTAAGAACAAAAGAGCGAAATTGAAAAGGAAACGTTCAACAGATCATACTTTACGGCGTTCTGTGGAAGCTAATAAATCGAAAGAAATTAGTACTAGCGAGGAGGATAATCAAGAACCAGCGTCGATCGGCAATTCGGAAAACCAAGAATCGAATTCTTCCAAAAGCCCAAGCAACAGTAGCGGAGAGTCGAAAGTCGAGAAGAAAAGGCATACTAAAGAAAAGAAACCCCGACAAATAAGTAAAGTTTGATGATCGCATGAAACTATTAAGGTCTCATTGTTGTTTTTTTAGGGAAAACTTTACTTGGTCTTGAAATTTCTGAGGAAACAGAAAATATATTAAGAGAAGATGCTCCTATGGGTGTGAGACAATCGAGGCGAATAGCTCAACAAAAAATTAGAGAAGAAGCCGAAAGAAGGAAACTAGAAGAAATGGCGCTACAAGATCTTAAAGACGAAAAAGTGAGAAAAGGAAAAAAGGACATAGATAAAGTAAGCCCGAGTTTATTGTTAGTGTCGATTGTTAATAGTTTGGTTTCTTAGGATTATAAGCTGGAAAAGAAAAAGAAAAACATACAGGGTCAGACGACGATAGTACTGGAGACGGAGAATTTGAGGAAAAGAAGAAACGAAAAAGAAAAAGAAGCACCGAGATCCTCGAAAGCAATTTGACGTACAGAATCCGTGGAAATCTAGCAGCGGTTCGAGTTCTTCTTCGGTCGAAGAGGAAGAGGAAGAAGAAGAGATTGAAGAGGAAGAGGAACGTCCGCACATGTTGGCTTCCGATCACGAATTTTCTCCCGAAAGTGATTTGGAAGAGGGTACTGAGATTCAACCTTTAAAGAGGGCTCGAACTGCTAAGAAAGGTGAAATTTCGAAGTTGTAATGAAAATTTTTGTTTAATCGCGTTTGTAGAATCAGATCCAGAAGAGGAAATTGACGATTACGCTTGTCAAAAATGTAGTCAATCAGATCATCCAGAATGGATTTTATTATGTGATAGTTGTGATTCAGGTTGGCATTGTTCGTGTTTACGACCGGCTTTGCTTGTAATACCAGAAGGTGACTGGTTTTGTCCGCCATGTCAACACGTACGTATTTAATTGTTGTTTCGGTTTTTTCATTAATTTGAAATTATTTCAGGCAACGTTAGTTAAAAATTTAGAAGTTCATTTATTAGAATATGATAAAAAGATAAATAAGAAACTTATGGAAACTAGAAGAAAGGAAAGGTTAGCTTATGTGGGTATTAGTTTGGACAACGTTTTGCCCGCTAAGGAATCGGACGAGTACAAAATTAGGAATAGAAATGTTAAACAAGAACACGACGATGACGATGTTGATAGCGATGATTCGGAATCTGATGAGTCGAGTTCAGATTCAGAATCGGGTACTACAACAGACAGTGATAGCGAACCAATTTATCAATTACGGAAACGTAGACAAGCGCACAGTTATCGTTTCAACGACTACGACGACTTAATCAATTCCGCCATACAAGTATGCGATTTAAAATTTAAGGACATATTACGAATTTTGTACTTATTTAGGATGAAATGGACGCCGTGAAAGGAGCCGGAAATCAAGGCAGGGGAAAGGACATATCAACTATAGTAAATGCCGAAAAACAGGAAAACGAACTCGACGTGGCTCCACTTTTAGATTTTCAACCAGAGTCGGATCTTCCCACAGATCTTACGATTAAGAATAATCTCGTAGAAGATGCGGAACCTCCTGTTTTGGAACCTTTACCGCCGGTCGTTCCTCTAAATTACGACAAGAAAGTGGAAGAATCCGAAGAAGAAATAATTCGCCCCGTTAGAAAAATAATTAGTAAGAAAAAACATCGAAAGCTTAATAGTTTGGACGTTAGCAGTGGGGACGATGCAGAATCGGACGAAGATTTTAAAGGATCGAGGTATTGTAACAATATTTTTTATCTTATAAGTGTAGTTTTTTTAGGTACATTACACCATTGTTTTCGGTGACAGAAATCAAATTTCACTCACAAGAGAGATACAGCTGTCAGTTCTACTCACAACTGAGTAAATCTGACAGCTGTCAGTTGTAATTAAAAATTGTAATTTTGTATTGAAAATACTAGGAGAATATTTATTCAAAATTGTTAACATTTTTGCGTTGAACGCTTTAAACAGTTACAAGTTACTACATTAATAATGCCGTTATGACTAATACATTTCTAATTCTTATAAATGTTATCACTAAAGGTACAATTCGTGTTGTTTAGTACACTTCTTTATTAGCACTAAATGCTACTCTCATCTCCATGAATTCCGTTATTAGCAGTGAAAGCTACTACCTTGTTCCGTTCCACAATCGCGATTTCATGGTTTGTATTTGTAGAACTGCTACATCCATCTCCAAGTTTTTTCGCAATACGTATTAACTTTAATCTCCAGAGAATCCTCTACATATCCTTCAACGACAGCATGAGTCTTCTAGCCACCGAATTGCTTCAGAGTTCTTACATCGGCACCACAGTCAGACAACAAAGTAGCAGCCGATCTACGAAACACGTGTCCGGTATACATTTCGGGTTTTTTTAACTTGAGAAATTTTCTTATCAATTGTGGCATCTTTCCAAAACAGTTAATACAGTTAATGGCCAATGGGGTGTATCGTACATTTTCCACTTCGGTAGCAAAAAAAATAGTCTTCCTGGCTCACTTTCTCTGGGTGTAAATTGATATGTGTATTTCTAATATAAATTAATAGAATTAATTTCAAATACAGTGGACAACATAGCAATTGTATATTTTTTGGAAGAAATTATTTTTATTAATTTTGGGAAAATAATACGACTGATACATAGAACCATGCTAATGTTACAGGCGGATATTTACTTGAATTTCTTGAATTTTTTACAATGCACTAGTAAGATTAAACGTCCTATATCACACGTGATTGAAATGCCATTATAAAGCTCGTGAGAAGTGTCCGACTCGTGCGCAAGCGCACTCGTGGGTATATTCTCACTCGCATATAATGATGCGTTTCTATCACTTATAATATAATATACTTTTATTTCGCATTTAAACACATCTGGAATATTAGTGTTAATCTCTTACATTTCTTCGCATATCAAACGATTTTCGTTTCTTTCTTTATGTTTTTATCTTATTTCTAGCATTTTCGTTTAATTATCGTGTAAAGTTTTTACTGTTTCTGATCATTTATTTATTACCTTATTTCTTACAATTTGTGATATACAAATTTTGCTATTTCTGCAATCTGCATTTCATCCACTAACTTAATCTTATCTCAACAACTGCCCGCTTTCTGTGTTGACGCTTTACTTCTTTTTAAGTGAGTTGTTAAAAAAACGCATCCGGAACGAACTCGCCGTGAAGTGAACTGAAACAATCTTAAATGCATGCATAAAAGAACACACCTATTTATATTTACTTATAATTGCACAAGAGGTTTGTATTTTGCCGAGTAAATTTGGGTTGTTTAATGATAATCTGTTGCCTAGCAATTTGACAAGAAAAACTGTCAATTATTAGAAACGCGACACCGAATGGCACATGTCTCGATCAAAAATTCTCTCGAATGTGTCATTCGGTTGAGCGTTTCTAGATTGACATTATTTCGAATGAAATTGCTAAAGAAAACAGATTAGAATTTAAACAACACAAATTTGTTCGCTAAAATACAAACCTCGAGTGTAGTTCGGCAGGTCAATTTAATGAATAAGAAAACTAGAACGTGTCAAACTATTTATTTCGGATACATATAAGAATTAATTTGAATAAACTGTCAGATTGACAACTTTAAACATAGAGACCGCGATAATTGATTAAAAATTCTAAGTGAAAAAACACTAGTGCAATTATCGCTGCAAAAGTTGCAGATAACTTTACCGATGTCAAAGTAACAATTATACTGCGGCATATGCGATAAGTAGTACGGTTTCTGGACCACTTTTAGCTGGAAATTTGAATTTGTGGTGGGTGATTTGAATTTTGAACGTGCATAGGATTGGGTACGCATGCGGCGTTCGTTCTGTGGGATCGGGATAAAGTTGGGAAGCTTTCGTATAATTTCGGGACAAGGGTGACGAGCTTCCGTGTACGTTCGTGGTGAGGGTGTGGAACTTTCGGAGGTGATGGGAAGGGACCTGGGAACGTTTGGGGTAGTTCGGATTCGATAGGGCCGCTCGAAATCGATCGGGAACATTCAAGATTGCTCGGGCGCGCTAGGTTAAATCAACAACAACAATAACAGCTGCAGTTCTATTACAACAACAATAACAGGTCTGTTTATCTGTTTAGCAGCTTATCGATTAACTTCAAATTAATCTGTTAACTGATGAACCGTAAGGTTAGAGGTGGGAGCTTTCGGGTAAGTTCGGGTTAGGGGTGGGGAGTTTTCGTCCAATCTCTAACCCTTCCACGTTCAAAATTCAAATCCCCCAGTCACAAATTCAAATTTCTAGTCAAAACTGGTCCAAAAACACTAAAAAGTAGTACCGTGTTTGGACGCTAATAACAAGCTAATAAACATCTTCGATATTTACGTTTTCTCTAAATGTTTTTAATTTTTTTCCTTCATTCCTTTAGCACGTCCGATTCTGATGAAGAAGAAGACGATTACGCCGGAAGTGATAGTAGCGAAGACTTGGATGTGAGGAAAGGAAAACGATATAGGGATTACGCACCAATTAGAAGGTCCACTCGCGCTAGAATTTCGCGATACGATCGTGATTTCAGTACGTTTTTTATTTACGCGCTAAACTCGATTTAATTTTTCGTGTTTCAGTAAATGATGACAGCGATACGGATGGGGAACCAAGGCGTAAAAAAAATATATCGGTGTGGGAGGAATCGGAGTCCGAAGATAGTGATAGTTCTTGGGGTCGGAGAAAACGGAGAGCAGCTAGGTAAGAGATATCGCTTAATTAAATTCCTAAATTAATAACGCATTATATCACCTTCGTTTCGAGCATTCGAATAGGTTATATTAAAGAGTTTCTACGTAGAAGCTGTAAAAGTTTCCAAATTAGAAATATTTTATATTACTTATCAATCTATTAAAAAATGTTATGTACTTTCTATGACACCTCGCTTGTTTATAGATCTAGAAAGAGACAATCTGAAAAACCAAAAGAGTCAAGAAGAAAAAAAAGAAACGAACTGGAGAAGATTCAGATCCTGATGTCTATAGAAAGAGGTCTAATATTAAATTTGGAGGTTTGAATGCCGAAGAAGTGGGGCGACGAACGAGGGGAAAGAAAATTAATTATCTGGAAGCTTTAGGAACTGACAGCGACGATGTAAGTGCAATAGAGTTACTGCGTGGTATTCTAAATTTATATGATTATCACCCACCAATTTCAAATACCGAATATATTAAAGACAGAAGGTTTGGTTGACAAATAATGAGTTAATATTAAACATTCTTTAAATGAAAACAATATCTGACTGAATTTACTAATCAAATCAAATTTTATTTTGATTTTTCAAATTAATAAAAGATTTGGATTCATACAATTTTAAAATCAGAATATGTGCTTCCAACTCCACTCTTACGATTCACTATATTTTCAATATTTGTCTTACTCTGTTCCATCTTTTCCTTCTCTTCATTACTTCCTTCATCCATTATATTCCTTCCTTCTTTTTTCTTGATAGAGTTCACCACTCCATTTTGTCGAGTCGTCGCGCCCCTTCTTTCATGTGTTCTATGTTTTCCTATTCATTCCTCACACAATCTGCACACCCTCTCTTCATCAATTGTCCAGTACTTATATTCTCTCTTTCTTCGTTTCCTGTTCTGTATTTCCCTATCGTTTTTTTTTCAGACTTTATCCGTCTGTTATGTACTGTGGAACTGTTTAAACTGTAGGTTTAACAACTAGGTATTACCTTGCCGAAGTTATTTGTAATACATCTAATAGTCTAGCAGCAATCCTCCTCCACCACTATACACCCACCCTGTATACTCAAAAGGGCTATTAGCCTTCACACATTTTCAAATTTTATAAATATTTAGAAAAATATTAATTTTACAGATTTTTGGTTTCTAATTTTTGATCCGATAAGTAATTACTGAGATAACAATCACGTGACACTAATTGTTGTAACAACATCTCTACCAATATCAATTATACAAAAAAAGTTGTTGGAAATTCTATTGTCTATAATTTTTGTTCGAACCATTTTTTTTTCTAAAACGCAATCTTCATTTTTGTTTTGTCGTGAGAATTTTCAATTCGTCTAAAAGGAAGGTGGGCGGGCGATACCTCGTTTGTCTCGACGTAGGGTAGTGGGTAGCGTTCGTATAAGGGCTTACCAGCTAGATATATTTAACTATTGTTGGCCGTTACTAAAATGTTTAATTCGATTTTACGAATTGCTTAGCGGTGCACATTTCCTTCATAAATATGGATTTTTTTTCCTACAACGTATCTGATTTTTACTCCACATCCTATAAATAAGATGTCAGGAAAACCGCATTTATTTATAATAGTACAGATCTGGTTAGATTTTGGGCATAATCTATTAAACCAAAAGGACTGTTAACCTACATAGTTTTTGAAGTCTTGAAATATTTACAAAAATATTTATTTTACACATTTTTTCTTCAAATATAATATAATTTAATTATCCACAGCTTTTGTTTAAACTATTTTGGATCCTATAAATAATTACTGAGATATTACTATTACGTGACCCTAATTGAAACAGTATCTCCACCAGTATTAATTATACAAAAAGTTATAAAATGAAAGTTGTAAATTTAATTATCTTAATTTGTGTTATCTTATTATATTTTTTGAGCAAAATGTTTTATCGCTGAACACTTTCGATACTCTTTTACAGGTTTGTTAGTATCAAAACGATACTTCCGATAATAATCGTAAAACTTCATTATCGAAATCGCACATTCACAAGTAATATTTTTTTAGGACGTAAGAAGAAAACCTCCCAGGATTGAAGAAAGTGACGATGAATACGCGGTTCATGAAGACGAAGACTTGCAACATCGTTTAGCAAACGAGAACGACAGTGACGAGTCTGGAGTTGAAAACGTTTTACGTGATTTACCGTTACCTCTCAATCCTAAACCGAAATCCAAAGGAAGAGGGAAGGCGGGGTTGAAAATTCCTAGGAAACCAAAAGAGCAACCTAACGTGGATTTGTTTGCTCCTCTAATGCCAGATTTGTCCACGTCGTCTGCGATTGTGCCAACAGAAATACCAGTATTGCAACAAAGTTTAGAGTGCCAACCCATGGTGGGACAACAGATGATTCCCATTCCTTTATTATTAGGTTCGAGCGTTTTATCGGAACATGATGCTCAAGAACTCGAGGACGAACCCAATCCGATCGAACAAATTAACAAAAATGTAGAGCAAATGAATGAACAAGAAATGGAGAAAATGATGGAGGAGGAAGATTACGCCAACAGACAACTTCAATTGGTTGCATTACAAATTGAGAAAGAGAAGAAGCGCAAAGAACGCGAAAGATTGAGAAATTAGCATTAGCACAAGTTCAACAAATCGAACCAAAAATACCAAAGAAAAGGGCCGAAAACCCAAAATCAAAGTTTACCCTCAACTACGTTCACCGACACTGCAGCATTAATATCGAATAACGCAGAATTGTCGGAACCTCCTGGCGTGGCTCTTCCTATGTTTAACGAAATCGCGCCGAATTTGAACGCTGACGGTAGTTCCAAAAAGAGGAGGGAAAGAGGTGAGACGATTTAAACTCGCGTATTTTTTAAATCGTTGTTATGCGTATTTTTTTTTGTATTCAGAACCACCATTGCACGGTAGTAAATTAGGAATTGCCGCACCTCCACAGCCTTTCTCTCAAAGTCAACCTACCCCATCGGTGATTACAAGGATGCTACAATCGCAATCGGGACAAGGTAACTTTAATCCGTCTGCCATTTCCAAATACTTCAGTGGTTCTCCAAACGATCCACAACTTGGATCTTTTATTCCAGGTACGTTTAATCTAATTCTTGATTTAGTTTTCAACAATTGTTTTGTATTACATTTATTTCCGGTTTTGCAAAATTTAAGTAGGTTTTCTTATTTATTTAATATTATAGGCGTGTTATGAGAAAGGTTTAGCGTTCAAATGTAGTACACTATTGTAAAAAAACATTAGTTCGCAGCGTTCATGAATTTATTGCTATGACAAATAAATAAGGCGTTGATTGAAGGAGTTTGTATAGATGCGTAGTTGTATGCAATTTACCGTATACGTAAATGGATCCGAGCGGTAGAGGGACTTTTTCGCGGATTTAGGGTGAAATTGAAGTTGGGTTTAAGCATAAAAATTAACTTATAAAATTTTAAGACTTCTCGATTAATAGTCACATTCTTCATAAAGAATAAATAGATTCATCAAAACTTTATGCGAGTAATTATTGTAATTTGTTTTTGAATACGTATTAAGTAGTAAATCACAATCTCAAAACTTCGACGTCTGTCAAACACAGTGAATAATTGAGCAATTGTCAAATCACATGGCGTTCCATGGCTAACTAATGCAAATTACCCGAAGACAATGTGATTTTTAATCATTATTGCGATTATTTCAAAAAGTTGACGAGTTAGCTATACCACTATGCTATATCAACTTGAAGGCATTTTAATTGTATATCAGAATTTCACGTAATATACAGGGTGTTCCATTTGAAAAAATATAGTTTTGATCTTTTTTGTATGTCATATCAAAATCATTAATTTTAAACCACCCTGTATAAGATAAAATAAATTTATTTAGGTAGCTGTTAAATACAAGGCTTTTGCAAACTGCATCTAAAATTTCAGCCTTATATGGGATCAAATAGCAGCTAAATTTAAATTTTAGTGGGATCATATTTTGAAAAAAAATAACCTAAAATAATTATTATCTCGAAAACCGGTGTAGATAGGTATAGGAAACTATTCAGAAAAAATTATCAGTAAGAAATTGTAATTCTAAAAATTTAATAATATATAGGGTATTTCATTTAAAATTAACAAGTTGTTACTACTTTTGAGTAGAAGCGGCAACACCGCCAAAATGAAAATATTTTAGAAATATAGATCGTATCTATTTATGGCAATAACCAAATTTTCAGATTATTCCTGTGCTCCGTTTTCCATAAACGTCTAACCTACCATCGACCATCAATGACCCTGTATACAAAGGGACTAAAGTGAGTGTTTTTATTCCGCACGTGAAGATTATTGCCAGAGGGCCGTAGAGCCCGAGGGTCAATAATCACGTAAGGAATAAAATATCACTTTAGTCCTGAGGGATATACGCTATTTTTGCACTTCCGGGAAGGTATTTTGATTTAAAAATTGATTGTTTTTAATAAGACGGATGGCAAGTTTACCATGATAAATTTGTCGTTAGTTACGGTATCAACAAGGGTTTTCATTCAATTTATAATTATAAAAATGGGTGATTTTGACTTGAATTAATATTTGATCCCTAGGGAGCAAATGAGTTACTTAAGATCCTTTTATGCGGGACTAAAGTAAGTAGTCTCGGAAGTGCAAAAATATAATATATGATGATGATAATTATGATGTTCTGCTGTAAAATACGATTTTGCTCTCAAATTCTAACTCATTTTTCTGTTGAATCAAAGCGATTGATTACAGCTTACACTTACAGCGTGAAAAACTACGCTTGATCAATGGCGGATTGCTTTAGCAAAGGAGCAAAACAATTACAAAGCACACTATTAATTTACGGCGTATTTACTACATCATCTACAAGAAAAGTAGAAAAAAAAGCAGATAACACGAAAATGATTCAGTTTAGGTATGGGAACATGATATATCAGCAGAGAGGTAATTAAATTCTGCATCGAATGAGTGCAATTAAAAAAAAATAATTTTTACATTTGAATTTTCTTAACTACGCCTGGTACGCCAAACCTAGTAGTAGAAGAGGTAAAATTTTATGGGGAAAGTGAAAATAAAATAAAAATTAAGTTGATACCCACTTCCAATATAACCGGAAGTGACACCGCCATAAAAATATTTTCAGTAAGTAGACTATGTTCATTTATAATAAAGTTACAAGTTTTCAGCTGAATTATTTTTTATTAAATACGGGTCTACCCTCAGACTAAATATAAGTACCTAGACAAGTAACGCTAGATTTGCTTTATACCGAAAAATGAAGCCGTAATACTAGAAAGAGAGCACTGAAGGACGACACTAAAATATCACGAGTGGAAATTTGCAAGTGGAAGTTATACAAAATGTGTCATGTATTAACAGTGACAGTTGACATTATTGTAGGTTAACAGTGACAGACCGGAGCATGAATTTAACCTGTTTTTGTTATTTTTTGCGTGTCACGTGACATGGCAGTGATTGCTCCGTTCTTGCACGTTACTTGTCTATAGGTACTTATATTTAGTCTGAGGGTGTACCTAGCATATACAGTCAAATTGTATAGGGTTACATAGGATTAAATTTCTGAATTGTGTTTACCTTGAAAAAAGACTTTTTTACGGTGAGAAGAAGTGAAGCTTTGAGCATCAACAGCAATGCAAAAAAGTCAAGTTGTTTTGACAGTTGTACAAAAAAATACTTTTTTCGGGTGGAATTTAACCCTTTACGGCTATGTCATTGGAAAATTTGTAAAATTCCGATTTTGATTCAGGTTTCTAGCCTAAACGGTTGTCGAATTATATTATATGAACATTTATATGCAGTGCGAGTGTAAAGTCTGGAACTATCGCAATGAATCTATTATTAAACGTTTTTGAAAAAAATCCTCGAACACGTCAATTTTCATCTTAAATGAGACTAATTATTTTAAAGATCGTCTTTTGTTTTTGAGATATGGCTTAAGAGATAATTTTTAAATTGAAACCCTATTTTTTATGCTGAATATAGAAAGAGCATCAAATTCTAAGACCAACTACGCTAAAAAGTATGATACTATTTTTCCAATTTGGAAGAAATCCATCGGAGTTAGGTCAGGTGATCTCGTAGGCCACTCAACAGCTACCCTTCTGCCTATCCATCTACGAGAAAAAATTTCATTTAAATAAACACCAACAGCAAAATATGCTGGAGCGCTATCTTTAACGTATCATTGTTTAGATAAAGCACCGCAAGAGCAGGAATTAAATCGTTTCTTAAGAAATCTAAGTACTTTTCGGTTGTCTATGAACCTTCGATAAAAAATGTTACTAGAATTCTATCCGTTACAATTCCTGCCCAAACGTTGACTTTTTGAGGAAACTGCGTGTTTGTTTAGTCCATCCAGTGCGGATTTTCAGGTGCCCAATATCGATAGTTATGGCGATTCACTGTTCCATTTAGGTGAAATGTTGCTTTATCAGAAAAAAATATTCGATTTAAATAGTCGTTATCGATATTACACCGCTCCATCATTACCTTGCACACTGTGTTTTGCGATCAGAATCATATTCGTTAAGCTCTTGCACTAATTGAACTTAGTAGGGATGCCATTTATGTTTCTTTAAAATCTTTATAACTGATCTTTGAGAAATGTCATTACTTGCGGCTAATTCTCTTGTAGTCCCAGGAGATTTTCTTGTAGAATCAACAGAATATCTAACTCTGTACCTTCTTCAGTTGTTGGACGACCACTCCTATGGCGATCTTTCATCCCCGATGTCCGAAAACTTTTTTACTATTTTGGAAACTTTTATTGAATAGCTCACAAACCTCTTGTTGTGTTCCAGTACCTTCGATACATCCCCTTAATATTAAAATTTTAATTCGCTCTTTTTCAGGCAAATATCCGTATTAATTAAAAGATAATTCATAAAAAACTATACAATTTTTGTTGAGATCTGAGTCACCAGAAAATCCAAAAATATTTTTAGCGTCGTATGTTTGCACTCGCAGCTATTTTGTAGGAAATTGTTAACGTCATATTCTACAGAATCCACTACGTAGTTAATGGTTACTTGATCATGATAAGGTAGAATCTCCCTTGCCGTTTCAAACGATTATTGTTTTAATTTAGAAGGAAACTTTTCAAAATTAAAAGTAACATCACAGAAATTAACTCAGAGATGTATTGCCGCTTTAACCTGTTACAATGCTATGAGAGTATTCTCCTCGGTATTATGATAACCACGATCAGAACGAGACAGAACAAGATCACAACCCAATCACAACGCACCATATAATTGATCATTAATTGCATAGAAAACAGTCAAATAATAAGCAAAGTGCTCTAATTGCAAGCAAATAAGCAACCCTCGAAGTAACCAGTTTCGTGTTGCTGCTGTAGTATTTGAGAATTATATCTTATTCCATAATTTAAACAAAAATACTTTCCCCATAAATTCGATACAATTCATAATAATTTCATGTTAATTTAAACAAATTCATTCAATTCAACAAAATTTGAATTTAAATTCGTAATAATTCAATTCAATTCAATTCTAGCATTCATGTAGGTACTAATTCCGCCCCCCGCGGTCCACACCTCTAGGATGTAAGTCCAATAAATATGGAAATTAAAAGGTGTGTTTCTTCTAGGTGTAGGTCGAGTCACCAGTCACACAAGTTATTTTAATTTTAACTTGTGTGATTCACACGGTTTCATTAATTACAATTAGCCTCGATAAAGCCCTAGCAAGTTTAGGCGGAACGTCGGCATTTATGTACGAATAAGAGCGTTAATTTTTGTTACTCGACTTCTACCTAGAAGGAAAACACCTTTTAATTTCTATTACTTAATTGGGAGAAGAAAAAAATTCTTATCAATAAATATGCTTAAACCATAAAAGTTTTTATATCAAGATTTATACGTAAATAATGCAAGCATAATATTTTATCTTTTTTTAGACGTTACATTCATTAAAATCATCAAGATTGTTGTTGTTATCCAATTTTTAGAGCATCCTTTTTTTGTACGCCCTTTCAATACCATCGAGTACATTATTTGTAGACATAACTGGATCTTTATTTATTGTAGGTGCAGCCGGTCCTCGTGGATCGTTACCACCCGGACCATTCCAACAAGCATCGCCAGATATTCCTCATTTTCCCGTTATAAGAAGCGGACCACCTCCAATCCGCATACACAGTCCCGGTACTCCTGCTCTACCACCAATGTTTCACGCACATCGTTCCATGGACCCATCACCATCGGGAGGTGGTTCGATTAATGTTCCTATCTCGAACAGAGACCGTCAATCGCCGGCCGTCGTATCGCCGTCTTCGAATAGTCCTTTGAATAAAGGTGATCCGACGCCTCCGCCTTATACGCGACAACCACCACCTGTAGGGCATTTTCCTTCAATTTCTTCGAACAGTTCTAACGGCACGACGCGACAAATTTCTTTGGTAGCCCCACCACATTTGCAACAGCCACATAGAGCGACAAATATATCACCGTTTCATCCGACGGTTCCGCCAAACTATCACTACGGACCGTATCCACCTCCGCCCCCTCTGAACACTGAAGAAGGTCAACCGGTCCCGAATTATCCGGGGTATCCGGAACAGTATCCCGAAGGTGGTGGGCCACCACCCGAAGGTAGCACGAACGCTAAAACTTTCGAAGAGGGGGACGAAGGAGGCGAATTTGTCGGATTAGTTTCATATTTCTCAAGTCAACGAGAAGACGACCTCGACACATAGCAAGCATATAAATGAAACTGAACAGTGTGAAGTCGTATAATCTATCTAGAGCTAAAGGGTGTAACTCCTCGATTGCGGTAATGGTGCATTATTTAAATCATTTAATTACACAACAGTTTTTGATTGATTTTCTGCGCATCATGTATTAACGATGAAAATACATATAGATATATAGATTACAAAATTAATTTTTAAACATTACTCGTCAGAATTTTATATCAAATTTTTTAATTTAATTGTGAGATATATTTATACTGTACAGATAGATTTTTGCCATTTATTTAAAAAAAATGTGATTGTATATAATTGTAAATAGAATCATTAATAGAATATTAGAATTTAGTAATCTCAAAAGTATAGCGTTTGTTTCCGCTATCACTGAATGCGTAATTAAATGTGTACTTTTCTTTATATTATATTATTTATACACAACCCGATAAAGATGAAACTAATACTGCTAGAAACAATTTACACATTCATACATAATCTTTATCTTCTTATAAATGTTTCATGCAATGTAACAATGAAGTATTTATTAATAATTTTAGTTAATCGAAAATTGTTATTTGCGATCAAGCGTTGTATGTATAATCTTGTATAATATGTAAACGAAGGGATTATACATATACTTGAGGTTTAGGGTTTTATTTATGTTTTACGACGTCCTCATTGTAGAAATTTTAATTTTGTTTACGTTTATCTTCAATTTTTTAAAAGAAAATATGAAATTATATTTTAAATTGCGCACGTAAATAAATATTTAGGAAATATTTTCAATAAACTAAAGGACGATAATTCCACTTCTCTTGTTTTTATTTTAGATTTTTCTTTTCAATAGGAGATATGCATACAAATTTTTTATTACAATCGGCGGTAATAAATTTTTAAATTTTATCTCGTGTGACTTCATTATATAGTAAAGAACTCGACGTGTCTTGTTCAGTACTAAAATTGACTGTATGAATACGCGTGTGATCTAATATTTCGATGTTTATACGCGAACTTCTCAAAACTACTAAACTAATTTGTACCAAATTTTCAACATAGATAAATTATTGTCCGGTGAAGGTTTTAAACGTTTAATCGTACCACCACAAGCTGAGATATAAGCATTTTAGTTACCATAGTAAGTCCATTGAGAATTTTTTAAATTTATTGCGCAGGAAGGTTTTCTCACGGGTTCTGCTAGTTGTTTTTTAAAATTAATATATTAATAACATGCGCTTAGATGTTTACTATATAATGACTTCATGACCAATCACAGATCGTTTTCAGACACTTTTTAAAAATGCATTTATGTCATGAAAATGTTGCATAAATTGTATTTTTGTGAATATATATTTAACAGAAATCTTACAGTGATTTGTAATAAATTTTATAAAAATCTGAATTTCATGCATATTCCCTGTTATGATAATTTATGAAGTGCAATCGCAGAAACTTGAATATTTTTTCAATGTATAGTAACCACGGAATATTTGACAAAGCATATTTTAATAGTGATGGTTGCCACAGTTATCTAGGGTATAACTGTCATCTTGGTTCCAAAAAAGAAAGTGATGGCTAAGCTATGGATGGGGCCAGGAACTCTCGAAATTCGTCCAGAGTTGTACTCTTTAAACAGACAAAGACTAGTAGAACGGTTGCAGGTCAAAGATGTTGGGAAAGGATCGGTGGTTTTGTTGCAAGGCGGACAAGACATACCCGTGTATAACTCTGACATAACATATTTATTTAGACAAGAACCATATTTTCAATGGGCTTTCGGAGTCATCGAGTCGTTATGTTACGGAGCAATCGATGTAGAATCGGGAACATCTTATTTTTTCGTGCCCCGTTATCCTACCGAGTATTCTATTTGGATGGGGCCCCAGTTATCGTTGGAATTAATAAAAAAAAAATTTTCACTTGATCACGTATACTACACCGAAGAAATGTGCGAGGTGTTACGTAACTTGGAACCTAAGGTTTTGTTGGTGATTAACGGAGTCAGCACGGATAGTGGTCTATCGACCGAACCCGTTCATTTTGATGGCATCGAAAGTTTTAACGTCGATACATCTTTACTTTATCCAGAAATTTCTGAACTCCGAGTTATCAAAACCGATTACGAGTTGGAAATTATTAATTATATTACGGAATTGAGTTCTTCTGCGCACAGGCAGCTTATGAGTACAGTTAAACCTGGTATGATGGAATATAATTGTGAAGCCGAGTTTCTGAAGTATATTTACGTAAACGGGGGGTGCCGATATTCATCGTATACTTGCACGTGCGCTTCTGGTCAAAGAACAGCGATTTTACATTACGGACACACCGGTTCACCAAATGATGGAGTACTTAATAACGGCGAGATGTGTTTGTTTGCTATGGGAGCGAATTATTTTGGATACGGTACCGACATCGCTTGTTCTTTTCCCGTCAATGGAAAATTCACGCACGATCAAAAAATTGTATATGAAGCAGTTTTACGTGCTAACCAGGCTGTACAAAGAGAAGCTCGTCCTGGTACAAGTTGGGCTTGCATGCATGTTTTAGCCAATCGTGTGATGCTAGCGGCACTTAAAGACTCTGGACTATTGCAAGGCGACGTTTCCGTGATGGTGACCGCGGGGTTGGGTTCGATTTTTCAACCTCACGGATTGGGTCACTTAATTGGGCTCGATGTGCACGACGTCGGCGGATATCTACCCGAATCTCCGCCTAGATTGAAACATCCAAAAGGGATGGAAAAGCTTCGAACATCTAGAATATTAAAAAAAGGAATGGTATTGACGATCGAACCGGGTTGTTACTTTATAGATTATCTATTGGACGCGGCCATTAACGATCCTTTGCTTCATCAGTTTCTTGTAATGGAGGTTATAGATCGGTTTAGAGGATTTGGTGGGATTCGAATTGGGGATGTGGTCGTAGTGACAGAAATCGGGATTAAAAACTTAGTCGATGTGCCCCGGACCATAGATGAAATTGAAAACTTTATGACGGACAATATATCTTAAATTCTTGTAAATAGACACAGTCTAATAATAAACCAGGAGACAGATGACCATTTTTCTTTTTTTTAAACAAAAAAATACTTTATTTTAAACAAAGTTACAAGAAAATTTAAAGTAGGTAATTAAAGAATCGCATTTAATTTACTTATGACTTGTGACACTTCAGGTCTTTCATTTGGTTCTGCCAACCAGCAGCTCGAAAAATCATGTGGTATTCGTCGCGTTCTTCATTAATCGTATTAGGCCGAAGTTTGTACTTTACCACCTAAAAGCAACTCGATCATTAACAAATACGTGATACGAAAATCATATTAAATTTATCAATCCAAATACAATATTACAGATGAACTCTTGAAAGATAATCGTTACTTTAGATATCAGGCTGTGATATATGTTTCATTCCTTCAGTAAGAAATTTTAAATAAATGGACTAGATTGGATGGGTAAAAATATAATAATACCGGAATTTTACGTTTTTTAAGCATGTAGATATCGTAATAATTTAATTTAATTAAAACAAATACACCAACGTTATTTGACACAAATTTAGAATAATGAACATTTTGCAAATGGAAAACTTGTGGGTTGTCGCCATAAAACCGAACATTGTAACACAATTTAAAACTAAAATTAAACAATAGAAATATTTCGAATAAGTTCACGAGTAATTAATAGCAGAAACGTTAAAACTAAACAATACACTTTCGAATATATTTAAACAATCGCGTAAAAAATCGGAGCTACGCAAACATAACTGAAACATAAATTGATCCATTAACTAAGAATAATCGGGCCTATTAATCGAAAGGTTTTCTTAAGCTCAAGTAAAAGTCACATTCTGTTTTAATTATAAAATAATAACATTTTGTTTTATTAATTATTAATTTTCTTCTCACAGTAAACGCTGTTTCAAATTTTGTCGGTTAAGTAGTCAATTATAATAAATATAGAAGAAAATTGTGAAACAAACGCAAATTCTTTCTACAACTTTTATTTAAAATGTTTTATCGGTTTTGAGACGCGGTATTTGTTTTCTATAGCCGAACCGTCTGTTCAGGAAAATATTGTTCTACCCATCCATTGCGAAAATTAACATAGTGTATTACTGTGCCGGTAGATTGAATTTTTTCATTCTTTCTGCATTTGAATAACAAATAGATTATAAAGAAAATATAGCGAAAATGTGGCTGCTAATAAAAAACAGTTAAATTACATTGTAAATAACAACTTCGGCTTCATTTAGATTACAATAAGGAATTCTTCGATATCGCATCTGCCACATAACGATTCCCAAAGAATATACGTCACTCTTAACACTTGGACTTTTTGCCAATAGTAATTCCGGTGCCGAGTATATTACGGTGCCCTAAAACTACTTATTAATACAAAATATCCAGAACCGTAAAATAATAATACCACGTAAACCTTGCTTTGCGTGCATTCATCTAGACGCAAAGAGTTTCCAAAATCGCAGAGTTTGCACGTGCAGTTTTCACACAACAACACGTTAGTAGGTTTAACATCTAAATGTAACAAATTGTTATCGTGACAGTACTTTAAGCCTTTTTGAAATATCTAATGCGTACTTTGAGATTTTTCTAAAGTTAAATCGATGCTTGAATCATCTATAACGCTTTGCAAATGTCTCGATGACTTCAAATACTCCATCATTACTATGGCATAATTCAAACCAGCATTGTAAATAACGTCGATAATTTTGACCAAGTTTTCGTGTTTTAAATTTAACGCATTTTTTCGTTCAAGTTGCTTCTCCGCAATTTAACTATCTTTGCTGCTACTCTACAATCTACCTTCATTAATCGTTACATTTTAAAATTTTAAAGCAAAAATACTTTGGTATATTCCGGAAACTACAGTACCAAACGTCCCTTTGCCTAGAATATCCACATTTGCAATGGATGATACACCAAAATTCATTAAGTGGTGTTTAGTAGGGGTATTAATTACTAGTTTCTTCTGATAATCGTTTGTTTTAATTCCAATTTCGTTTTTGAAATATTGAGTTTTCAACATTCAAATACCGTCTAAAAGGTTAATGAGGATGCGAACGCTTGGCGATTGTAATGAAAAGATAGCACTTACTTTGATAAAGAAGAGCGTGTTTGATTACTGAGTGCAGGTGATGTTTTTTGAGGCGAACGCGATAAAGGCGACAATAATTTTTGGAATCAATAACCTTCGCACGGGCGTACCCATATTGTATACTATTTGAAATATAATTTAAAAGGATTTATTTCACTGAAAAAGAAACAAGCATCTATCTTTAACATTTATTGTGAAATGGTTTGTTTTGAGTTTTTCTATTATCAACACATACATCGAAGTAAAAGCATTGTTACTGGCTACACTTTAGGCGAATTTTTCAAGAATTGTTTTCTTTGTATCTTTATAACAGTAATATGAGTTTATTGAGGTTGTACCAATGACACAAACATGAGGCGGCGATTAAGATTTTGCATTGTGTTTTTTTTTCATAAATTTTTGTTCGTAATTACATAGGTTCTTAGAAAAATATGTCATACCTATTGGCTGAGTTAATACTTTAACTTCCCAAAGCGCAACCGAACGGATATAACCTCTCGAAGCAAATAATGAAACTTTTGACCAGGTACTGGATATGATTAATCTTGTAATCAAAACTGTTCTACGGCTATCTCTGTTACACACATAAAAACGTTCGCCAGTTGTAAATAGTATATTAAAGAACTAGTTTCAGAAGACGCATTTTATAAGACGAGTACAGTGTCGAAAGTACGAGTCTCTAAAATCTGAAACGAATTCTTTATACTATTTTTCTATTTTGGGCTTTTCAAATTGATTTAAAAATAAAATTTCGCCAGTTTTTAAATTTAGGGAATTTTGAAGTATAATTGCTAGGGTGGCAATATTTTCATTACATTTTGGTTTAAATGCTGGAACATTTATCATATGTTTAATTTTAAAAAAATGAGTAGAAATAAAAATAAGTAGATAAATAAATCTACTGAACATTAATTACGATTTAAATTAACGCACGCCGAACGTAAGGACAGATTTGACGTTTAATATCGAATCAGTGTTACCACCGTTCGGAATAAAAATTGTTCTATTTTTATAAAAGAACTCAATTTTTTATAAAATAACTCATTTGGGTGCTTTTATAGCTCTGTAAGCGACCCAAAATAGAAAAAAAATGTGTTTTTAAAATGTGTATTTAGTTCAAACAATTCAATAGAAGGTCGTCTGTATCGTGACGTCATTCCTTGTATTACTAACATAAAATAGTAAATTAGTGGTGTTTTACGTTAGTACTTAGTGTTGTTATACAGGTGAAAGTGTTTTTATGAAGTGTCTGGTGTAAATAATGTATAAAAAACACTGTAAGTTAATAAAAATACATTATACGAGTACCTTTCCTCCTACTATTATTGTTTCGAATGTACGAATATATCCCTCATTGCCAATTTAACTTAACAGCATCCTATAGTAATTATATGAAGCAGAAATTCATTTTGAAATAAAAGGTGTCTACCTAATGTGAATTATGTATTACAATGATATTACTTACGATGGAGCTTTTACACCTCTAATCTCCGTGGAATTGAATCGTTCGTCAATCAATAAAGTCCATCACCATAAACATATGTAGAAACGCCAGGGCGTTCGAACAGGCCTTTGCAAACTCTTCCGATGTCATACAATTATAAACACCCGCTTTTAATTCCAATAAACACAAAGATGACCACTGAATCAAGCGTAAAACGTAAACAAACCACCATTTATACGAGTGTTGACGTCACGACCAATGACAACGCGTTTTTGTGGTACTGGGGTTTCCTTTACGTTTATGACTAAACAATGAAGTATAATTTTCTTAAATATAAATTTAATGAAAACACCCAATTGTGTCTACAGGTAAGTGGCAAAACTGGATTTTAAAGTCACTTTAATATTTAATTAGCTGTAGTAGTGAAACATCCGTATTTGAATGCAAATTTAGTGAGTATCTACATTTTTAAAACATACATAATACTGTTAGTTTACCGTTACAAGAACTGAGTTAGGGGCGAGAAAAATACTACGCAATGATCCTTGTTTCGATCTTCATTGTAAGAACATGCATATGGTAATTTTTAGTCTGCATAAAATTTTCTTTGTACGTGTAATTTGTTATGTTCGTGTTTGTTTGTTTAGTGGTAACCTTATTGTCTGTGCTGTTTCATTTGTGGTTTGTTACCATTGATTATAACAGGTTCATTGATTATAGAAAGTAACATAACCAATGTCAATGTTAGTTGCTTGTTTCGATATTTTAATTTTGGATACATTTTAAAGCACTTTATTTATTAAAATATAGTTCAAGATGAATGAATACAGTGTGTGAAAGAACCTTGTTGTACAAATTATTTAATATTTTCTCCACAGCAAGGAGACGCAGGTCAAGGATCGGCTCAGTCACATTTATTTATCTCTTTCAATTTGTTTATTTTATTCCGTATTTGAATTTAAATTGTAAGTGCATTTTTTTGTTTGTTGCCCCGGCCGCTTAATTTACCGTTAGAACTCCCGTTAGGGTTCGGCATTTTTGAGGGTTGCAAAGGAAAGTTATGGCAAACAAACAAACAGACATACAGACATACCGCCTATATACGTCAAATGTGAGGTTCTGCGCACAAACTAAAATTAGTTTAGTTAAGGCATCCATAACCGTGTTAATGAATTACCGCAGTCAAGGAGGATTCAATCGTTGAGTTATTCGTACCAGGATTATTTCACGTAACTGGGATCAACCATTTATATTTTTCAAATCAACTCAATTTTATCGACGGCACTTGCAATGGATCTTACGTCACACTTCGCCCATTTTTCATTTGTGACGTACATGTAGTTCTTACAGTGCCCGGCTTCTAGTAATTTTTAAGTGCATACATCTACGATACGGAAATTAAACGTTGACATACCGTCATTTGACATTCGTTACGGTTAGCATCAAAACTGTTCATACAAAGAGACATTATTTGTTGTTGATGTTATTCTTGTTAGTTGCTTTTGAGTTAATAAGGGATATACAAAGCGACAATCTTGAAATAATACGTTAAATAATAATGTAGAACGTTGTATTCAATAGTAGCCACTTCTGTTTAAACTCAAAAATAACTTAGTAACTGCAAAATAACTGTATCTAAAAACAAATTTAATTTATTTAATTATATATATTGAAAACAAATTAATTATTGTTAAAAATAATTTTACTTAAATTAGTTTTAGAGACAGATTCAAAAACATTGGCGAATACGGCTCAAGGACTATAAACAACTTTTCTTAGTTCATTTTTTTCGTATCTTAAAAACCGAAGGCACTTTCACTTTATTGGTAACGATTTCTATATATTTGTTTATTAAATGCCCTGTATAACACCAAATTAATTCATTTTGTATCAAGTTTGCTCTTCTCGAGCCCTTCTAGGTGGAGGTGAATCAAACAACAAACTCAATATGTTGTCAACGCCGACGTTTCGCCCCCTATGCGTAGGGCTTTGTCAAGGCTCATAACAAATAAGAGGGTTTATTCGTTATTTGTGGTTTGTATCAAGTTGGGTTTGTTTGTGTGTCTTTTAATTAAATATCATTTTTAACCATAACTTATATATATATATATATATGACTGTTTTTATTGTTATTGTTAATCCATATGTGACGTTTCCATCAATTGATGGTAATTAAGACTACCAACTCTTATTTGTTATCAGCCTTGATAAAGCCCACGCATAGAGGGCGAAACGTCGGCGTTGACAACATATTGAGTTTGTTGTTTGATTCACCTCCACCTCGAAGGGCTCGAGAAGAGGAATACTCACCTGATTAATTCATTTTTGTATACCTTAGTTTTACAAAACAGGCAGGACTCATGCGCCAAATCTCAATCAAAAATCAAAAGTTTTTTGCCCATTCCAGTTCTTGTTACATCTATCCTGGAACACACTGTATATGATGTTTGAATTATGTTTTAGAGTAACCTGAGGTCTCCAAACATGTAACACGAATTCGTTTAATAAATTATTTATTTTTACATAGATATAGGTTAAAAATTCAATGCGTATTTATAATTTGACTTGGTACTATGAACACATTGTTCGCAACTCAAAGAAGTGACTACACGCTCGAATAACACAATAAGTTGTTTCATTTAGACAACCCAACTCCTATAAAAAGGAATACTTAAGTATAACAAAAAAATTATAAATAAATTAATAAATAGTTACCTAAACTACTTAATACTGTTACTATAATACTTAAAACAGTTAAACATTTATAACTAGCCAATGCCAATTAATAATACAAAACACAAATAACACGAATCAGCTGATAACTATCCACCATTTTGAAAAATGTGATTATTGATGCTAGTCCGTTTTGGAAAAATTTAAAGTTTCGCTATTGAACGGTACTGTGTATCTGGCCATGTTGAAATTGATGCAATTTTAAATATTCAACTGATTAGGCAGGTAGGAGCGTAGAGACTAATGATATTCTCCTGTTACCCACGGTGTTATGCACACTGTTAACTACCATTTTTAATTTTAAATATATAAATGAGCTAAATTGCAATATTCTGAATTGGAACCACTTTTTCATCTACATATTCTGATAATGGTGTTTGTTCGTGTTTAAACATGAACTGATGGACGGTTTTCCACCAGGATACTGGTAATATTTGTACCTGATAAATGACTACCAACAATGATACATTTATTATTTATAAGTTATAATGAGGCATAGAAAAAAAAAACCTCTTTATTTATCAAGGCTATTCGTTAATTTGGTCATCTGATTATGATCAACGGGTAGAAATGTATGTCGAATAAGGACACTTATTCTATAGTGTTACTTTGTAAACGTCTACCTTTGATGCCCAAAGTTACAATTAAAAATTGTAGTTTGGGAATAAAAGGGGCGTATAAAAATTTATAATAAGCCGCGGGTTTAGCTTCAGTCGAAGAATAATGTCCAGAGTTCAAAATAATATACCTACATATATTGTCGTATTTAAAGTAATTATTTACACGCGGTGATAATACAATATGAAAAACTATTTAATTCGCATGCTCAAAAGTTCCCGGTGGAATGTGACCTTGTTCCCGGTTTTTGTTTCTTATGTACCGACGGCGAATCGATAATTACACGTGCGGCCCCTTTTAGGGTCGAATCGGACGGTGTCCCGGTGCTGGTGGTGTGGAAGGTTGTTTTCAGTAGACGGTGCTATCGGATTAGTAAAAACAGGTTAGTCAGATTTAGCATCAGCAGCGGTTATTAAAGCCCACAAATAATCTTGTAGGTTAAGAGCAACTTCTGACCGGTCTCGCTCCCTAAGGTATAAGAAACGGAGTTTAAGATTACGGCTTTAGTAACGGAAGTCCGTCGTAGGGCACACCGGATAAACTATAGTCATCCGAGTACGATGAAGCCTTGTATGCGAGCGGTCTATGCACGAGAAGTTATACCCTCGGTTTCGTTGGTGGTCTGACTGCGGCTGTAATTAAAGTAAGCGGAGTAATCTTGACACCCCTTTGCCAGTGCTACCGAGTGAATCAGCCGCACTGTAGGGTTTCTGTGATAAGTATGTGATATCTGTAAGAGAACGAATTTCAATAACGGTGGTTTTATAGTTGGGTTTTAAGCGACAACGCGTACCGAATGCCAATCAACAGTGGAGGTGGGCTGTGAAAATACGGTTAATAAAAATAACTGAAACCTATGTCTGAACGAGACGGAATTCAATAACATGTTTCAGAGTAGTATCGCAGTTACTGAAGTGAGAAGAATTAGTACAGTATATAGCACAGCAAAGCTTTAGTGCGGTTATTCGGACAGGATTCGACGGTTGCTAAGGAACTCGGTATTCTCAGAGAATTCTGAAGGAAGCTCTAACGAAGAGTGCCTTCTTGGCATCGCGCTCCCACTTATAAAGTAGGAAGTTGCGCACGACGATTCTGAAGAAATTGAAATTTAAATTGTGAGATAATTCTTATCTCGGCGGCAAATTTATAATAATCAATTGTCGGTCTCTTACATACTTTGATTTCTCTTGACCCACTTATCGCACCATAATATTAACAAGTATTTGGACTTTAGTTCTGTCTATATACACATAAAATCTCCAGATTTTTAGTTCTACTACACTAGTTCTTTTAGATGATGACACGTTGATTGGAGAGTCTTCAATCATCAATGTGGGGAAATAAAAGCTCTGAACTTATTACTAGTATTTTATTATTGTTATCATTAAAGCGATTTGAAACGTACAAAATCAATGCATCTTAATGATTGGCAGATGGTCTATTCAAATAATTCCGAAGGCTATAAACCATCGCACATATTTTAGTGACAACACTTAGCGGTTCTTAGTAAATTTATGCGTTAATTGCCAGAAAATGTCAACAATATATAATATGTGTTAAGTCACATTTCTACCGCATAAAATTAACGTCATGAACTTTCTTGTGCACACGGGTATTTTGGCGCTAAAATTGCCCCATAGACTTAACATTGCGTTTACTTTTGTCGGGCACATACGCGCCGATAAGGCCAGATGGGTGAGCAGAGTAGCAGTATAGTCCGCAATCAAAGACACCGAAGGCAGCCTTTTTTTTTCAAAAGTGCCGACAGTTTTAGAGCCAATCAGAGCGTGCACCTAGGTATATTAGAGGCAAATTTCCCGATGAGCCGAATCGATATTTGTACAATACACTATGCTACTACCTAGTTACTTTTGTCGTGATAATTTCTTGCCAAATTCAACAAAACTTCATTCGCTGTAAATCTCACCGCGGTAGAGCTAGTCAAGAATACATTTATATAAAAAATAATGTTGGTTGTCACTTCAAAGATATGTTTGTTAAAACTTATCACTCGACGTTTTTTATTGCCTTTATGTAAGGGTTCAAAAATCACCCCGAAAACAATTAGCAATTTCCCGCAATCAAGTTCGAAAATAGAAATTGTTACGAAGTGGATTTTCCTACTCTAAAAGTCAACGAGCCACGACAACCAATGAGAGAAGAGACCCCACTTTTACGTGCGTTATCAACACCACCAAAACATTTAAAAGCGAGAACCCAGCATTAGAAGACACACTTCTTGTCCTCTTACGAATTTTTTGCCTGGTCACAGTGCAAACACGAGCTTCGCCGTATGTGACAATTTAATTCTAAAGACTCCTGGTGGAGGATTAGAAACCGCTTGCCGTTTAATATTAAAATAAAACTAGCTCCGATATTCACCTGAAATAACCGCTAACCTGATTCCGTATACCTGTAATTGATCCGTTTTGAGTATCCTTATTAACAACATCCCCTTACCTGGTGTTACGTGCAGAATACGAATTCTAGCCAAGCTAACCGTCTCTGGACACGAGTCCGACGAGTCGATAAATGCTTCAATGCACCACGTCCGATCCTATCCTACATCCAGTTTGTTATAGCTTCGAACCCGCAAATTGCCCTGTGTGCAACGAATGTACAATCGTCCCCCGTGATTCTTGTTTCCGTAATATTCATTGCTAAATGATATTTCACGATAGATACAGTTGAGCGTTAGATAAAGCTAGAAACGTTTCTAGTGCTTTCATCTACATAAAGCCTCGGACGCGTCGTCCTAGAGGCATAGCTCCATATCTGTCCTGAACTATTGCCGTGGATAGATAACATTATCTCCGAATTGTATTTTCAAGCACACTGCCCGATTAACTTTTCTAGGTTAATAACCCGTACCTGTAAATAAAAGAGTCTTATCGACAGCTCCAGATATTAGTTGAATTGAAATTCAACTCACCGGGATTTAATTGACACCTACGTACAATTAAATTCAGGAATACTAACCCGTTAAATTTCAGTCAATTAACCCTGTTTGTTACATCGATTGGAGGTAGATCGACTGCAGCCTAAATCGACTGCAGCCTAAATCAACCGCAGTTGGATGTGGCTGTGATCCCAACCCGTAGAAGCCGTTCTTTATTTCCCGTTCTGTTTAAAGCCGTTTTTTTATTTCCCGTTCTTTCGAAGCCGTTTTCCGTTTTATTGTTTGGTTTTCCACCGAAGATAGAATTGTTTCGTTTATGTTATTTAAGATCCGTTGTTTTATGTTGATTTTTTATTGCGTACCGTTTTCCTGTTTAATTTTTCCGTTGACAAAGTAATTGGATTTATTTTGTAGAGTTGGAATTGTGATTTTCAATGTTAAAGCAGCCGTTATTGAATTAATTGTGTTTGTTTAACATTTTGAATTGTTGGTTGAAATACTCCCACAAGTTATATTCGTAAACCGTTTATTGTAAATAATTGTTCTATATTATTGGCATCTAATTTTCTTAGTGTGCACAATATATGTTGTTTGAAAGTTTTGTGCGTTAACTTTTTACAGCAACCAGAACCCGTTATTACGCAAAGCATTGAACACAGAAATACCGCTCTTGTTACCGCTCTGTTACCGATACCTCCGCTGAGCATCCTGGTGGTTTACATTTTAAAATACTTAATTTATTACACACCCCACTGAATTCTTTCTTGGTGAAAAATTTCACTAACAGATACTATAAAATCTTGTCATCGTTTACAATGTTCAGGTGCGTCAAATTAAATTTTGAGCGTAATCTTTTTTTCATTCGATAAGTAATTAGTACTGAAATACATGTGACACTAGTTGTTTTAAAATATCTCCAAAAATATCAATTATACTAAAAAGTTATAAGAACAAAGTTGTTGGAAATTGCATTATTATACATATTTTTTATTTAAACTTTTCGAGCAATTCAATTTTAATCTGAATCAATAAAGGAGAGAGCGCGTCATATTTGTTTCAAGAAAACTGATATAAAAACAGGTACATAGTTTGTCAAAACCGTTGAGTATATTTACAGTTTTTTCCAACGGCTTAAATTCATTATTAACAAGTTCATTTTTTTCTGACGACTTAAGCTGCTGTTAAACGAATTTTAAGGTCAATAATAAATTACGTAACATTTTAGATAAAAGTTATTTACACTTTTTCTATCAGAAATTTCACGCTTTCTATACTTTCTTCACGTTTATTGGTATTGTAGATGTTGCACTTCTATACGAAACGTTTGTTTTGTATTTGTTTTGTATTCATTAATAATAAAATTTTCATTTGTGTGACAACTCAATTTAAATGGTTCATAATAATTGTTTAAAAAATTATCTCTCAACAATTCTAAATACAAATGAGAGTCCCCGTTTTATTACCACTTGTTATTTATACGGGGTGTTAATACTAAGTGGTTATTACCCGAAAATGGCAGTTAGATCTCATTAAAATAAACAACTTTTTTAATTCCAATTTTTGATTTTGTACTTTAAAAATCTATCGAGTGGTTATCAAAATATTTTGGTTTGAAATTTTTGATCGGTCGCCATTGTTATTTGAAAAAATAGAAAATAGTTGTAAATACAAATGTTCTAGAGAATCGAAAGCTAATTCAGAAACTTTTTATTTTTATTAATAGTCCTTAAAATAAAGGAGTTATGACGATTTTTCGAAAAACATAAAGAAGAGCTATAACTACGAACCGGGGTACAAAATCCAAAAATTGGATTAAAAAAGTTGTTTATTTTAATGAGATCTAACTGCCATTTTCGGGTGTAACCACTTAGTATTAACACCCTGTATAGTATGTAGAAGTATTGAAAAAGGTTTCTTATAAATAAAAAGCTGATAAAATGTAGTTATTAGTTTCAGACGTTCAACCGAAACTAATTATTAATAAAAAATAGATTTCAATAATCAATAATTCATAACCGCGACAATTGCAAAATTTTGTTTGATAATACATTCGAGTAGGTGTTTTGTTCATTTAAAACGGCTAAACTGAAAATGTATCTATGCTATATACAAGCATAATGTTAACACTAGCAATACTGACTTCAGTGTTATTTGTTACTTGCCAGGTGAGTTCTCAACTACATTTTAAGAAAAAAAGAACTGTTGTTAATTTTAGGGGTACAGTGTTGTTCAGCCGTACAATTTGGATTGGTACAAATCCTACTACCCTACATCTGACCCCATAGTTCCAATACAAACCGATGATGGTAAAATGTTTTAAAAGTTTAGAATTTACTTCTTAATGCGTTTTACTCCAGGTTCTTATAAATATCAAGACAATAATCAAACTGAATTATACCCACTTTACAAAGCACTCTTAAAGCGATATTGTGTACTATACCACAGATAGTACTTATTCTTATCAAAATTTTGTTATTGCCAATTAAAATACTACTTTTCCCATTTAAAACAATCTATAATATTGCTCGTTCAATATTAAAATGGCTCGATGGTTGTTGAATTGCTGAACATTATCCTGATAAAAATATTATATTAGTGTTTTTTAATAAAGCAATATTAACAAACATTTTTTATTATTTTAAAAAATGTGAAAAGAAACCTTTTAACAGGTTCAACCGGGTTAACTAAAATTCTAGACAGTCTTGCAGGCGACTTGTATAAACAAGTATGGTTTTGTATCTGGCGGGTGGCTAATTTTAAGCTGTAATGGATAAATTGCTATACGGTAGGTATATTAGACTTGTGTTTATGTATTTTTACAAAGTATAACAAAAAAAATAGCGACCCACAGGTGGGTCGCTCCGCCTGTGTGTCAAATTGTTATTCTTCGTCGACAACACCCACGTGGATGCTGGCTTTGCATGTTTGAGCACGTTATTGCAATACAATTTCATACAGTTCTTCTCAGTCGGTTATACAGCTCTGCCTAAAACGTTGTATTTAGTTTTGTGTTACTGTTCAAAATATTTGTTTGCAAGATGAATTCCAGAAGTATTCTATGGTAAAAGAAGCAAATCAATTTAAATCTAAATAGACCTTCTACAAGTAAAAATTATGTTGATGCTGAAGATTCTAGTGACGAACCTGGCGAATTTGTTGACAATTCTGATAACGACGCAACGTATGATATTGCTCAAGAAAATTGTGCTAGTGCAACATCAGATACCGAAGAAAGTGTCGATGATTACAGCAGCGCTTCTCCCAATAATGAAACACATTTATTTTCTGGTGGTAAATGGGGCCCGGTAGGAAAGACCAATATAAATTTTACCGAATTTTCAAATAATGCCGTACTTCTACAAGGGTTGACGTTGATAATACTTTTGCGATTTACTCGTTATTCCTCAACGACGACATTTTAGATACCATAGTAGTTGAAACAAACAGGTAAGCTGCAATGTGCATGGCTAATCAATCGCTTAAAAAATGGAAAGAGACTGATAAAAATGAAATGCAAAATTTTTTTGCAGTTCTTCTCATATGTGGTGTAGTACATGTTCCCGAAATTCGTTTGCTTTGGTCCAAAAACGAAATACATACTAATCTATGTGTTAGAAAAACTATGTCTAGAGACCGTTTTCTTCAAATTTTGCAATAATGGCATTTTGTGACAATAATACAGCATCTGAAGACAGGTTATTCAAAATTCGTACAATAATAGATCAATTGAATAATTGTTTTCAAGCAGTTTTATTGCCCGGGAAAGATGTTGTAATAGATGAAAGCATGGTTCCATGGCGTGGTAGGCTCTCGTTTCGCCAATATATTCCCAACAAGTCTCATAAATATGGGATAAAAACTCTATAAAGTGTGTATTCCGGAAGGGTATACATGGAAGGTTAGGGTTTATGCTGGAAAAGGTGATACCGTTGCATGAAAAGGTCATTCACATTCGATCACCATGAAATTGATGGAGGTTTATTTGACGAAGGGCGGATTCTATATGCCGACAATTTTATACTAGCGCTGAGCTAGCAACAGAACTCCTAAGAAAGAAAACGTTTTTAGCCGGTACCGTTAGAAGCAATAGGAAGGACTACCTCAAGAAGTTTTGAAGACGAAGCTCAAACGTGGAGAAGTAGTATCTCTTGAAAATCAAGATGGAGTAAAAGTGATGAAGTGGATGGACAAACGTCAGGTGCATATGATTACTTCATGTAAAGATCACAAGTGTGTATTGCAAGAAATTTCTATAAAAGATAGAACTGGACATGAGATGAAAAAGCCCGACGTTGTCATAAGTTACAATTCTGCTAAAAGGGGTCGATTTATCTGATCAGATGGCATCATATTATTCTAACTTACGAAAATCCATAAAATGGTATAAAAAACTGGCTATGGAACTACTTTTGGAACTGCTCTAGTAAACGCGTGGATCATTCACAGGAAATTTAGTCAAAATCCAAAGTTTGCAATGTTAAAGTTTCGGGAACATATAATCAAAAGTTTATTGAACGAGAAAGTAACACATCCTGCGAGCTTTATATTAAGTTTAATATGTCTATGGGACGTAAGTAAAGTAGCAATATCATTACGCACAGACTGAAAGAGTTATTAACATTAACATTTTTCATTGCCAGCGCCCCTCCGGTGGGTCGCTCCGATTGTTGCAAATTTAGTGCAGCGACCCACCGATGGCCCGCTTCGTCCCTATATTGTTAAGCTAGCGACCCACCAGTGGGGCGCTCCCGGTTGAACGTGTTAATTATACCACTGATGTCATCAAAGTATAGCTTACAGTACCAAAATGTAATATTTGTGGACATGTGTGGAGTGAAAGATGTCGGTTGTGAACTTTTCAACGTTGCAAAACGCTAGGCGAATTTTACGCAATATTTCAAATTCAAATAACATGGAATATTCATATAATATCGAGATATTGCGATAAATGTCATACATATGCCACACAGAAATACGAAAAATATAGTAACATAAGAGTTATAATGTAACAAACGTAACCCAGGCACTTGCAAAAGCAAGATTTAAATAGTCCGCCACTAAACCCGAAACGAACTTGGCCGATCGAAAAGTGGGGCAGTCTTACTAAGCGTCTTGCCAGGAAAGAAGGTCCTGCGTCATGAGTTTGTGCATACGAATCAATATTAAAAACTTCCGAGTCAATTTGAGATTTACTATTTAGATACTAGTTAAAATTAGAAAGTTACTAAAACAGTGTTGGCAAGATATGTAATAACCAAAATACCGTGACAGCGACCGACATTTGACAGAACGTTAACTTAAATGAAATTAAAGTCAATTGAGTAACTTGACTCATAACGCATTTAGTAAATATTCCCTCTTTATTTTACACATATCCATGTCTTACTCATACAATAATCGGTACGTTATTTCGTACATCAGAAAATAATGACGCAAAATATCTTCTTTGGTGGCACCGTGTTTAAAGACATCTACGTTGAATCAAAGAATAAATAAGGTTCTTTGGTTAAATCTAGGATAAAATTCTAACAACCACTACAGTGCAGTGATAAATGTAATGTCAGCAATGACATAAAACACAAAGCATGGAGATAAATAATAGTTATTTATTTACCAAGTGAATTACGGCCTTCATAATGACAGAGGGCAACAGATTACTCACCCGAGCGAGGAGTAATAAGTTGCACAAGGTTATTACTGATGCAGTAATTCCTGTGACAAATAAAATAATATTTTAAAGCAAACTAGCGGGTCTATTCTGTAACTCATAACGACCCGTTAACGAGTCGTTACCTAACGATTGTCGGTATGTTAACGACTTTTTATTGAAAAGTTATTCTGTAAGTAAATAGCCGTCGTTCGCTAACTACTTTGTCGGTGATGTGAAGTCGTTTATTTAACGACTTTGTAAAAGTAGTTGTTAGGATTCAACGACTGTCGTTCATTTCTGTATGCTGTCATTAGACTAAATAATTCATCATTGTTACGATTATTTATATAAAAAGAAACATTTTATTATAAAATGAACAATTATATATTCTGTTAGAAGGGGCAATCGACGAATTAGAAAAAGGTATGTAATCAAGAACCGAATATTTCAGCCTGATCTCAAAATTCCTGAACACATATTTGCAAGTATCGATTGAGGCAAGTATGAATGCCACACGCTCAGGAATGTTAGCAATCCATCTGATTTGCCAGAAAATATTTTTCAGCGGATGTACAGGTTGGATCGCCAAGAAGCTTCTGAATTGTTTAATTTAATGTTGCCTCATATGGAAGTACAACAAAGAACAACTAAAATTCCTCATGTGGTAAAAGTACGCGATGTTGATTTATTAAAAACTTGTAAACAAATTACTTTATGCATCTTTAGTTTATAACAGCTTTACACTTCTTTGCACACAGGAGCTATCAAAAGTCTGTGGGTAAAGATGATAATAACTCCGGTTATTTTCATCACCTAGAACAAGAAAATTGCCTTCTGTCTGAAGGACGCAACGTTAGACGTGCATTAATTGATAATATTTTTGCATAATTTTTGTTATATACTTAATTTACAATAAACTATAATTAGTAATATATAATTTTATTAAGATAACATCATTCTATAAGTAAATCAACATTTGGGTGTTTTAACTGTAATTTTAGTAGCTCTAATTGATATTTTTTTCCTCAATTTTAACTAATTTTGTAAATTTGAGTTGATTTTCGATAATATTCCAGTTTGTTTATTTAAATCAATTGTATTTTTTCAAATTGTTCTCTACAAGAAGATAGTAATGTACTTTTAGTCTTTTTTTTTTTTTATGTCGGATGAATAGTTTCGTTTATTATGAATGGTGGTTGTTATTGGTTCTGGAAGGGGTGGGTTCACAAGGTCGATGTTTCTTGTAGCTCTACTTCTTCCAAAGAAATTATGTCCTGCTCATGGTCTAATTTTTCTATAAAGTAACAACCTTTATTAAGTAGGGATTCTTAATAAAATGTCACACACATCTCCTCGGGAATTCCCACTTCAGAAACACTTTCAAAACCATCGATAACCACCCTTCCGGTCACATCAATGAGCATATTTTCGAGATCTGTTAATGGTTTCTCCGGAGAACCACCTCCAGTTTTAACGGCAGATATTTTTAATGTTCGGGCTCGTTTACGGACTGCCGATTTCCAGTCGATAAATATCTAAACCCAAAATTTCAATTTCTTTCAATAATTTTAAAACACTTCAAAACTAAAGAAGAAAACTTAATTTATACATTATTTGTTCAGGTACCTACCCGTTTCCAGGCTGATTTAGATTTCTGTGGGCCACCCACACTATCGTAAGCTTTTCCGACGTATCTTCAATAACATTTGGATTATCAGTCGAAAATTTATTTGTTCTAAATGGTTCGTTTGCCCTCAGCTCATCTAAAAACAACATATGTTGTTTTTTGAGCGCATTTCTTCTTATTCGGTGTGTTTTGTCTGTACATTTATATTTATGATTTAAGTAGATTTTAAGATGTACCTTTTGTCTTTTTTATAAATTAGTCATAAGCAACTTTGGTTCCCAAGCGCAGTGTACGTGACAATAATGTGTAGCCGGAGATTAAGTTGCCCGCTTCAATGAATACCTTTGTGAGCCGTAAAACGGCGCCAGCTTTCTGCGGCTGTACAATGGAAGATTGACGGCCGATGTTTATTTTGTGCCAATTTGTTTTGCGATATTTGTGAACCTCAATCTTCGGTTACCGGGTCTGTACCAGTCCGTGCCACCCTGCTGTAGCGTACCATTGGTCAAGTGCCGTGGCGGTAATTTTGTGGCCAATGGCGTTTAATTTAAGTTGTTGTTGGGGATGCCCCTCTGGCTTCCAAAGGTTTTAAAAAGCGTTAAGTTTAGATTTAGAGTTAGTACCGTACTTCGTACAAAAATGATTGTTAACAACCAAGCAGTTCGAAGGTAAACCCACCTTCGCCCGAACACAGTGTTTCAGTCATATCGCGCACTCTATAGATAACTATAATAATATATATAAGTACTGAAGACAGTAAAATGAAATTGCAAAAGGCCCAAACATTGACATCTGTTAAATTAATTCGTATTCTCGTTGTTAAGCGACGAGCCGAGAGCGACGAGTGTTGCACGTTAAGGTTGTACTAGTTTTATTAAAAACATGGAAAAGTCGTTAGACTGCGCTAGCGTTTAACGATAGTTGTTACAGAATACGATAATATGATCAAATAGTGGTTAAAGGAGAACTCACCCAGGAAATAAAAGTCTATGAAACTGGCATCCTTTCAATATTTGGTACGTTTGTGATTTTTTTTAAATTAGTGATTCCATGTTACAGCGTTTATAAATAAATCATTTAATACACATTTGAAAGGTTAACGACAACCTTAACACATTAATTGTTCGATTCACCTTCTTATCTTTTCCATCCATCATCGTTCACTGCCCAAAACCGTTTTTTCCCTACTTTCACTTCGTTTTTGCACGTACACCTAATATCGATTTATTCTCATACTATACAATACACAAGTTTATCCTTATACTATACAAAACACATGGTAACAAATTCATACATTGCCAACGACCTTGCGATCACTGCAATATGTTTAATGTGCATATTTGATACAGACCTAAGATGTTAGCAAAACTGTCGTGGTTCACATTGTAAAAGTTAGAACTCAGGTGAGAAAACTTTTAGCTTGCAACCCAAAAATGGCGAACTTAACGGAACTTGCAACGGTAAATTAACCGACCACAGCGCAACAAACAAAAACAAATGCGCGTACAATATAAATTCAAATACGGATATTTTAGAGTTAACATATAACACAGGCACTTGTAAAAGCAAAATTTAATGGCAAATCGAAAGGTAGGAGAAGCTTAATAAATTGAATCCAGAATAACATTTCTTAACAACGCGTATAGTGCAGAGATGTACCTACACTTAGTAATGCAACAACAAATAAAACTCAAGCAGGCATAGGCTACCTGTGATACAATAACTGCCTACTTTGTAAATTTCCCCATCAGTTTTGAGATGGCAAAATACCAGCCCATTTAACTAATACTCCGTTTTACAAATATTACATGTACGCAATAAGATAAACATATAAAAATGGATATTAATGGATTTACCTCCACTTCTTTCATACACTGATATTACTTTTATTCCTCTGGCTTCATTCACTAGTTATTGGTCTAGTTATTTTGCTATTTCTTTTAAAGGGGGCAAGCGATTGAATTTACTTTAATTCACTGTCAACAGATGCCACTGCGTCAATTGATCCTGATTGCAAGGAGGCGGCACATGCATGCAAAAAAAGACGCTTAAATGATGTGTTGCACTAGTGTAAACCAATTTTGGTAACATGGAGGTTCAATCAAATAGAGGAAGCCACTTGTTCCAGAATAAATACAACGTTTTGTTTGTATTATAGTTGAAGGTCGAAATAAATAAATACGGTTTGAAAGTAAAACTACCACGGGATTATCACAAAAACATGAAACAAGATTAATCTCGATTACGCGTTATTATTCTTTATCAGAAAAACATAAATTAAAAATTAGTTATTTAGTTGCATGAAACTGAAGTAGCATAAACAATACTGTTATTGTTAACACCGACACCGTATAGGTGAACGTACGTCGCCGAAATTACCTAGTACCACAGAAAACTAGTACTAACATTTGTTTTCTAGTAGGTTACTACTAAATTTAATTTATTTGAGGTGGCGATTTAACTAGCGAAATGTAGTTTATTGTTCATTGGTGAAGTGAATATCCATATCGTCGCATCCAGAATTTGCAATTCGACTAAAAAAACTTGCGATTTAGGGTAAGTGACAATGTCCGAGAATGATAAGCCTCTTTTATGACATAACGCACGGACAAATATTTACATCAGTTTCTGTATAGACGCTGACGAAGCAAAGACCATTCTGTGAAGTCCGTTGGCAACGGCGGCGTGTCAGCAGAATTCGGAGCATTAGCAGGCGACACGATAACGTGCACACTTACCATTCCGTTCTTTTATAAATAACTTTCTTTGTGAATTTACATATATGTTTTTATACGTTATTAATTAAAAGAAAAATAATAAAGTGTAGTTAACAAATATAAAGATAATACACGTACCTAAATTGAAATATATCAATTAGAAAACACAGGTGCTATTCATGAAATGCTAATCTAAAACAGGGAGAAAATATTATGGTTTTAACCAATGATTTCACGTGGTAAAATGGAAAGTATTTTTTGATATTATGAGAAAATCATCTAAAAATTACAGGCACAAGCG
The DNA here is from genome assembly GCA_030710515.1 of Abscondita cerata. Taxonomy (NCBI): domain Eukaryota; kingdom Metazoa; phylum Arthropoda; class Insecta; order Coleoptera; family Lampyridae; genus Abscondita; species Abscondita cerata. Next base: position 396,438 of record JALBCR010002156.1, on the reverse strand, counting down.
CTATCTCTTGACAAAATTTTTTACTACGATTTACCTACATTACTCTTATGGGCAATAATAAACGTTCATTAATAACAGTTGCATTTTACTTTTAGAATATTCTCAAAAGACTTACGTCGCCTAGATAGCAATATCTCAAACATGTTACAAGCACCAACAAATTGAGCCACTGGTTTTGTCTTAATTACAATAAGAAATTTGTCACTAACAACGTCGACTATTTGTTTATTTTTTTAATAAAATTGCAGACTTTTGCGCTCTTAATTATTAACAGTCATGTTAATAAAAGATTGATTATTCTTGGCATGAATTTGAAGGTAAACCATTACGTTATACGCGATTTTAACTAACGTTACGCCTTATGGTAAAATAACATGTAAGTTTGCCCTCTTAACAATCGTTAAAAATAAAACAGCTTATAGAACCTATAACAAAACGACTTCACAGCATTTCTGCCAACTAAAGTTGGGTTTTGGGTACATACCAAAGAATAAGTACTATACCACAGAAAAATAATTACTTTTATATTTATAAGTAGTTTTCTGTGACTATACGAACGTACATACAAAGTTACCAGGTGTGTTTTGATAACCACTACCCAACACACCAAACCTAACCCCACTTTAAACTAAAATATGTTAAACTGGATAATTTTACTGTGAAAGTAAAATGATTCTTAGACTTGGACACTTAATTTCGACGTACAATTACGTAAGATGTAAGTATTTCATAATCAACAACTATCAATTATAGAAAAGACATAGGTATTCATCAAGCAACATCTTCCAAATCAAAATGGGATTTATTAACCGCAGTCTGTGTAGAACGAAGGCCAGTGATTTCACCTTTATTAAACGAACTCGAAGAGAAATATCAAACTTTATTAACTCAGGTTGAATTTGAAAGCAGCTTAAATCAGATCATGAGCTTCAGCATGAGAATGATTTGTAAGTTAATCTTCACAACACTATTGAGATGACAATTTTACAACCTTAGAAAGCAACAGGAACTATTAAAAAGGAGAAGGTGATTTAGATATAACCGCTAAAGAGACTGCTCAGGACTTTTTAGATGCTTGTAATGAAGAATTAGCCAAATTTAAATTTGGAGATAGAATTACAAAAGAAGATCGACTTAATAATACTAAATCTTTAAACAGAAAGCTAGATAAGCATCTTGTTTTGTTGTTGAAGCAAAAATTAGGTAACGAAGAAGTGTTTCTATTGCCACAAGGTGCGAGGCAAGAGGGCGAAACCTTGAGACAGGTATTTGTAATTTTTCATTTGTTGACGTAAATCTAGGTTTCATTTTGAAGACGGCAGACAGAGTTGTAAAAGAATCTTGCGGACCTGATCTAAAAATTCAATTTTATGGAAATGCTCCAAGTGGATTTTACAAATACACTTATCCTAGTAAGGTGAAAAAAGAAACTGAGACCGTTGGAGCAAAGGTACTAATACCAGATTTCCGAATTGAAATAATTACATAAGCTTACAGGTGTTTATATACTTCGCCAGATATTCTTCAGGAAAACCTATTGAAAACATTGATTTTAAATGGTTGGATAGGGTTGAATTGGAAAAAGAGTTACATCCCAAGTATCATTACACTATTTCCAACTTTCTTATAGATGAAAAACATTAATCACATTTATTTTAAACTAATAATTATATTTATAATTTATTTGGAGAATAACTTTATTTAATTGAATTTGTACATTTCCCTCTGTATACTATAAATAAATAACTTACAAATGTATTTATTTAAACTTACATTTAAGTGATACAAACTTCCAAAAATGTTGCAAATGCAAAACTATTGTAGCAAATACAAGAATTAAAAATATTAAGATACATTTACTTAAAATCAAAGTTTACATTTTTGACCTTTCCTTGTTATATCAATGTATGGTTGCACTAACGGATACATTCCGTGACTGCTCTTAAAGTTAGTAACATCATGAATTACGTTCTGTGATAGTGGGGCTTCTTGAATTTCGATTTCTTTCAAAGTACCCGCTCCACCATTCGCTTTAGATAATACGTGAACGGCAACTTTACGTCGTTCTTCAGCGGTATCTTCCAACATTTTCTAAACATACTGAATTATTAATAGTGCATTTGAATCCAACACTTACCTGATAGAATTGAACGATGTCGTCTTTGGTTACAGTTCTAAGGTAAGCAACTTCAACTTCGGCTCTGTTGAAATGATACTGTTGTGCAGTAATTTCGCTCCAAAATATGTGTGACTGTGCAGTGAGCTGTTTAGGTTTTTTCTAAACGCTGCAGCCGCTAGCACATCTTTGTGCCTTTCAAATTCTTCTGCGGTCATATTTTTCAATATGTTTCTGCAAATTAATTTCGATTCAGCAATCGACCTTTTCCACCAATGTATGTGCAATTAGTACATTATAATAATAAAATATTTTAATATTGATACATTTGTTCATTCTCCGAATAAAAATGTGCATGGGAACCTCATTGAGAACAATGAATTGGTTAGTTAGTACTTACAAGCGTTCCTCTTAAAAACTCTTCTATTCTAAAATCGACCACAGATGGATGCTTATCCGACTGGACCAGTACCCGCAAACCATGAACCCCATTAAACTTTTCTAATTCCGCTAAACACAATATATCCTAATTGTTCCTGAAAAATATGACAATTAATATAGGAACTACAAACTAGTGGTGGCAACAAAAATCGATTTTCGATTACTCGCAGTTTTTGGAAAACTCGAATCTATAGTCAACTTTTCTAATAAATTTTTAAAATTTGTTTTCAAAGTAGGTTTTTAAGCTTCGATTTTTTAAATTGGTTCTTAAAATAGTGTTATTTATCAATTGTAATGGCGAATTTAGATGATGTTACTAATATTAATTAATTTTTTTAAAAATCCGGAAAAATCGCAGAATAAAAAGCTGCCAGAAAAAAAATACACGCATAAAAAACCAGCGGGCAGAAAGTCAATGTAAGTCATTTTAAAAAATAACAAATGATGGAACTTTTGATACCTTAGCGCAGAGGCCCGGCTCGAGTAATTCTTACTCACTGGGGCAATATTTGAGGAAATAAATGTTCATCATGAGCCGTTTACGGTTAGAACTCTATTTCAGTTACTTAAAGGCGTCACTTAAATAACGTTTCTAAGCACTGATATCCAAATTTTGTCAATACAAGTTGATTTTTTCTTACTTATTCATATTATTTGTATTTCGAGCAAATGTTTGGATGTGGCATGTTTTTCTGCTTCGAAAAAGCATTAAGAAATTATTTTAATCCAATTGATTTTAAAAAATAGATTTTAAAAACCTATTTTGAAAATCGATTTTAATATACGATTTTCGAAATATAACCAGTTAACTAATTTTCTCGGTTAATCGAAATTATTTCTGATAACGATTAATCAATTTTTGTTTTCAACGTTTACACACGACCACTATAAACCACCGAAAAATACCTTGGTTCGCAAAACATCGAAGCAAGGTTCTTGAATAATCTGAGCAAAGAGTTCCAATAGTATATTGTCTGTCGTATTTTGCAAACCACATTGATAGTATACTTCAACACAAGAAGATTTGTGAATTTCGTTGTCAACACAGTACAAGTAATCGCAGTTATTTTCCAATTCAAGTTCCCTGTTTAATAATAATTGACGAGGTAGTAAAGGCGTAACATTAATTTGTGTCATGAAACGATTTTCTACAATATCCACCATTTCTAAAGCTTTTTTTTTGTTCATATTACCATGAACTAAACATTCGATGTGCATTTTAGAAAGCATTTGCGAATAAATTGTTCCAATCGCTTCAATAGTAAGTTCTAAAAAAAACTTCTGTAGTCAATGACAGGAATCATTTTTACTTACGCTCAGTCGCAGCTAGTAATTCTTGCTTTGTCCAAGACTGTTCACACAATAATACTGTCAGATAATAAACCGCATGTTGGTAAGGTTGCTCCATTGCAAAATTTTTTAACGATCTAATATACTGCGAACATAACATTACCACTAATTCTAAAACTTATAACAACGCTACGTTCTCCTTAAAGATTTCAAATCGCTCGATTTATCTTAAAATCTGTTAACTTTCGATAATTTTATCAAGCAAGATGTGTTGTTTTTCCGTGTATCCGCCTAAGACTAGCTAAAATTTTAATTGATTATTTGCAATTTAAATCAAAGGGACACTTACAATCAAACCTGACTTGGAGTTCGATAACTCCCATTTCAAACCGGTAATTTCGGCTGCGTAAACGTATTCGGATAAAGCATCTCTAAATAGCTGCACAAACATGTGATTCAAATTACAATTTATAGGATCTAAGTAAGCTAGAGGGCTGCAAGGAATGAATCAGAAATAAATAATTTGTAAAATTTAGCTTGGTTACCTAACAAAGTCAAACATAATATTAGCTTTAGGCATAAGTACTTATCATCTTGTTTGAACCAAATTCGCGATAAAGCAGTGTCTTGAACGATGATCGGATGTTCTGTTATCTGGAAGAAGAGAATTAAATACTACACTAACACTGACGGAACAAAAACATACATCTTTATCGAAAGGATAAAGATCAAAATTGGTAGCAACGAAATCGTTCTTGTCTGGAATCCGTAGCTCGGGACACAAACCGCAATTTTCCCACTCCTAAAACAAAAGTTTTAACTTTCTGAATGTGGGGTTAATGTGTCATACCTGCTTGACTTCTTTGGAAATTTTTTCTAATTTATAATCGGTGCCATACCACGGTTCCTTATCGTTTACGTCCAAAGCGAACTTTTGGAAATCACACCTACTCTAACATTGTCTGGTGTAAAATCGTTTTAGAAGATTAGTGATTATATCAGGTCTCCACTCAGATAACAGAAAATGAGAGATTAATACTTCTTCCATTGGATATTCCTGAATTTTCAATTGTTAAAAACGATACACGCACTTGCCAATTTTAGGATCTTACATGCAAGTAGTGTACATTTCCTGCAATGTACGTGCGAGGTGACTCTTTATCCTTAAATCTAAATATCATGGCCGATATCTGCTTTTGTTCTTCTTGAATCCATTCTAAAGGCCCATGAGTTTTCATCATATTTAAGTACTGTAAAGATCAAAAGTTTTTCTATATTCAATACTTATAATTAACTTTGATAAACCGTAGCCTATAATGTTTTTAATTTTGTATGTTAATTTATATTTTTAGGAACAGGTAAACCAAATGAAAGCATATAACGAAACCTTCGCTTTCACGCTGGGTGGGTCCCTATTATGATGAAGCTAATAAAAAACCATATGTTATCGATTGAGAAAAAGTTTTTGAATGAGTGACAAAATCCTCGCATCTCATGATTTACCGGCACATTGAGTTAATCTGGAAATCATCAACCTGGTTGATACGCCGGGTAGAAACGGTACAAATTCAAACGCGAGACAAATGGAACGCTTGTATTTTCGAAAGCAATCAATATATACCGAAGCAATTTTCGTAAATGGCTCATACAAGAGAAAACACTATGCTTTTTTTCTATTTCGACACTGCAATGACTTTGTGATACTCTATTGGTGTGAAATAGCGTGTGGTTTCCATTAATTAACACACTAGTAGCACGCTAACAAAAGCGAGTGCACAGTCATAAAGAAACTAAACAAAATATGGGTAACCGTACCGGTAAAATAGATAGTAAAATAAATACTAGGTGTTATGAAATGGAAAATGAATTGAAGATATATGAAAATAAAAAGATAAACGATGAGTTAGACAAAGATGACAACGATGCAAATAGAGATTAAAATGGAAGAAGAAATTGAAGTGGAAATACAAATGAACATAGAAGAAGAATGTAAATGAAGATAAAAAGAAACTGAAACGGAAATGAATATGAAAAATGAATTTGAATATAAAAGGAAGATAAAATTAAACTGAAATCAAGACGAATACACTAAAGATGGAAATAAAAAACGATTTGAAAGTAGAAAACGACATGAATATAGATGAAGAAAAAAGTAGAATTGATAACAGAAGTTTGCAAATGCAGGAAATTAAATACAGAGACAGATGAACATTTACCAAAAGAGCAAGTTGATATAGAAATGAAAATCAAGGATGAAATTAAATGGAAAATAGTGGAAGGAATTACAGAAGATATCGTGTTAAAGGTAGATAATAATGCTAAAGAAAGCGAGAAGGAAAGAAAACTAGAAATCAAAGTGAAAAAGTGAGAAATAAAATTATGAAGAAAAGGAATGAAGTGTGGTTAGCACAACGTAAACGAAAACTGTAAGGAAGAATAAATGGATAACATGAATTACTCAGTAAAATTAAGAGGTAACAAATAAAAAAATGGAAAAATCAACAGACGATGGAAAGAAGAAAAGTCCAAAACCAAGAAGAGAAAATGTTAGGATGAAATTAAAAGGAAGTGTCCGAAGGGAGGGAACAAAAATGAAAAACGACGAAGGTAGGAAGGATGTGGGAACACGGCATAAACTGTAAATTAAAAATTAATTAGAAAGATTAGGATAGAAAATGAGTTTAAAATTGAATTTGGCAATAAATAGGACATGAGTAGGATAGATATTTGAAAAATAAAAATTAAGCTTACTTAAAAATATATGAATATAATAAATAAAGGTCGGTTTACATCCGACGAGCGAATGCTGTTTTTATCCCCACTCTATCAAATCCTTTTAGTATAAACAGACGTAGAGCATTCTTTCGTTGTTCTGTCTGCGTTCGCAAGGATTCGATGGAATATTCTAAGAGTGCTCGCTCGCTCGCTCGATGTAAACGGCGCTAGAGCGTGCGAACAGTTGCTTAGAGCGTTCTTACGTGTTCGCTCCCGAAGCGATCTCTTCAAAGCGTTCTTGTGTTCTAACAAAGAACATCTGTTCGGCTGATCTAAACAAGTAGTGCAAGAATTCTAGTTCTTGGTTCTAATTCTAGCTCGTTGATATTTTGGTGTAAACGCTGAAAACGAGCTTTCGTTTACACTAAAAGATCAAGACAGAATGCATTTGTTCTAGCTCTAGCTCTTTGTTCGTTTGATGTAAATCGACCTTAACATAGGAATAAATAAGGTTAGTAATAAAAAGAAGTTGTAGGTTGGGAGGAAGGGTAACTTATGATGAAAAGTTATTTTAAGTAAAGTTAGTGGTTAGTTATATAATATTTTGAAAAGGTTAGTTTGAGAAGTTATTTTAGAAATTATTTTAAAAAAGGTTACTTATACAGGGTGTTGCAAATTAGTAGGCCAAGCCATTAACCACACATTTTTTGAGATAAAATAATTGGACTTTTCTGATGCCACTTTTAATTTGGGAGTGCTGTTTTCGAAATACAGGGTGTCAAAATAAAATTTGAAAAATTGATTTTTATTAATAACTCCCGTACTTCTACAGATATTTATTTGCAATTCGGTACAGATGTTTCTTTCAAGTCTACACACTTCCTGTATAGTTTTAGTGAAAATAATTCAAACACAAACGGCGAGGGAGGGCGGTTAGGTTATATTGACCCCCAATCTTTTTCTACGCACACCTATGGTATCATAATATTTTTTTTTTGATATAGCATTTAATTACCTAACTTTCTTCCCTCTTGTAAAATTTCGAATTGAGGCTTGGTTTACAAGATATTACAACTTTATTACAGAGCGGTTATAACAAAATGCATTAACATAATTGAGAAGATTTCTAAGTAGGCTTTGAAAACAGCAAGTAACTGGACGTTTAGTTGACAAAATATTTTGTTATAACCGCTATGTAATACAGTTGTAATATCTTGTAAACCAAGCCTCAAATCAAAATTTTACAAGAGGAAAGTAAGTTAGGTAATTAAAAGCTATATCCAAAATATATTATGATACCATAAGCGTGCGTAGAAAAAGATTGGGAGGTCTATATGAACACCGCCCCTCGCCGTTCGTGCTTGAACTATTTTCACTAAAATTATACAGAAGATATGTCGACTTTACAAGAAACAATTGTACCAAATTGCAAATACAGATCTGTAGAGGTACGGTAGTTATTAATAAAATCAATTTTTCAAATTTTATTTCAAAACGACATTCCCAAATTAAAAGTGGCATCAAGAAAGTCCAATTATTTTAGCTCAAAAAATGTGTGGTTAATGGCTTGACCTACTAATTTGCAACACCCTGTATTGTTGTTTAACGTAAATTTAAGGTAATTAAAGTTTAAAATTTCTAAAAACCGACTTAATTAATTTAAGAAAGAAATTAAATTTATTCGTTTAAAATTTTCGTTTAGTTGCAATAAATGGTTAAGAACGGATGTTTAAATTTTGGTAGGGTTTCAAAGTGTCCAATGCTTGGAACGCAAAAGGTATTTCTTAAGTAACAATGTTTAAATGCATATCGTTATCTAAGCGATAACTTAGAATGCATAACACACTCGTGCCGGTAAAGCCAAGTATTTCTGTACAGTAGCATACACGCACAAACGAACACCTGATGCAATATATTCGGGAATTAAACCGTGGAATCGTAATGAACATTTAAAACCAAAAGAGAAATAAACGAAAAAGTACGGAGAGAATGTAGAGAAAATGTGAAGATTTCCCAATTCGGCAAATTTTCAACTAGCGTCAAGGTTGATTAAAGCTTGTATTACATTATACTTTTTCGTCTAGAAACTTTGACAAGTTTGTAAACTTGATGAACTTGCACAAAACTTTGATAATGTAATACGGAAACTCCGTCCAAGTTTTGAAACTAGAAGCGGACCAAGTTTTCATCAAAGTTTACTTACTAGACTTGCGTGCTGGATCGAATTTAAGAGCTACCAACACTTACTCATAAACTAGTTACTTATGTGTTTTGATGTTTGTTTATTTCTACTATGTGCTTCTACGGTTATAGCGTTAAAACACGGAGTTCTTTTTAATTTTATTTAGGAGGTCTTACAACGCACGTTACAATTACAGTCAAAATATTGTTTATTTTTCTTAAATTGGTAATTACTTGTTAACACTTCTATAGAGTTTGCGCAATAAAATTATAAAATCACACGAACAAAGTTGGAAGGATTTCTAGTTTAGTATCCCGTCTAGTTTACAAACTTGTCAAAGTTTTCTAGACGAAAAAAGTATAATGTAATACAAGCTTTAGTTTATAAATAAAATCATAATGAATGTAAAATACTATCGATAAGTGCTGCGACATCTAGGGCCGATGTTAACGTATTAAAGCAACTACGTTGACAGATGTGCAAGCAGTTACATACATAAGCCAACTAAGTGTCGGCAAATATAACAATCTCGAATCGCCTACTGTAATTTCGCAAGAGATTATAACAATTAAATATACAGTGTGTCCGCGGAATGCGGTACGCAATAGAGAAAAAATTTATTATTTATTTTACGATCAAGTCATTCTTTATAAAAAGTTCTGCTTTTAGACCACATGCGTTAATAAATTAGGAAAGTATAAAAATGCTTCAAGGAATAAGTACCATTTTAATTTTTACACAAATTTTATAAAACAAAGTTTTTTATAAACTAAAGTAAATTCTAAATACGCATTTTAAAATTTCAAAATTATTCTACATAACTACTTCCCAACTTGACACACTTTTCCGCTAATTTAATATTATTTTATTTTTAAAAATTCAGTTTTGTTTCAAAATTAGTATTCAGACTTAATGTTACTTTATAAATAATTTTCTTATCGTGAATTCATTTTCCCAAAAAGCAGAACTTTTTATAAAGAATGACTTTTGGTCATAAAATGAATAATTTTCCCTATTGGATACCCCAATCCGCAGTATATGACCCTTCGACGCCTTCGTAATTAGTAATGCAATTGAAAGAAATTGTATTTATTTAGTATTGGTTAGGAACAATTAAATACACCATGTACTTCTATATCAATGTTTCTGGCGGCGTGCCAATACTTAATTCTTTTAGACACATTAGAACAAACAAACACACAAAATATTAGGATAAAATGGAAATATAGAAACATTTGCAACTGAATAATACATACTTCTAATACCTAATTGTTTGAAAACTTACTTGAAAGACTAATTTTATGATGTCGTTAGTATGAAACATTCCTTCTTCTGTTAAATCCACAGATATAGCAAAGAAACCCATTCCTCTTGCAGCTGGGCGGCTTCCAGCTACTAAGTTATTGGACCACCCTCTTGATTTTAACACTGAGAGCAAGCTGCCTGGTCCTTCATGGCCTACCAAATGACTAATGTAATTGCCAGGCTATAAATTAATAAATATTTTTATAATAAAATTAAAGTTTAACTTGGTGTATAAAATATTAAAGCTATAGTATAGAACATCTATGAGTTAATGACTTTTTCCCAGTTTATTAGAATTAGATTCAATTTCAAAAGTTTACTTAATTAAAGACAATCCTCGAAGTAAAATAAGAGTAAAAGTTTTAAGTTTCCTTCTAAAAATTTTGAAAAATTATTAAATTGGTAGCCTTGTTCATGGCTTTGAGGTTATGTTTAAACAGCAAAGGAAATGTATTCCAAACAAGAAGAAATAGATACCTACGAGCATATCGACTCCCCAATTAATCTATATTAATAATAATATACCAACGAAAAACAAGAGACCTTTTCAATGAACAATTCTGTGTTGGTTGTGAATGTGTCAACTTTGCAATGTCAGTCTAATTGTCAATGTCTACTGCGAAGTGGCGCAATTTACATTGCCCCATCAGATTTACACAACTTAGACGATTATCAGGTCACAATTCGTGACCGAATTATCCTTTATACGAATGCAATGATAATTGTACATGCTATCAAGTTTGTCAAAATCGATTGGTACAGTTTCGTCCAAGAAATGGTTTGGCGATTCGTGAATGTAAATCAAGTAGTGGTAGAACAAAAGGTCTGGGCTTAATCACAACAACGTACATTAAAAAGAGGAACTTTATTTGCGAATATGCGGGAGAAGTTATTACCAAAGATGAAGCACTGCAAAGGCATACTTTTAATGAAGAACACAGTTTAATGAATTTTATTATATGTGTCAATGAAGACTTTGGAGATAAACGTACAAGCACTTTTATAGATCCTTCTAAATTTGGGAATATAGGCCACGCTACATTAATCATAGTTGCGAACCGAATTGCGATTTATTCATATTTAGAATAAATAACTTAATACCTAAAGTGTGTATTTTTTCCAAAAAGACATTAGTGCATGTTCTGAACTTACTTTTGATTATGGCATTATTCGGGGACCCACACATTAAAAGGACAAAAACTGGTAGAATGTTTATGTGAAAGTAAATCATGTAAGGGATCCATGCCATTTCATACATACTTTTAATTTAATGAAAGAAAATTTTCTCATTAAAATCACTTTAGAATGTAATATTTTCTTAATAAATTGAAAATACTTACAGAAGACTTGTAATATGCCAAAAGGTCGGGTAGGGAAACACTATATTTAAATTACGTATATCCTTTATAGGAACAATATAACCACACGTTCCTAATTGTTCTTGTCCAAACGGATGTTCCTCCCACCTTGGTGCAACTACACCCTTATCTTTTACAGGAGAAAATAGCCTTATAATGATTTCTTCTAGTTCATCTAAAGTTTCTAAAAATTAAAAACAACAAAAATTTGTAGTTAAATAATTAATTCAGTTACCTTTTTCCCAAAACAGCCAAAGCCATTATGTTTGAAGAATACCAAGTATCATGAAACTTAAGCAACTCAGTTCTCACACTAACATCTTTTTCCTTAGGTATGTGAAACAAAGTGTCCTTATTTCCTGTTCCAAATTTATGATAAGGATGTTTGGGATTGCAAGTTGCTTTATCCAACTGGTCTAATCTCCATACATCACTTGCAATATTTTTCTCGTGTTCAGAATTAACAGCATTAAGTTCTCTTTCGGTGGCAGATTCCGTAAACAATGGTGAAATAAAAAATTGCGCAAATCTATCTAAAGTATTTTGTAAATGATCAGGTACAATATCAAAATAATACACTGTGTGATCTGGATAAGTAGCTGCATTACTGTTACCTCCATGCTCACTTAAAAATTTACTATAATCATTTTCGTTGGATATTTTTCAGTACCTAAAAACAACATGTGTTCGCAGAAGTGAGCTAATCCTGGTATATGGTCGGATCACTTAAATAGCCTGCAAAAAATTAAGAATAGCAATATGGAAAGGTGAAATAGGAGACTGATTACCAATATTAACATCTAAAGCAGCAGCCGACTTATCAGTTGTTGATCGCTGACTAACAAAACTTTCATATTATTATTAAGTACTAAGCCCCTGTATGATCTCTTGTCCTCAGCTGACTTAATGATGTTATCATAACGTTGCAATACGGATCCAGCCATCGTATTTTTGAAATTGAGTGACAATTGGTAACTATTATGACAAAAACTGGTAAGTTTTTTAACCACAAGTCATACAAACCTAACCTAAGAATTTACCTTTTTGATAAAATTAATGATTGTCTACTGTTTTGCAAAATAAAGAAGGTTGACCTTATCAAATGCATTCAAGTGTGGAATTTAATGTTAATTTATAAATCATACAAACTTAGCGTAAATTTGACAATTTGAAAACGAACACGTAACGAACAACTTCTACATGTGGCAATCAATACATTACCTATTATACTTTAAAAACTTGTAACTGTAATACGCAGACGGCGGTAATGTTATTATCAAACCGATTTTTAAACATTTTATCCTATTGTACATTAGAATACTATAAGAGTCAAAAAAATATGAAAAAAATGTTCGCCCGAGCAGGGACTTGAACCCTGGACCCTTGGATTAAAAGTCCAATGCTCTACCGACTGAGCTACCCGGGCTATTGAGGAAGTGTAGTGTTACAATTTATTTCAGTGAAAGATTTGTCAAATTGTTCTGTATGTAACTAGAAATATCAATCAAATTGTAGTATAATCTATAATAAATTGGTAGTTATAGTTTTACTATGAGTCCCAACAATCGATTCAAAGCGTAAATACTTTCCCGGCTTTACTCTTTACAGAATCAGCACTTATTCATAAGCTTTTTTTTGTAAGGGAAAATCCTTTTTTTTTTTTTTTTTTTTTTTTTTTTTAATTATTTAAAATCAATATCAAATTCGAACAAGTAATGAGTTTATTAAAAACGTTCTCTTTATTATCTACTTTAACAACACTATGACATTACAAGAATAAAACTTCTTGCGTTTATAATTACACAATTGCACCATTTCTTAAATATTTAAATGTCAAGGTACATAATACGTGCTGGCAGTTAATTGTTTCCGTCCTAATTAATTACTATGACTAAATAAAACTAGTGCCTAAAAAGTCTTTCTAAGTTGTGCTCTTTTTAATTTCCTGAATTAAAAATCATTTTTCTTTAAGCAATTATAGCAACATAAAATGAATCCAGTATCACAGACTTCAATTACATGTATTTCTCATGCACAACCTGAAAAACACTATATATAATTACCGGAAGTACAAATTGTAAAACTGATTATATTTAGTTGCACTATATGTACATTTTTATGGATTTAAGATTGATTTGGATGCAAACTAGCATATATTGGAGCCGCTTTTGCCTTAGCAAGTTCGGACGCATTTTTTGCGGCATCTTTTAATTTGCTTTTTGTTGTGGCAATGCTGTGAACAGGTATAGTTTGTGAATTATGTGGAGGGAACATGTTTCCTAACACATAATTAAATCCTCCAACCTAAACAAATTTATGCATAAGAATATCGGAAACAACCTAATACTTGCCATTTTGTTGCAATTTTTCTTGAACCTTTCATAGCCGAATGCGCATATAGCTCGACCCAAACCTTTAATTTGTGAATCTATCCAGGCTGAACGTATTGCTACTGTCTTGCCTGGGAATTCTTCACTTTCCTTATAAATAACTTTTTCTGTGACGCTCTAAACAAGATATAAAATAAAAGTTATGTAATTAAAATCAGGCACTAACCATGACTTTTAGATAACCCAAATTCGAGTGTAAGTGGTAAGAGTTTTGGTTTGAGGATCTACTATGGACTCTTCAATGATGTTCACATTTTTGGTGGTGATGAATCTATCAGCCCACTTAGGACTAGGATTAGTTTTACGTATAAGTCGTTTAGAAAACAGCTTTCCAGAACGTACTTCGCGTAAAACCGTATCCTCTGTTAAAACGTGAGTGCTGTAAGTTTACACATGTATCTGTGAAGAGTTCGAAATAAGTTTTGCCTACCTGTTCGGATTAGGGTATTTCTGCCAAAAAGCTTGAGCGACTTGGTCCCAGGTGAAGTTGAAAACAGTTGTGGCTTCAAAATAACGTGGCATTACGAAGTTTTTAATTGAAACTCAAAGAAAACAAAATTAACAACTGGTTTTGTTGGTTAAGATTTATTAACAAATGACATAAATTAGATTTAACTCGCAAATAATAATTTTGGCGCTTGTAATAAATTTACTTAAATTAAAACACTGAATTTTGCCATTGTGGTTGAAATTTCAATTACTTTTGTTAAAAAATCACGTAGACAAACGTACGTTGGAATGTTGTTAAAATGAATGGACTGGACTTAGTGCCTAGTGGGAAGGGAATTTTGACATCGTAATGATTGAATAACTTTAGGGAAATTCTGTTAATACATTTTTATTTTTATTTAATTGAACTACAATTTATACAATTCTTTTATTATTTTATCTGTATTACTATAAACAACATTGATATTATTAATACAATTTATTTAACTAGTTTACAGCAAAATATTTCATTCCGTAAGCAAGGTCCCATGGTGTAATGGTTAGCACTCTGGACTCTGAATCCAGCGATCCGAGTTCAAATCTCGGTGGGACCTATTTTTATTTTTCATTATATAAATAAATTTTTAAGATTTTTCTATAATGTCATATGTCAACAGTAGTTTTTAGATTTTTATTTCTCAACTCGATGAAAATTACCGCCACATTCGCCTAATATCAAATAAATATCTGGGTACTCGCGAAAACTGTATGCCATGATTTTTCTCAAAACCGAAAGCACAAAACTGAAGAAACACACAAGGAACAAAGTAACTTATAAGAATGATATAAGCGAATAGTAACTAATAAATAATGAGTGAAACAGAAGTTTTACGAAAATATTAGAAAAATGACTTTTACAAATATCAAAAATGACAATAATTAATTCGTCAATCATACATCAAGCTATCAATTTTTTATTATTACATTTTAAACATCAATCCACCTTATAATGCATAGTTGCAACATCTTCCAAAACTATAAATCATGAAGATTTTGCATTCTTAAATATTAAATTAATACATAAACTATTACCGAAATGTTATAATTTATATTTGATTACTTATTTTAATTGTTGAACTATGTGTTGTTGATACAATTTCAATGCAATTCTCAACCATAGTCAAAAAATTTTCAAAGTTTAAGCATTAATACCTTCTTAACCGAAGAGTTAACACTAAAACGGTATCAGAGTTTTTGCTTATTTTTCAACGTAGAATAACGTGGTGTAATTATTAGGCGCATGTTTTAATACACCCTATATATTATATACACCACAAATTTTAACATCATTTTTTTTACCTTTTTCGGCGAATTAAACTTAGTATGTAGGTTATAATAAAGCAAAAAAAAACTTTGTCGGAAATCCGGTCGGCCGTCCATTCCTAAACCAGATATCAGGAAAACCTCGAAGTAAATATAAGTACCTATGTATACAAGTCACGTGCACATTTGGTTTGAAGTCGCCATGATAAAAAAAGAGGTGCAAAGACGCAGCTATCTCTGTCACGTGACGCGTGGAAAAATAACAAAAACTACTTCAATTCAGCATGAAAAGGTTAAATTTATGCTCCGGTCTGTCACTGTTAACCTAAAATACATGTCAACTGCCACTGCTAACCTATAAAATACATGACACATCTGGTATATCTCCCACTCCACTTCCACTAACAAATTTCCACTTGTCACATGATATGTTAGCGTCGTCTTTCAGTACTCTCTTTCTAGAATTCCGGTATAAAGTGATGATAGCTTTACTCGTCTAGGTACTTATATATTCTGAGAGGAAAACTGTCGATCAGAATTTTACAAAATTTTTCATCTTTATTATCGCGTATCTGATTAGTTGATTGTAATGTAATTATACACAAATTTTGTTTGAACTATATTTTGATCCGATAAGTAATTACTGAGATATGCCTATCACACAACACTAATTGGTTTTAACAATGTATGTACCACCAATATTAATTATACAGAAACGTTATGAAAGAAAACTTTATTGTCTATAACTGTTGTTTAAAATAGTTTTTTCTAAAACGCATTAAGTATTAAAATTAAAAGTTTAGGGTAAAATACCGTATGTGCTAAGGATTTATTTTGGTCGATCTGGACGTTGGAAATAGTAATTTTAAATACAACATTAGAAAAAAAAACATAATCAATCGAATATTAAAAAGAATTTCGAGACGTTTTGATTTCCCAAACTTTGAATGGCTTTCCTGGAAAGTTCTGTGAGTTACACAGGCGTTTCTGCCTGACGGCAGTTTTGCAAAATACATTGCATTTGTGTTTTTTTTGTAATAAGCATCGCAACTTTATATTTTCAATATACATCGACCGGCAAAGAGTTTGCAACAAATTGGAAAAATTGTTGTAATTGAGATATCCGAAAATTTCTTTTGGCAAATGAATTTACCATATCAAATGACAAAAAAAACACTTTGACAAATGTCATGTGACCACTGTCATGGCGGCAAATTAAAAACATATTCTTTAAATATGTAAAAAGTGAGCTTAGATGACAAGATATTGAAAAATGCCTAAGAGAAAAGTTGTTCAGAATTAGCTTATACGTCTATGTGCAAATTTTCAAAAATATTAGTTTTTCGGTATTTTTTCGGAAATATTGAGAAAACAAAATTTTTGCGTTTGATTTGCATAAAACACAATAAAACCAACAAATGAACTATACAATCCAGTAATTTTTATTTATTAGTCTACCAAGGGACGGTAAAAAACAAAACCTTGTTTTTTAAGACGGACTTTGTTGCAATGGCCTACAGAAAACAAAAGGTTAAAATTACAAATTTAGAATTATTTTTAAATAGTCCTAAAATGATCAATTCTTCCATTCTAAAGCTCAATTTAAACAATTTTTTACAATACTGCCTGGATAATAAGCTCATACAAAAATATACAAAAAATTAAGAACAGTGTAGTATTATTTTCGTATTTTAAGCTATTTTTTTTCTTTTTAATTGTAAAAAATTGTTTAAATTGAGTTTAGAATGGAAGTCTAGATCTACTTGTTGCCGCTTCGCTTCGCACTCGTGTCTCTATAGACACTCGCACGATATTTGCTACTTTCGAGTATATAATTAGCTATAAGATAATATTCGCTCCATAAGAGAACAAGCATTTCGCTACCTACCCTACGTCGGGACAAAAGGAGGTACTACCGACTGCGCACGTTCTTTTAAGACGAGTTAAAAATTCCATAGACAAACAGAAAATGTAAATTGCGTTTTAGAAAAAATAATTCAAACGAAAGTTTTACGCAATAAAATTTTCTCTCTTAACTTTTTAGAATAATTTATTGATATTGGTGGAGATATTGTTAAAACAATTGGTGCCACGGGATAGTCTATCTCAGTAATTACTTATCAGATCAAAAAAATTGTTTGAACAAAAGCTGTATAATTAAATTGCAAACAACTTTTATTTGAAGCAAAAATGTGTAAAATTCTAAATATTTTAAGAATTTGAAAATCTATGTAGGTTAAATGCCCTTTTGCCTCGACAAATTATGCACAAATCTAATCAGTTTTTATTTTGAGTTTGCGTAAGGGAATGCCTGCGATGTTAATGCTTCACACAAGTCCTTGTTAAATTCGGAAAACTAACATTTTTAATTTCTTTGTTTAGCAGTTTCTACATGCTGGTATACCTGGAACTTCTTTTTGCAGCAATAGTACACCTATACACTTTACAAAATAAAATTGTTCTATCGGTGGTAAAATCACCTTTATATTGTGCCACATACGCACGTAACATAATATCCAACCCTCGTTTTTTCTTTACCCATTGTAACTCTGTTTAAGGCATTCGTTAAATGTATAAATGAAAGGCAAAACTAAGTGCCGGTCAATATCTATATTGTAGTGTGCTGTAGGGAACCATTTCCAAGTTGATGGAATGTTTTCCAAAAGGAATTTCCTGTTATGGGTTTACCAGATTTTGCCAAATGGAATCATATCACCCACCACCCTCATTTCAAAGTTAATGCTGCAGGAGGCGTGGTCACAAAAAAAGGGTTGGAATGAGCCATTGAAGGAGAACACCAGACCATGATTTGTAAAGTGGGCAGAGGAACTGGACCTCCTATCGATGGTCAAGATTCACATTCATTCGTTGTAAAAGAACTGATAAGATGTGAGATCAACTACCTCGAAGCCAAAATCAAGGTGTCGCTCATGAAGAAGATAAGCATTCCTCGTCTGGAGTTGTTGGCATGTGTGACTGGCTCACTTCATTAGTAAATCATTAGATTTCCAGGGTATCCTGACAGTATACTGGACGGATTCTACGACAGTTCTGGTCTGGATCCATCGTATGACGAGTCAGGGACTTTCGCGGGGAATAGCGTATGTGGTATTCTAAAAACCACTAATCCGACCCAGTAGAAACACGTGCCAACAATGTGGAATACAGCAGAATTGCCGTCTCGTGTATACAAGGCATCACAGCTAGTGGAATACCGATAGTGGGAAGGACCATCTTGTCAACATGAAAGACGTTGAAAAATTTACCCACAACCCTACATTCTGTGCTTTTTCCCCACAAACCTAATGGTTTTTGTAACGGTAAAGTAACAGTATTACCAACCTGTCTTAAAAGAAAATGTAAATTAAATGTACGCGCTAAATTTGAATTGAAATACAGTCCGTTTAATGGAGTGAAGATATCTGCTTAATTTTTTTGTGTAAGGGTATAATTTTTAAACAAAATACATAACTATTAGATTATCTTTAACGAACCACTTTGCTCTAAACGATTGTTGTTATCGACTGTTTTAACGACAGCTTGAACGACTGGTTGACTACATCGTATTCTGTAACAACTATCGTTCAACGATAGCGCGTGGTCTAACGACTGCGCGATCTGTAACGCTATGTTTTTAATAAAAATAGTACAACTTTGCACGAGCATGCGTATCAATGTAAGGTGCGTTTACATCTGACACTTATTGAATATGATATTTATGTCAGATACAAATTCGGTGACTGTTACTTTACATATATCACTGTCTATGTTGTTGCGTCTTTTTTAATTTCAGTTTGCGGTTTTCAGTATTTGTGTGGTATGTAGGATTTCTCACATTATTGTTATGTATAGAGTGAGCGATATGTCAAGCAACTTCCCAGAAACACATGATAAGAAACGTGACTCAAAAAAAATTTACCATGGAAAATCCGAATATAATTCAAAAGAATTAATATAATTTGTTTACAGATTTTTTATAAATCAACATCATTTATTCTTACCACATGAGGCGTTTTAATTGTTCTTTGTGGTTCTTCCATGTGAGGCCACAACAAATTAAATAAGTTCAAAGCTCATTTATGTCGATCCAACTTATACATCCGCTGAAAATGATTTTTCTGGCAAATCAAACAGATTGCTAACAATGTTTCTAATTCATCTATTACTCTTTCTAATACCTAGTAATTAATTGTTCATTTTAATAATAAAAGCTTGCTTTTTTATGTAAATAATCGTAATAATATAATTAAATCGTTTAACCTAACGACACCATAAAGGGTATGAACAATAACTACTTATTAAGAGTCGTTTATAAACGACTTTATATCACCGACTTGGTTCCAATAAAAGTTTTTAAAATACCGACAATCATTAGCTAACGACTCGTTTACGGGTCGTTATGAGTTCAGAATAGGCCCATAAATGACTTCTAATGGAATAAATAATCATATGATCATTGATTACATTCATAAAATAAAACTGCAATAGTATTTGTGCAGTCCAACTTCGTGAACTTTAATTGATATAATTAAAGACTAAAGATAGTTAAAGAACAATTAATTGACCTGTATAAAACCATAAATTTTGCTGAAATGCAAAGCACGATTCTATAAATTTTAGTCAAACATATAACTACAGAAAACTTACTTTTCTGTGATATAACACCGGAAGTAATCAAAAATGTACTCGGCAATGGGAAGTCGGGTAAATGCAGCTGTGAGTATTTACGTAGAAAAATGCATGATCATCGGACTAATTAGAGTTTGCTTATAGTACGTTAGAATGAAGCCAAAGAATTAATTTGCTAATAGATTGATTATTAAGATAAAGTTTTGAATTGACAGTACCTATAATTAAATAAGGTACATAAAATTCCAATTCATTGGCGAGAAAATTGGTGCTTTCTAAAAAAAAATTTTGATAAATCGATTATTTCAAAAAGTTATTAAAGATTAAAGTTAAAATCATGTAAACATTTAAGTTGATCGTTTCTGGAAACGTGATTAATTGTGATTGTCAAAACGTAATTAATTACATGTTTTTGTCAATCACGGATTCAAGTAAAATGTAAAATAATATTTATAAGTAAGTAGAATAAGTAAATACCGAATAGCAAATAAAACAAAGACGAGGTTGGCAAGATACGAGATCTACAACGGTGAAGGTACTATGGTACATTATTCTGTCGGGAAAAATATATTTACAATTAATTTCTCTATTTAAGATAATTTTAAAAATTTTCGTAGATTACTTCTTAATAATAATAATAATAATAATAATAATAATATATTTTCGTGCTAATATACAAGGTATTTATATTTACACTCGTCTTTTTTATAGTGCTAGATCATGTTGACTGTATGCTTATAATTTAGGTATACGTTAGTACTGTAAAATGCATTATTTATCAAATATGTTTTAATATTGTTTTAAACTCTCTTAAATCTAATTGTTTAATATGAGAAGGTAATACATTATAAAATTTTATAGCAAAATAGTTTGGGCCTGTTTTTGATGTTTTGATTCTATGAAATGATGGGCGCAAATCATTACACGCTCTAGTTTGGTGGTTGTGTAAATTACACTGAATGTTATAACTATTTAGATGTTTTTGACATATAGTAAAGACTCTAATATAAATATGCATGGTAATGTTAGTATTTTGTATTGTATAAAATAGTGTTTACAGTCAGCTCTGTAGTGGCAATTTGCAATTATTCTTATTGCCTTCTTTGAAATTTAAATATTCGATGGCAACCCGCTGAGTGACCCCAAACTAATATAGCGTATGATATTATAGACTGGCATAATGAAATATGCAATCCTTAAGATTGTACATAACACTTTCGTTTTTAAATCTATAAGTGCGTAAATATTTTTTGTTAATTTCTTTGCTAAAACGTCTGTATGGTGAAGACAGTTTAATTTGCTGTCCAAATACACTCCTAGAAATTGTACATTTACATCAAATGTATCTAAATTTAAGCCTCTTAGCGTAAACACCATTGTTTGGGTTTTTGTTGAGTTTAGCAATAGTTTATTGTTAGTGAACCATTCAAGGGAGTTTGACTGCGTCACGGTACTTTTTCTTATTATGTTTACTATATGTTATTCTTTCATTGTTAGTGTAGTGTCATTATTACAAATTAAAACACAGATGTATAGTCAAATATTAATAATGTATCGTTTAAAAAAAGTAATCAATAACATTTTCCGCATTAATCCAATCAAAAGTAAGCGAAAGTATTGGGGTATAGCTCAGTGGTAGAGCATTCGACTGCAGATCGAGAGGTCCCCGGTTCAAACCCGGGTGCCCCCATTTTTTAAGCATCTAGGTGTATATACTAACCTAACTCTTATATTCAATGGTTTTTATGTATCATTTTAGCTCGAAGTTTTATAATCACTGATGTTGACAGTGTTTTTTTGTTTATTTAAATTTTGTAAGGATCAAGAGGAGAATTAAACTCATTTAAGATTCATATTCAGCAAGGACCCGCTACAAACCTATGTGGTTTTCCGTTTCCGTGATTATTTCCCACTTACCTAGTTTTTCAGAACAATTTCCTCGGACTATAAATTTAAGTGGAACAAGACCGCTTCAGGAGTGAATCTTCCTCTTATCAGCGTGATACAAATTACTATAGTAGCCATTATTTGGTGGTTTACTTGTTAAACTTACTTTAAACTGTATAACTTAGATGTCAAAAAAAGGGATATTTTGAAAATTCTGGGTAAAATTTAGTATTATAACTGTTTGTAAACAACTGCAACTACTATGCATTATTCTGTGACAAAATTCAATATAAATTGTGTGACCTAAAAAACATTAATCAAATCATTTAAAATTACCGCTAAAAACAACCAAAACTATGGTGTTAGGTCATTCAAATTTGACCTGAGAACATCAAAAAAGGCGCGACTAGTTATGCTTCTGTGAGCGTAGCGTATTATTTATTCTGTGACAAAACCATAGAAAAATCAAAACTATTACATTATACAGGATGATTTATAACCCATCAGTCAGTTAAAAAGTTATCGACTTCCTAAAATTCCATCAAATTGAAATTTGGTGTTTGGACATAATCGACTACTCTAAGTCTAACTAAAATATTTTCCGATATATCGGAAATTAACGCCATATTTGCTATTTTTAAATGGAATGGCCCCATCTTGATATAATATCTCGTCACAGAACTCTCCATCTTATTTGTAAGATGTGGGGTAAACACAAAACAGAGGTTTCACTAACAGTATATTATGCTAAGGAGTAAAACGCACTCTTTTTGTGTTGAGCAAAGGTATTGCGGTGAAACGAAGCCTCAAAGCTTTAAATACAAAGGAAACTGTGAAACTAAAAATTCATTAAATAAAAGACTCAACTATAGTAAATGTCCGTGACTTATTTGTTTTAGAATTTTTACTAATATTATGTGTTCCAGGTCTTCGATATCAAGTGCTCTTAAATTTACCTACTAGTAGTTCATCACAACGACATGCCCTGCTTAAACAATATTATTTTCTTTAGCGATTGAAAACTGTTTGAAATTACCTTCAAGGCCAAATATTTATTATTTGGCAAATTGTGTAAACAGTTATTAAAATGTTCTTTTGAGAAGACTTTCGCTTTTTTACTCTTTAAGATGGAAAGTAATTTTGCGTAATTTTTTAAATGTATATCATGTATAGTATAGTATTTAATTGGCACGTTAGCATAGAATATTGTGCCTATAATGACGAACTTTTCGAGTCTCCGTAAAATGGGAAAAATACGCTAACATAACATTTTCCGTATAATTGTTTAAGTATGATATTTTCTTGCGCTCATTTTAAAAATTTATTGTAGACAAAACATATATTTTCCGCGATTTGTTAGGAATTAAATTTTCCACTAAGGCATCGGCGATTTGTTTTATTTTGGGTGGAGTTCCTTCGATTCTGACATTTTTAAAGTTTAAATTTTAAATGGCGTTTCTACTTGAAAACGGCACTTGTCTCTACCGGTAAAATAAGTTACTAATTACGAGTACAATAATATTATTATACACGTAAAATAATGTAGTCGTTCTACAGGGTTTCTATAAATGATTGTGTCATCAAGTTGGCAATTAAATGAACAAAATTAACGATAAACGACGAAGAACACAACTAGGGATAACAATTACAACGGAACGATGAAATGACAGATGATGACATTAGCATACATTAATTCACTATCAGATTAAGTGCAAAGTTTGCATTTTTTAAATTTTCCAACACTCACCTGTAGAGATAATCATTCATAGAAACCTTGTATATACACAATTAAAATGCATATTTTAGTACGCTCGAAGAAAAAATTATTTATGCAAGACGTGGAAATAATGTAGTATTGTAATGGTAGACGAATAACGAAAGCTAGAGAGTTTTCAAAATATCTATTACGTTAGTGTGTAGTATTAAAAACTGCTTATTTGCAAAGTAACCGTAAAACGGCGATGAAATGGCTTCAGGGCTGTTACAATACAACAACAAGAAGAAAAAAACCGATATATTATTTGAAGAAATATATGTTTGACACACAATTCAAAATGAAATTGACGTTTTTCACATATGACGTCATCTGGTTAATTTAATCTGGGGGTCTACTTGTAGAGGGTATACTGAGCAGCAACCATATACCTAGCAGTCAAGCCTTAACTTGACACTTCTGTTGACAATATAGAATTTTATAAAGTAAGGTTAAATCAGTCAAATACACATAGATATTTATAAGATCTATGCAAATACAAACAATAATTGATGCCAACATTACCATAACCAATGTTCAAAATAACCAGATAGATCATCTGTGAAAAAATCAATTCAATCCGTATAAATCAGGGTGTCGCGACGATATCTGTGACAATAACATGTAGACGAATAATGAGAAAGAAAAAACCGATTCAGCTGAAAACTTGTAACTTTATACAAATGATGGTCTACTTACTGTAAATATTTTCATGGCGTTGTCATTTCCAGTTATACCGGAAGTTGATCCCAACTTTGTTATATTAAACACAATGCCCCAATTTTTATTTTATTTTTGGTTTTCGCATAAAATTTTACGTTTTCTACCACCAGGTTTGGCCTAGGTACTTATCTCTTACCATTATTAATAAAAATAATAATTTCAGGCATCAGCAACAAAAATTTGAGTTTACTGAAAAATAATATTTCATGAAACATAAAAGACAGATAAGCGAAACTTGTACAACGGTTTAGTGTTAGGAATTTTTAATTTATTTCTAGGGAGGTACGGGAGTAAGGCGGAAACACATTATTCTGATGTGTTGTGACGAAATGTGTTGTGATGAAATGTGTTGTGATGTGTTATGATGTGACGCGTCGTAAACACATTGTTCTGACGTGTTGTGTTGTGAT
Source organism: Abscondita cerata (assembly GCA_030710515.1). Classification (NCBI taxonomy): domain Eukaryota; kingdom Metazoa; phylum Arthropoda; class Insecta; order Coleoptera; family Lampyridae; genus Abscondita; species Abscondita cerata. Next base: position 371,487 of record JALBCR010002156.1, on the reverse strand, counting down.
GCGTTATGATGTGACGAAAATAGGTATTTTTTGAAAAATAAAATTTGTCAGTGTGTTGTTACTGTCTTCTCAAGCTCGTGATCGCACGAATTTGAACTGGTTATTGTTTGTTCTGCAACATCCAACAAACGAAAAATTTGGATTCACGAAATAAATGAAAATAGAAAGGATTTGGCGAATATCATACGCTTATAAATTTACTTATTACCGATGAAAATCGCTTTCACATGCACTTCAGGATGTACAAGCAAATTTGTATTAAGTAAGTGTATTTCTACTTAGTACAACAGCTGAAAGCGTTCTGATGCTTCTGTCGTTGTCTGATGAAAATCCGGTTGGAGCGCATTTCGTTGCGACACAACACAACACAACGCGTCAGAACGCATAACATCAGATGAATGTGCACGCCGTTCATTTAAATACAGGGTAAGTTTATCTGTATGATACATCCAGTGTCGCGTCACAACACATCGCAACACACCACATCAGAACAATGTGTTTCTACCTTACCGGTAGTTAAGAAAATTAAAATTGGCAAGGAGTGAATTTTTTAAATTGCAACTGAATTATTTTATACTGTTATTCAATGCAGAATTTATTTACGTATCCGTGATGTTCCTATACCTAAACTGAATTATTTTCGTGTTATCTGCTTTTCTTCTACTTTTATGGAGGTGATGTAGTAAATTAATAGTGTGCTTTGCAATCTATTTTGCTGCTTATGATACCTTCAATAAGTTGGCTAAAACAGATTATAAATCACACTATTAATTTACTACATCATCTCCAAGAAAAGTAGAAAAAAGCAGATAACACGATAATTATTCAGTTTCAGTATAGGAACATGATATATCAGCAGATGGGTAACTAAAGTAGGTATGCATCGAATGAAAATATAAAAAACATAGTTGCAATTTAAAAAGTGACCGACAATTTTAGTTTTCTTAACTACCGTTACTCCCGGAATAAATTTCAAAATGTCTAATACTGAAAACATAGTCCAATACCATGTCTAACCGTTGTACAAGTTTTGCTTAACTGCCTTTTATGTTTCATGAAATATTAATTTTTCAGTAGATTCAAATTTTCGTTGCTTACGCCTGAAATTTTGTTTTTTCTTAATAATGGTAAGAGGTATGCCAAACCTGGTAGTAGAACGCGTAAGTTTTTATGCGCAAACCGAAATTAAATTGGGAAATTGTATTTAAAAAAACAAAACATTTACTTTTGGTATAACCGGAAGTGACACCGTTATGAAAATATATTTCTAGTAGGTAGACCATGTTCATTCAGCTGAATCGGTTTTTTCGTTCTCATTATTCGTCTAACATGCTATCGTCGAGACACACCCTGTATAGCACTAGGCGTTTTGTCGCGAGGCACTGTTTACATACCGATTTAATTGGAACGGTTCTATTTCCATCTCTGTTTACCATATTTCTGTCTCCTTCCATACCATAGCGAAAACGTACCGGTTAGTAGAGTTTGAGGTTAGGATATGATCGAGGTTAAGATATTTGGTCGTATTTGATTTGGTTAAACGTTTAAAATGGATAATTTAGCATATTCGAATTTATAGTCGGCCAAGATTATGTATTATTTGATGATTTTTTGTTAAATGGACTCCTATTGTATTGGATCACCGATGAGAAAGTGAGAATGGATCGATTGCTAATACTTCCAAATATTATGCGAAAGTCATATCATCAATATATAAGTTCCGAAGTTTTTCTATCTCTAAATTCAACTGCCCTTTTAGGTTATGTTATGATTCATGACCGCTGCATATGAACACCTCCCTCACCACGTTTCTTGGTTTAACGTACTTTTGAAGTATACTAACTGGTAAAACATTTGTACCAATCTGTCGCGACAACGTTGCGGTCACGAAAAAACTGTATACCGTTGCATCAACGGTGTCTCGCGACAAAACGTCTACTGTTTTGAAAGTTGTGTATTGTCGAAAATCAGAAACCCATAGATGGAGCTATATTTCAACTAAATGGCGGTTACAATGGTGGACAACAAGTTAACCTCAACACAACTCAAGTGTTATTAGGACTTTCTTGATCGTTCTGTTGTCAAACAAACTTACAGTTTGGTTACTAAGATCGATTCTGTGCGTCACTGTCGCCGTCGTGTCGTTGTCCGTTGCAGGGTTCCCGTTGTGATGGATTAAATTTGACATGTGATTCTTATGTATTTTTTAACGTTGATTTCGAATATGCCCTCACTTTTCGATATCTCGAACAGTTTTTGAGATATTCGACTTTAAAGTTCGAAAATTTTTTTATCTTAAATAATTGTGCAATGTCTGAAAATGTTGATGAACGCGGTGGCAACTACCTTTAGCCACTTTATTTTAAATATATTGAGTTCAGTGTAGTTCTACTAAATAAATGGTAATATGGGGTAAATTAATACAAAGTGTACTTTATAACAACTCTGACAATTCTATAACATTATTTACAAAAACAAAAACATGATATATATGATCCGACCTACCAAACATCATACCCAAATAGCGAGATACAATTCATACAAAACCTATTATTTAACATAAAACTCCCACTTGAATTGCACAACAATTCATTACTAACTTAATACATAAAATGGGATAATCAACTAATATTTATACTACGCTATTGACTAACTCTTTCTGGCTTCTTAATTACTCTTTCACATCGAGTAAGCTTCACTGGCGAATCTTCTGCATCTCACGCATTTACTAAGTAGGTACTTTGTTTACAGATCTCCGTGTCTGCACAATCCAAAATCTTTCTCTCAGTTTAGACATTAAGAACTGTGTTCCTCCATGACAATTTTGAAGGTGGACTTTTCTAATCAGTTCTTCTACCAACGGATGCTTAGACGGTAACAGGATAGGATAGCGAAAACTGAAATCATCCTTCCTCATGGCAACTTTCGTCTTCACTCTAAGCAAACCTTTTTCATCTTTTACAATTTTAAGCTTTTTAGATGAGAAGTCTCATCGAACGCTTCCATCTGGACCCAATTAAATACCCTTTCTTGAGTTTGTAACAGCTCCTCTGCTGTATAATCTCCTTCTAAGTACGGGCTTCCGATCTTTTCATTCGCAAATCAAAACATTCGGTTGATGACCCGTACTATTTTTATGAAGCCAGTCATGTGTTCCATAAACCATGGACGGTCTGTTATTTTGTTCACTTGCACATTACTGATTACTGACTTTTTCTTCTCATGGAGGATCGCATCCTCATATGGTTTTGAATGGTGACCGGCCATTCTTCTGTCTGTAATTTTAACCAGTCGGGACCCTCCCACCATCTTGATTTTAGTAATTTCTTGGGTGAACACTCTCTTGATGGTAAATCCGCTGGATTTTTTTACCTGGAACATGGCTCCAGTCTTCTGCACTCATGTTACCAAGGATCTCTCGGACTCGATTTCCTACGAATGTACCCCAGTTATCATTCCTCTGAATCTAAGCTAGGGCTGTTGATGAGTCCGACCAATAATAACAGGGAACCTCTGTCCAATATTCAGTGCTTTCACTATTGATTTGCAAAGACGACTTCCGATTAAACATGCCAACAACGCTAACCTCGGAATTGTAGCTTTTTTTATAGGTGCAACTCTCGCTTTCGCTTGCAAGAAATGCACACTGACTTTATTATCATTTTCACTACATAGATAGGTTATCGCTGCATAACCATACCTACTAGCGTCACAAGAAGTGTGTAAGCTTTGTTCTCTGTTGACTGTACTTTTGTACTCACAATCCATCTAGGTATTCTTATTTCACCTAACAACGATAGGCTACTTAACCACTGCAAAAATTTCACTCTTAGCTCACCAACTAATGATTCATTCTATCATTTCTTCTGTTCCCATGTGTTCTCTGTAACATGAGTTTTGGTAATAGGGTGACGGGCGCTAATATACCCATAGGGTCGTAAATCCTAGCGTGAACTGAGAGGGTTGAGCTTTTCGTTAAAACAATCTCATCAACATTTATATTTGCCATTTTGCAGCAAATTACATCTCTATTGCGATCTCACTTCATTCCAAAGGTGCCAGTTATGTGAGAGTCTTCTTGTTCATTAAGTATTGCCCGAACCCAACCCGCACTCCTTGTTATTGAGTGAGCCGACTCCGGGTTCTCCGACAACTGTATGCTCCCATATTCTTAAATACATTTGTGCATCTTTCATGATAGAGGTTGCCTTCGCTATAAATTCTTCTAACTCTGTCTTTGTCGAGACAGAGGTGACACAATTATCCACATATGATGAATTAGAAGCTTCTGTGCAGTGACGGGCTCTTCCTCGAAATACTTACTTACGTGATGCTCGATGACCGCACCAAGTTAGAATGGACAACAATTCACACCGAACACAACCCGCCTGTGTCGGTATACTTTTAACTGTTCACAACCTTCCGACTCCCACCATAAAAACCGAAGGTAATCTCTGTTGACAGCATCCACGTTAATCATTAAAAGAGCCTTCCGCACATCCGATGTGACACCAAACTGATGCTCTCGAAACCGCAATGGTAGAGAAGGGAGTAAGTCCAACAGGTTCGTTTCTTTCTCTTACACGATGCGTCAAATACAGATCTAACTTTCATCGTACTACTACTTTCCTTAATGACAGCTCGATGGGGTAAGTAGTGACTAACCTTATTCAACTCTTCTTCTGTAACAACTTTAATGATGCCTTCTTCTTCCCATTCTTTAAATACTTTGTCATACACATCAAACCTATGACAATTCTGTAATTGCTTTGCCGCCAAACGAAATCGCGTCGCTGCAGTATCTTTATTATTGGGAATGTCCATTTTCCATTTCTCTAAGGCAACTTCACAGTGTAACGGCCGTCACTTTCTTGTTTGACCGTCCTCAAAAGTTCGCTTTCACTGTTTCCTTAGCTTCCACCTTGGCTACTACCTGTATTGGATCCATTATTTCGATTGTTTCAATCTCCACAAATCTTGTACGAACATCTCTTAAGCCAGAAGGCTCGTCACTAACATGACATTGTTGCTAGTTTTATTCTTCTTACCGAACATACCCATCACAGTTCAACCTAGGATGGTTTCTACTCTAATTAATCCATTAGGTAGCTGTTCGATTTTTCCAGTCAGCAGTTGTCCATACACATCGCTCCCAAAGAGAATGTTAATCTTACAGTTTTCCTTGTTCACGTAATTTATCCATGTCTTCTTTTTCTTTAGTTGCTGCATCCAACCCCAGCACTGACCAAAGGTAACTTTCCACAAATCTTCTCTTGATCCAAGGCTTCAAAAGAGAGTCTTCCTATTATTTTCTCAAACATAACTTTATATTTATGATGTGGCGCATCCTTGGCCTCGACTTCTCCAAATAATACATGAGTGATCGTTTCACTACCTATAGCCTTGTACTCTAAAGCTTTTGCAGTTTTCGTTGTTATATGGCTTCGTTGACTTCCGGTGTCAAACAAAGCTCTCACTTTCACTTTATTAGTCTCATTCACTCCGGTAACCATTATGGTCTGTAAAATTATCTCCTCTTCTGCTGCATGGCTGCTACATGCTAATGACGATTTCGGACCTTTTTCTTCGTCCTCCACTAGATCTTTCTTGCTTCGGATCAACCTTTAGCACGACAACTTTGTTGAGGCAACTCGGGGCACAAAATTACAAGGTGCTTTTTCTCACAACCATACACTTTACAATGATTTGATCGATGGCCTTTTCTTAAACATAGGAAACAACGCCTCGACTGTTAAACCTTTTCTTTGCGTTGCTCTATTGACATACTTCTCGCAGTATTACAGTCTTCACTTTGATGTCCTGTCTTCTCGCAGAAACAACAAGCATCCTTCTTTTCTTCATTCACCAATCCAGCTGCTGTTAGTGTATTCTTCTTTTGTTGTTCAAAGACAACCTTTTTAGCATTTTTCTTATCCTTGGATTTGTCCAACGATGACTCTCCAAGACCGAACCCTTGCATTGCAAAAGTGATGCGTTGCTCCATTTTCAACTTCATTTTCTATAAACGTCATCAGATAGTTTAGCTTCGTTTTAGGTGGGTTCTCCCTAGGCCCATCTCTTTTTGATTGTTCAGACCTTTGCCAAACACGAAAAGTATGAACTGGGAGACACGACTCTACCATGACATACAACAAGGTTTCGTATTTGTTTTCTGTCATCTTTAATGAATCCAATGAACGAAGGTCCAACTGATCATAAAGCTGTGATAGACCCAACCTATGTTCTTTATCTTCTAGATTCTGAGTAAGTAGCTCAATAAGCTCCCTTAAGTAAACTTCAACGAGAAAGTCATTCCTTCCGAATAGATCCTTCAAAGCCTTCACTGCATTCTTATAATTTTCTGACAATGTAGGATACTTGTTTATGACTTCCTGTGCTGGAGACCCTTCTACTGTTGTCTGTATTAAATACTGAAATTTGTCCCTATTGCTGAGTTTAGCGTCACCGTCAATCTTTTCAAACTGTGACCAAAATCCTAACCATTCTTTGTAATCTCCCTAAATCTTCTCAGTTCAATCTTGGATAGCTTGAAGCTTCTTTTATCTCCTGAGGATGACTCGCAAACTGATCCGGGTGGACTTTGGCTTTTTTTAAATAATTTTTTAACTTAAAGTCACGTTTTTCTTACTGCCTTTCCAATTTTAATACGTTTAGCCAGTTGGAGTTTGCTGGAAATGCCTGTAATGATATATCTTTTGTACAATATGCCGAACATTGAGGAACTGAACATATTTTTCTGAATTTGCAATCCACAGATTTATGCATAAACTGCATAAAATGCACTTGAAAGGTTCCAGCTTCATTCAACGCCTTATTTCACTAAATATAATCATTGCCAGTGTCTCACAACGGTGCTATTTACCCATCTAAATAATAGATGTCGCCCACTTCAAAATTTTTTCCGATGCACAACCTTGTATAATGAATATGTATCTGCAAACCCTCCAAACATCTTCCACAAATTAACCTACAAAACTACATACACGTGTGATTATTCTTGTGTAGGTAATTTTGGAATTTTCGAAATGTCCATTCAGGATAAAGTTTTGCTACGAAAAATAAAAAAAAGAGAAAAACAAAAATTGAAAATTTTGCAACTCAAAGAAGCGGAAAAGAAAGAAAAAGGTGTGATGATGGTATGGTGTATAAGCTAAATCGTTATTAATTTTGCTTTTTCTTGTTTAGAACAAACTGTGGAAAGCGAAATCTCAGATATAAAATTATCAAAGAGAAAACGGAAAATAATGATGCAGACAAGTCCAAAAGTATGTAAAAACTTGATATGTTTTCGAACTGTTTTTTTTTAGAAAGAAGAAAGTTAATAAAAGGAAGTAATAAATGAAGACTTAACAACTGAAACAGATTCTAATGACGATGATGATGAAAATTGCAGTGATGCAAAAGAAGCGTGTCACGTATTATTAACTTGAAACATTTTAACCTTTTGCGATGGCGTGGAACTTCATTTATGGCTACTTTTAACTGATTCAGGTGAAATATGCATTAGTGTACTACTATTCGAGTGGGACACATCAGTGAAATTGCAGATATTTTGTTATTGCTGATACTGATTATTTTCTTACTATCATAACGTAAATGATGAAAACTTCGATTACAATATTGCAATAAAGAAAAGTGTTTTGGTAGAACTTTCTCGCTTATTGACGTGAAACTGTGTTCTAGAAGTATATCAAACAACTAAATGATTTTATTAAATGAGTTTACTTTCGAAAACTATTGCAAAAAGGTTAATTGTAAATAGTTATGATGACTAAAAGGCGAATATTATCAATACTCCTTTTTTGTTAAAGTAGAGAATTGGAAATGAATGCATGTATTTGATTGCTGATTAATTCAAAAATGCATTTTTTTACATTAATATGTACAATTATTAGAAAATTACTATTTTTAGTACCAGGTTCCAATGTGACTCTTGAAATTTTAAGTAATCGTTCGTTTGATTCCTTGAATGATAAAGTGTGTGAAGCAACTCTAAAAGGTGTAGCAGATATGGGTTTTACGACACTAACAGAAATTCAAGCTCGCTCAATTCCACCACTTCTTGAGGGACATGATCTGGTAGGTGCTGCTAAAACTGGATCTGGAAAGACGTTGGCATTTCTTATACCTGCAGTGGAACTTATTTACAAGCTAAAGTTTATGCCTAGAAATGGTAACTGTTGTTTATTCATATTAGCTCTAGTTCAACTTTGATATTAACAGGAACTGGTGTAATTATCATATCCCCTACTCGAGAATTGTCCATGCAAACTTTTGGAGTTCTGAAAGAATTGATGAAGCATCATCACCACACATATGGACTTGTTATGGGCGGAGCGAGTCGACAAACAGAAGCTCAAAAGTTATCAAAAGGTTTTAGTTAATATTTCGGAAGTTAATAAATAATATGTCATATTATCTTTCAGGAATAAACATTTTAGTTGCTACACCTGGAAGATTACTTGACCACTTACAAAACACGCCCGATTTCTTATATAAAAATTTGCAGTGTTTAATCATTGATGAAGCTGATCGAATTCTGGAAGTAGGTTTTGAAGAAGAAATGAAGCAAATCATAAACTTACTACCAAGTAACTAGCTTTCTAATTTTGGTCTTTAAATTTGTGTAATTATTAATGTTCTTAGAAAGAAGACAGACTATGTTATTCAGCGCTACTCAAAATAAAAAAACTGAAGCTCTTACAAAATTGGCATTGAAGAAAGAACCCATATATGTTGGAGTTGATGACACTAAAGAAGTTGCTACTGTGTCTGGTCTGGAACAGGGCTATGTGGTTTGTCCTTCAGAGAAGCGATTGCTTATTCTATTCACATTTCTAAAAAAAAATCGTAAAAAGAAAGTTATGGTGTTCTTCAGTTCTTGTATGAGTGTGAAATTCCATCATGAACTTTTTAATTACATTGATCTTCCAGTTATGTGTATACATGTAAGGTTTATTTATTTCTAATGTTCTAGGCATGACTTTAATTTTACAGGGAAACAAAAACAAATGAAGCGAACGACTACATTTTTTCAGTTTTGTAATGCAGAATCTGGTATTTTACTTTGCACAGACGTAGCTGCTAGAGGTTTAGATATTCCATCAGTTGATTGGATTGTACAGTATGACCCACCAGATGACCCAAAGGAATATATTCACAGAGTTGGAAGAACGGCTAGGGGTGAAGGTGGTAGTGGACATGCTCTTCTTTTGCTTCGACCAGAGGAGCTGGGTTTTTTGAGGTACTTAAAGCAAGCTAAAGTTCCTCTGAATGAGTTTGAATTTTCCTGGAGCAAAATAGCAGATATACAGTTGCAGTTAGAAAAATTAATGAGTAAAATTACTTTCTGAATATGTCTGGAAAGGAAGCTTTCAAATCTTATGTGAGAGCTTACGATTCACATCATTTAAAGACAATATTTGACGTTAACACATTAGATGTGGCAAAAGTAGCTTTGTCATTTGGTTTCACCGTTCCACCATCAGTCGATTTAAGTATCCTTTTTCATTAATTGCGTTGTAACAATAAGTTTTGTTGATTTCTTAATTTTACCAGATGTTTCTCATAAAAAACATGATAGACCTTCGAAACGAAGAGGAGGTGGAGGATTTGGGTTTTACAAGAAAATGAACAACTTTGAAGGTGACAGAAAAGCGAAGGTTTATAGGCAACCTTTTAAAAAAGGAGGACCGGATCGTCGCCAATTCAGCAGATAAATAAACCTGTAAACGATTAAAGTTTTGTCTCTATTATTTATTTTTATTTTGTTGTACCTACAATTAGGAGAAACATGTAATTAATATCTTTAAACCAAATTTTCGTATTAATGCAGACTGAATTACACTAAAAGTTAAATATTTATGTTGAATTATAGTTGTTAAATACGTATTTAATTGTTTTTGATAGTACGCTTGCGGACTGATTTATGAAATCCATGGTATTCGGCATGATGAACATTATGAGAGGAGTTAATTCTAAAAGATTCAGGGGCCCGCAAATTTTTTAATTGAAGCCAAGTTATAAGATATTGCTTTTCTGTGATGTTGCCATGATAGTTAATTTAAGTTATTTAACCAAAGGAAAGGAACACCAACTGCAGCGTCTAATTTAAGTTAAGTTATTTATTTCAACATTTATGTCTAAACGGTATAAAATTATAAATATTTAAGTTAACAACAATGCATCAGCGTATAGGGAAGTCTACTTTGTTTTATAATTTGTACAATATCGCCGTTTGAAGTCGCACGAAATTGTAAAATATTTGGTAGAAATATTCATTTAAACACACTCAGAGGAACCTGGTCTAGGACGTTGGCTCGGGGATATCTTGTCCACCCATTCACATAAACAATGCAATTTTTATATGTGCTGTAACACCTTTTGTTCCAGCGTGGTTTTAACTATAAGCGGTACGGTCTCGGGCGCCACATTTTATCAAAAGTAGTTTACTTTCCTACGGTCGGTTGCGATCGAATACCTTTAGTGAAGTAAGTTTATATCCAGGTCTTCACCTTAATTGGAAGGTGCTGGCACTACGGAAATAAAACTACCAAATTTCAACAAATCGGTTTCTTTATTCAAAATTCATAGAACGGTGTTGCAGGTTAACAGCGGAAGCATTTTACACCAATTAGCAACGGGTTAAACAAAGCTGAACAAGACAGGCCCCAAAAATTATGTCACCATATAGCAACTACGGATCCGTCAGGAGGAGGTTTGGGGTGCGGGAATGACCACGTTGACGTCCGAAAAAACGTCACGTCAATGAGAACTGAGGGTGATGACGTACTGGAGCACAAGCACGACACCAGGACGGAGGAGAGGAATGACCACGTTGATGTCACGTCAACGAGGACCGCAAATGATGATGTAGGTACTTAGGGTGCGAAACCACGTTACCACAAGCATTGCACCAGGATGGAGGGAGGAATATGGAATACGGAGGGCTGAGGGTGATGACTTATTTTAGGTGCGAAACCATACGTTACCACAAGCACGGCACCAGAGGACGGAGGAGAAGAATGGCCACGTTGACGTCCGAACAACGTCACGTCAACGAGAGGACTCAGAATCGGCACGAAGAGCGGTGTGTCTCTTAGAAAAGACGGTTGAGTTGCTTACCTATTTCTGGAGCGGTTCTTTGCTTGCGGAACTGAACATCAACTGATTTAAAATCCATTTGCACGCCCTAATATAACACATTTCCAAAAAGAGTGGGACGTCGCGTGCAATTTCTATATTTTTGACCGGAGAGGCTTAATCGGAATATCAACGTTTCACGGTCAAGCGGGTAAATACAGAAAATTACGCTTACAAAATCAAATTCTTAAATTAATTATAACAATTTTGTATGCAAAACAAATAGTCATGTTATAAATATTGTAAACTTACCTATACTAAGACATTTATCATAATGCAAAATTTGAACGACTTTTTAAACACTCGTCATTATAACAAATTGTAGGCAGTTTCAGTCCAATGTCAACTTATGAATGTGCTTTTCTTTGAAATGAAAATATACACGCAGCGGTAAGTTGCAATTTATTATCTTTGGTTGCCACGAAAAAGTTGTTTTGTACTTCTTTTGCTTTTGTAATAAGCCTACATTCAAAGAATTACCATGCATGTATGCACATATTAAGAAAAGTGTTTTATTGTTCATGTTTCTTACATACTGGTTGTTGATCCTATCGGAATATACGTCAAAACGAAATTATCCTATTGTAATAGAAAATTTAGTTTAGAGTGTGCGCAAAGGTGAAATTTACGTGCACGTTCACCGCGCATTGTATTCTCGTTCGATCTTTTAACACTACAATTTAACAGTGAAACAACTTTATGCAACCTTAAAATTAACGTGTACCTTCTACTGCAGGTGAGTGCTGTTCCATTTCTTTTATAAGCCAACATTTCCTCAACTGTTGGGTGTTGCAGGCTCGGGAACGTTTTGGGTAGCTTCATCGACGATGTTGAGCTTCACTAGGCCGCTGCAAATAAATTGGCTTGATTTGTTTCATTATTTATTAATGCATGTCAAAAAAACTTAGGAATCATAGCAATGTTCATTATTTTGGATGCGTCTGGTAAAAATATATCCTCACGTAATTCTCGTGGTATAACAACTAACAAATTTTATGTTCTGCCGTTGATTGAAATATTGGTACCAATATTTCAATCAACGGTTCTGCAGAGTGCGCTTATTTGTGTCGGTCACTGTTTTTCTATGTAACAAAGCGTTAAAGACTTTAATTAAAACACGAACCAAGTTCGTGCATTATAATAACAATAGATCGTAAGTTCAAAACCTACTATTTGGGCCACATTTGCTAGCAATAGACTAATAACTGAACAATGCTGTTTATGATTATGATTTTGAACCAATTATGGCGCTTAATCAGTTTGTCGTTTAGAAGGTAGTTCACATATTTTATGGGTTTTTTTAACTTTTGTATGTGAAATGTCCATTCATCTCTTTGTCCACTTTGTACGTTATTGAACTATTCGGCTTTCAAAAATATACAACTTAATTTTAAGGTTAAATATTTTAAACCGATTTTTAAGTTTATATATGTGCTTTGAATGTAAAAAATGTTTGGCGTTTTGCGACATTGCACATTTTACTCCAGAATAATCAGTTGCTATTCAAAACCATTACTAAACAGTAGAACACGAGTTCCATTTCATACTAACATAAAACAGAGATTATGTAGCCTATCTACATTCCGAAATGGTATTTTAAGCAAATTAAAGGTAAAATTGATGTCTCAACTTAATACTTGATAACAGTATTGATTTTAGTTGCCTCCTTTAATTAGGGGTGCTACTTTAACCACAATAAGATTACAATCAAGTAATGTGGAGAAATACAAAAATTGTAGGATATTGGTTGTGTAGCTGTAGCGGGATGGTGTTTATTGCTGTAATCTTAGGTAGTGTAATTATTTACTACACAATTTTATTTTCAATATATGAAATCATTAAAGAAATAGTTAAGAGTATTAAATAATGTATATAAACATGAAATAAAGTTTTTTCCCATGAAAAGGTGGTGTTACTCGTCTAACTGAATCTGGTTTATCCATGGTTACCTGGAAATTGCTTGGAGAGAAAATGCCAAAGACCCAAGATGAATGGCAGGCTGAATTTGAGAAGTACCAACAATTTCCGGAGTTTCAAATGTGTGTTATTTAGAATTATGTGCTATGGATGTTGATGAAAATTTGTAGGCAAAGGAAAGATATGACCTTATCTGAATTTAAATGGATTTGGCACATGGAATACGGTCATAGAATGTGGGGTAGAGCTATTGGAGCTGTTTTTCTGATCCCAGCCACATACTTTTGGTTTAAAGGGGGTTTTGCGAAAGCAATGAAAATACAGTAGTCGGTTTTGGAAGTTTAATTTTAGCTCAAGTAAGTGTTTGTCTGCCATTATTATGAATTACAATAAAATTACAGGGTTTAATGGGCTGGTACATGGTCAAATCAGGACTGGAGAACAAATACAAAGAACAAAGTGATGTTGTTAGAGTATCACCATACAGATTAGCTTCACACCTAAGTTTGGCATTTATCTTATATAGTTTGCTTCTGTGGTCATCATTAGATCATTTACTTCCAGTACAAACCCTAGTCACTACGAATGAGAAAATAATAAAAAATGCACGAAAATTTCGCATGTTCGCACATAGTTGCAAAGGAATGGTTTTCTTCACAGCTGTGTCTGGTATTGTATCTATACCCGAGATTTCCTGTATGCATTTATATATTTCTAGGTGCATTTCTAGCTGGCTTAGATGGAGGATTAGTGTATAACTCATTTCCAAAAATGGGCGATAAGTGGATACCTGAGGATATATTAGCGCACAAACCTGTGATGGTCAATTTTACAGAAAATCCAACCACAGTACAATTTGATCATCGGATCCTTGGAGTTACTACCCTAGCTTTGATATCTACTTTGTGGATGTTGTCGAAACGTCGCATCTTACCTCATAAAGTATACATCGCAACTAATGCACTCACCGCTATGGCTTGGATTCAGGTAAAATTCAGGTAAAATTGGATTGGCATAAAGTTGATTTTTCTTTCAGGTGGCTTTAGGAATTACTACATTACTTACATATGTTCCGGTACCTATAGCTGCAAGTCATCAGAGTGGGTCCTTAATACTTTTATCTATTGCTGTCTGGCTTACGCATGAATTAAAACGTTTACCCAAAATTTAATTTTTCAGATGGGATTTCTTGTTGTTTTGTATTATCATTGTTTATGAAATACAACTACAAAAATAGTGATAAATTTATTAAAATATGAAAAAATTACAACAATATCAGATGTAATAAATAACATTAACCGACCTAATTAGTTTTCTAGTAAAAAGTAAATGAACATTTATTCGACAATGTCAAAAAAAAAACAAATCAAACGCTTATCAAATTAAAAAGTAAAAAATTACGAATTAGTTTCATCCTTTGTCAGAATCTATTACTTCCTGAGTAGCATATAGGAATTCCTAACAAATTTTAAAAAGTTACGTGTGATTACCGGAGGAGGCATAACAAATCGAAAATTTGTGCGTAACAACAAAACACAGACACTTGTGTATATAAAAATAGATTCAAACGGGTTGCTTGTTTAACGAGTACTCTAATAAATAAAAATTGTAAGGCAAGTTACATTTTTAAATAAATAATACCCTTCGAGTATTATTTACAAGCACAGGTATATAAGGTTATGAGTATTTTTTTTATTGCACAATCAAATTATTTTATTGATTTTATAAATTAGAGGAATATTAAGTTAAAATAGAAGTGGGTGGGCATTTACCAATCGACCAAATGAAACAACTATTAGATATAAATAAAGCATAATTTTTCTGAAAACTAAAAAATTTGTAACGAATTGTACTCCCAAGCTTCTGTTTTACTTAAATGTAACTCGTCTTATATACAGAACTCCCAATTGATTCAACAAAAAGACTAAACTATGTTCTAATGAACTAAATCAGTCATACAATATTTAAATTTGCAACATTAAAGACGTTCTCAGACTCTTTGGAACTACTTACTGCATTAAGGGCACTCAACCTAGATTGAGTGAATAACAATTTTTGGTGCATGATGTGATAAGCAATTTAAAAATTACAAAAAAGAGACGAGAACTAGCAACAGAACTCAATTAGAAGCTTTTCAATATATCAAATTGACAATGTATGTACTATTGCAATTAAGAGTGGGAGTTATGCTAATAATTTGCTCCCCTATTCTTGAGCATTTAAAATAGAATATGTACATTAATTAATCAATTAATACTATATAATATATAGATAAAATATAAAATAGATAAAAATTTTAACAAAACATTCTTGATATGACTGCATATTGTAGCTTCCTAGTATAAACTTCACGTATGTTGTAAACAACATTGCTTTCAAGCGTTTCTAAGGAGAAAAAGTAGCATTAATACAAAATCAATAAGCAATTTATTGTGACCTTTAATTATTGTCACTAACATTTATCATTGAGGGTTCATTATTGATTAGAACAGGAACAAATCAATAGCAACTTTATGACAAAAAAATAATCATACCTCAATTTTTGTAATTTTACAGTCTCATGAAGTTGAATTGGTAGGTGACATTTCTACATTTATAATTACTTGAACTACATATCCTGGTTGTATTTTGGCTTCTTCTACATGTAACTTGTCACCTAATAGTTTTCCTCCAAAGAACCATCTCTGTCTTGAGGATTCTATACCTTCTTGACTCTAAAATCATTTGTGATCAAATTCAAATATAAACTTTTGCAAAATTTACCTGCAGCTTTTTCTTACAAGTACTAATTGTATCTGTAGTATATACTGACAATTTAACGTCAGTGCAGTTATGAGAAAGTCTTAATTTGAGTATAGTTTCGGTTCCACCATCGATAGGTTCAGAACATTCAGCAGGGGAATCACGTCCACTATCTTCTTTCACTATATTAATCGGATATGATAAGCAATAAATAGGTACTTGGTAACGAGTTCCTAATTCATCATAACACTCTGTCAACTAACCATTTGGCACCGAGACACTAGCACCGTCTAGTATCGCTTGGGCTAACTCATAATCCTTCGCTTCTGCAGCGACAGCAGCTGCACGTAAAGCGTCCCAAATTTCTTTGCGTCCATCAAAAGCGGGTGCTGTATCCCAAAACTCATCTCGTTTGCTTCTTAGTTGACCTTCGGTCAATGGTACATCAGATTTCCAACGTATTGTTTCGTGGCACAAAGGATGATTTTTTCTGGCACTACCTGTTTATACGATTCGTCATGCGAAAAGAATTTGACTGTTGTTAATTATTTTTACCTGTGTTTGGACGTGTAACTGAACCTGACAAATCGTCTATTGCACCACTTCTAGCACGAGTTATACCTATACAACCACCCATTCTGTACAGTTAGAATTATGCGACATTTCAAATCCACCGACACTAACATTTTACACAGTTGTACCATTTTTTATCCATTATACGATAAAGACTATCACTGCAAAATCACGAACAAACCTCACACATGACATTTAGTGATTGTCACTGAATTAATAATTCAATTGTTTTGTTAAGTATTACCAACACATTTTTTTTATTTTGATTGTATACAGAGTACGTCAATTTTTTATAATCGATCACGAAGTATTTTATACAATATTTAAAGATACTGTGTTAGGTCTTAAAAGAGAAGTGTTGCTAATAACTTAAACAATTTCTGCTAAATAATTAAATGTATTTAAATAGTTTATTATTAACCGCCGTTAGTTATTAGTTTTTTCAAATACAGTGAACAAATTAATTATTAAAAGTGTCAGTAGTATGTATTTTATAATAATTAATAATGAAAATTCATTAGTGGGCTGTGTAGTTACAGTTAGATCAGGAGTTAGATTACATAGTACCATGCGTTCATAAATGATTGAAAGGCGTTTTGATTTGACGCGTTGTGATTCTAGTAACTTAAATTACAATGTTAAAGTTTTTGAATTTTACTATTTATTTCGACGGTGTCAATGCAATACCAAGTATGTAGTCAGCCATGATTTTACAGGAAATGAATATAACGATTTATTGATATTTCATTAATTATAATCTCGAAATTTCTTCACTGCGCTATGTTTTAGATTGTTTTTCTTCATTTTTGTCGGAGCAGTTAACTGAAAATTTTGACTAGTTTTATTTTAACCGTAGATATAAGTAGTGAACGTAGATATAAGTTATTGATCGCATCAAAATGTCAAATTTTGCATTGACACCGTCGATTTACTGTTTAGTGTGGTGCTTATTTTAATTTGGTATTTAAGAACTTTTCTATAATAATTAAAGTATTAATTACCAAAGTGTTTTTTTTTATTGCCACTTTTAGAAGCTGTGATTTTATTGCTAAGTGAAAAATAATTTAGATTAGTTGCACTTGAGTGAAAATTTTGTAGTAAATTAATTCGTTATTGCAATATAGTAAAAGTTACTGCCAAAGGCGTAACATTTCAAAAGCTTAAAAACGTATATTTTAAATACCTGGAACCTAGATTTACAGTCTTTATCTAATGTCATCACTATAGTAGATTTAAATAAATACATCATTGCTTTTTTTACATTACTTTTGTGACCTTCTTTGGTATTTACCTTTTAAAATAATCAGTAAGTCTTTATGATGTATAATTAAAATTGCGTTGAATTTCCGTCAAACAAAAAATATTGTTTGAGCAGATCGTGCAACAGTTTTATAGGAATGGTTCTTGTCATTTCAAGGCAGTTTGCGTTAAGCTCTGTCAGAATTTACTTGTGCGTAATGTAATATGTTATTTGCAATATTATTCCATCGAACATTCGACAAAAAGCTGCGTTAAAACGAGAATGAGATAAATGCAAACTTAACAAAAACTAACCAATTTGGAATGATATTGAGAACCCTCCAGCTAAAAGACTTAAACCTCGAATTCCTGTATGGTTGCAAAGACTACTTAACTATACGACTTTTTCTGAAGTTGAAGAGTGGAAAATGTTATGGTCTGGAGTTGATGTTTTCAGTAAACATATATCATTGATGATCCAATAATAGAAATTCCGGGCTTTGATCAAAAAAGAAAAATTTGGTCAAAAGTAAATCGCATAAGAACAGACCATTCAAAATGCAACTCCATGTTGTTTAAATGGAGTGCGATTTCTAATACAAATTGTGAATGTCGAAATGAACCAGAGACCCAAAGGCTAACAATGCAATTTTAAAAAATACTTATGGTGATTTACGATCAGCAAAAGATTTACAACTTTTTAAAAAAGAGTGAATTTACTCTTTGCAACTGGGCTTCTAATTTGCCTGAGTTTTTACCTCAGGACAATGACAAAATAAACAATATTCCTAAGTAACAATGCTTCACGACATCGTCAAAGAACTCGTCACGTTCGTGATGTACTTTACATTTCAGTAGTTTAGAATTTTCGCAGAATTCGTAACTGACGCAGTGGCCAAATCGCATTTTTTTTTAATGTCGTTACGAACTCGATACAGAGTCAAGGATTTGGGTGTCGTAGGCGTCACGAATATAAGTGACAAAATCTTCTTAAATTTACGTCACTTAATCTTGACGATGCCACGTTACAAAATCGACACAATGTCTTGACGTCACGCGAAAATCAAACTGGATTCTACTTAGAAATGATTAAGTTGACCTTTGCATTTTGAATGACGAATCTTATTACTTTATCATATAAGGGTTGGTTTATACTACTCACTTCTTATTATGAAACGATTTTTGAGTAGGTATTAAATGCCCCCTTTTCACTATTCACCTCGCTGTAATCATGTTCACCACTTGTAATCCTTGTTCCTTACTGAAGAATTGTTTTCTCACAACAACATGTGCAAAAATTATGAAAACATAGGTACACATCGCCACGAAAATGTGATGTTAAATTTAAACATAGTCTCGAAATTTAGTTTCACCAGTTTCACCGCATATCGCCAACGAGATAAAAATGTAATACGGTAAAAAAATTAATACCAAATTTTCTCATATTAACAGGAGTAATACTACATATATTCAGTACTACATAATAATCTACATTAACTGCAAAAATTGCTTTAGAAATAATACTAGCAGTCCTTATGAGGGGACTATTAATGAAGTGCACTGGAGAACCAACACTCGACTGGTATCTGCTGCAATGGGGCAAAGTTGTGGTCGAGAAACTGCTATTAGAAGTACAACTTAAATTTCTTCTTGTGCAGTTATAGGCTCATTGATCGAGAGATAGCTTTTTTGTTGTACTGCAAAACTTTGACCAAAAACCTTAAAACTCATCTTCAAGTGGATCAAGAGAATTAAGAGATGCTGCCAAAGTGTTTAACTCATTAAAATGCAAGAAGCAACCTCCTTCATTTTTCTTTTAACTGGTTTTGGGTGTTTCTTGTTGAGTTGACGAAGTTGCAGAAATATCCCCATTATTTATTACTTTTCCCTGTAAACAGGAGTGGAAAACTATAGAAAAAAATTTCTACATAAAATGGAATTACTTCTGATAACGTACCTGCTTAAACTATACTCAGGATCTTTGAAAAAAAGATATTTAACTACAGGTTATCACGTGCTACAAGAATTGTGGAAAACGCATTTAAAATATTGGCAAGCAGATTTAGAATTTTCTAAAACCATCTTTCTTATTATCTTTCAACTGTGGACAAAATTGTACAAACATGTTATGCATTACATAAGAATCACTTCCGTAAATGAGTATTTACCAAGAGGAACGGATGAAGAGGATATTGACCTAGGTGAAATGAGTTTGGGATCATGGAGATCTGACGCCAGTAATTTATCAGCGTTTGAACGTATAGTATCAAGAGTATCACCTCAATTTGGTAGAAATTTAAGAGAAAAATACCTAAATTATTTTATGAACGAAGGATCTATCCCAAGGCAGAATGACTTTCTAATAGACATGTTAATTATTAATTTGCAATAGTTTAAAAGTGAAAATAAATGTACTTAGCAACTTACTTTGAGTTCCTCTTCTTTTATCTACTTAAAAGTAAAAAAACTTGCATGAAATAGGGGACATATACCCTTTAGAATGACTGAAGAGGGGGTTCTAATACCAGAAAACTGTTTTATCAATTTGGATACGGATATTTTTTTAGTAAGACAAAATACTATTCAATACATAGCAAAGTAATTAACATAAACTGAAGTGAAAGAATGAATCTTTTATTGAAGCAATGGTAAAAGCATTGTTGCTAAAAAATGAGAAAAATATTTATTTTATGATTATTCCTAAATAACAATTCGTGACGACGAAATACACTACTTGACGTAAGCGTGACAGATTCTTTGCAATTTATTGTTAAACGATTCTTACATCACGAGTTCGTCACGAAACCGTTTGTGATACGCTTTATCGTTAATTTTCTACACGTATACTGTAACGATAAATTAGTGTAAAAATTGTGAAGCGTTAACGATGCTTTTGCGTGACGCATTACTGACGAACTACTTATATCGTATCGTTGGGAGGAAATAGTAACTTGACCGTCACTATTATATTATTATATTTTGAGCTTTGGCGAAATTGCAGAGGTTGTTTTGTGGTTGTCATTTTGTGTCGAATTTCTGCTATAATAGTGTGATCCACAAGTGTGATCTCTAGACGTTTATTCCTAAATCATATTATTGGATTTGACCTAGTTTGGCTCTGAGATACAAAACTATCTATTATATTTTAGTTTAGTTTTATATTATATATTAATATTCTATACTTGTTTGTTGCATGAAACTGAAGTAGTATGAACAATACTGTTATTGCTAACACCAACACGGTATAGGTGAACGTACGTCGCCGAAATTATCTAGTACCACAGAAAAACTAGTACTAAAATTTGGCTATGACAATGTCCGAGAATGATAAGCCTCTTTTACGACATAACGCACAGACAAATATTTACATCAGGTTCTAGTGAAGATTGCTCAAGTGTTTCATTACAGTTTTTCGATTCTACTAAAATCAACAAATACAAAACCGGTAATAAAAAATAATATAAAGATAATACATGTCCTTAAATTGAAGTATATCAATTAGAAAACAAAAGTGCTATTCATGAAATGCTAATCTAAAACACGGAGAAAATATTATGGTTTCAAGGTTTCAACCAATGATTTCACGTGGTAAAACAGAAACTTATGGGCAATAATAAACGTTTATTAATAACAGTTGCATTTTACTTTTAGAATATTCTCAAAAGACTTATACGTCGCCTAGAGAGCAATATCTCAAACATGTTACAAGTACCAACAAATTAAGACACTGGTTTTGTCTCAATTACAATAAGAAATTTGTCATTCACAACGTCGACTATTTGTATATTTTTTAAACAAATTGCAAACTTTTACGCGCTTAATTATTAACAGTCATGTTAATAAAGATTGATTTTACTTGGCATGAATTTGAAGGTAAACCATTACGTTATACGCGATTTTAAGTAACGTTACGCCTTATGGTAAAATAACATGCAAGTTTGCCCCCTTAACTTGCAGATACATCACAAACTCGAAATTCGGCACGAGGCCATAATTGATCATTTTCGTTCTACCTAAAACATTTTCAGACCTTCAGCTATACAGGGTGTGCCAAAAGTTGGTATCAATTTTTTTAAGAATAATAATAATAATCCTTTATTGTCCAACAGCTTTTAGAGCCAATTACAGAACAATATTAAAATTATAGGTTCTACATGTTACAATAAATTTATTGATCGTGTTTATTCAAAGTTTGTGATTATAGTACTTTTAATTTATAGGTATACTGTGTTAATTCTAATTTAAATTTTCCAAGAGATGGAGTAAATAAATCCAGATTTTTATCATGTTTGTTGTAATGTCTATATAGTTTTAACAATCGAGAATTAATTTGTTGATTTGTTCTTGGAGTGTCATACACTAAAGAGTTATAATTACGAATTTGTTTTAAACGGTATCTTAAATTTTAATTTTTCTAAAATATAATTATCATATGTCAATCCATGAACAACCTTATACAAGTAACATGGTATCAGTCTTTCGTACAAGTTTTAAATACTATTAAATTTGAATTCTCTATGTAGTTGTTTCTTTGGTATGTCGCTCTGTTTGGGTATTGTTTGTGTTTAACAAAAATAAATGTTTTAGAAACTTTCTTTAAATTGATTCAAGTTTCATTACATATTTCTTGTAGTAGAGCGTCCAGCATATACAACAATATGATAGTTTGCTTGTAATTGGTGCATTATATAACAAACATATAGGCTCGAAACCTAATATTTTGTTACATTCACTTAGTAGGGTATTAATATTGCAATTTAAGCTTACTACAAATGTTATACCTACGTCCTTATGTTTAAAATTCCTTTTAGTACAATTTTATTTATATTATAGTCACGTCGTTGTGTCAGATTAATTTATCTATAATAAGGCATTATAAACGGCTTCTCAATGTTAAGTTGTAATCTATTTCACTACACCAGAAACCAATCGTGTCAAGATCTCGTTGAAGATTCTAGCAATTACTAGTTTGTAATACAGTTATAAATATTTTTATATCGTCAGCATATAACAACACGTTACAATTTAGTAACTTACACAAATCGTTTATAAATATTGTGAACAGTATGGGTCCAAGATTTGATCCTTGTGGTATCCCACTCGAAGCTATATATTTTGCTACATGACATGTGTTTACGCGACTGGAGAGTTTGAGTAAAACACTATGAATGCAGTACTAGTTTTAATCAGTCTTGTTACACTATTTATAGCTTAAATTAATAATAATTTATACAGTGCTTATTAAACAATTATTTCTTACTTTACAATTTATATTAATCTATTTACTTAAGGTGTTTGACAATTGCTGGAATTGCTAGTATTACAAGTTTGCACTTATGCTGACTTGTTACTGTTCCAGTTTTATTCCTTACTACGGTGTTTTGTAATTGTATCTATATTGGTTAATGTACGTGGGTCACTATGTTTACCTTCTTTTGTAATCAACTAAATTATATTATGAAATTACATATAATTATGATCTGTTTAATTTCCTAAATTAAACAACATGTTGTTCTCTTCCATATAAATACGAAGAAATAACGTTGCACAGTTTCTCATCAATTTCATTTTCTTGTATCTTCTTAGCCAAAATTTCATGATCCAATTTATCAAAGGCTTATTTTTGTTTATCTAATCCTAATGCTTGAGAGATATATTGAGTAATATTTACCAAGTTTGTGGTTGTTGATTCTTCTTCTGAGATGTAGATATTTTAGGGTCATAATCCAAGTAATATGGTCACTTATTAACGACTCAAATACCTTAGGGAAGTTTTATAATATTGATATAGGTCGTTAATTCATTATATCAGATTTGAAACCACTTTTATGTACAGGTGTTACTCTTACTTTTTTCCAGGTTTTTCCGGAAATATACCCGTCATAATTATAAGATTGTATAGGTATGTGTTTTAATGGTTTTATTAATATAGAAGCGCAATCTTTTACAAAAAAAGAGGGTATATTATCTAGTCCAGACGTTTAAGTTTTCTAAGATGGTAGAACATAATAATATCCTCAGTCACTTTGCAATTTCCAAAGTGTTTGCATGCTTTTCTATTGCTTTTGTCGCAAATTTTCAAGGAATTATTACATTTCGTGTAAACATAAAAGTGCACTTTCAAAAAAATTAGCAAATGCATTTACAACTTGTCCGGGATCATTAATTTCCACGTTGCGATATACCATAAATCTACTCAATCTCGTTTTTTGATTAAAATGATTAAAATTTTTTATTCTTTCTTCAATTTTTGTAATGTAATTACTATGGGCACTACTGTATAGGACGTTTGACGTTTATTCTTTGTTCCTTAAACAATTGATAAGTATGTAGGTTTAGGGTGTTTCTGTAATGACTATGAAGTTTGGTTTTAATTTTAATTTCATTTTTACTTCAGATGTGAACAAGGGAGGGTATTTCTTGCACACCTTTGTTTTTTTAGTCTTGAAAACTTTTTTTTCAAATATGTCATAGATTAACGTGTATTTTAGTAACTCAAATGCCATTTTTAGATTAGTGAGGGTTAATAATATGTGTCCCAACTGATATCATTGATTTGTTAGTATAGAGTAACTAAATCACATTTTTTGAAGTTGGTGCTCAATTAATTCTTGTTTAAAGTAGTTTTTAGTTTGTTTAAAGTAAATACTAAGTGTCACGATTTTCCCTTTAATGTTGGTTATAGTGTTTTGTTGTTGTATTTTCATAAATTCACTAAAACAATCTAATGAATTTGTTAATTCACAGCTACTTCCAAGAATATTTTCTTGATATCATCAGTGGAATGAAACATGATTTTTAATGGTCTTGGTTTCAATAGGTTACTGTCTATTCTTATGCCTAGTCTATAGATATTTGCAAAACGAACCGGTGGTTGGATATTTTTAAATAGATTACGAACTTTCTTCGAGTCATCATTCTTCCTCTCCAATGACGTAAAAAAAGCAGAAGGTGCAATTTGAAAAAAATTACTTTTTGATCATGTTTGATTGTGATATTTGAAAATTACGTGTGCCCATATATAGTACAAAATGGAATCATCATTTCACTACAAAGATTTAATTGTTTACCGCATTGAAGTAAAAAAACATATATATGTCAGTGTTAATTATACATTCTTTTATTGTATTGCTCCCGTATAACTCAATGGGGTTATTATTTGACAACGGTTTTAAAACGTTAAACAAATAATTAACAATTATAACGTGTGTTATGATTTTCGGATAGTTTTTTTGGTTTTTTGCATTTTGAACATGTACCTAACCTATTATTTTTATGTTTTCAATCGAAAGTACAAATCAAAACGAAAGCTCTTTACGTTGAGTTTTGACACCAAGAAAATTCATTTTATTCCCAAAAAAATCTGAGTTTTGTATATAAATAACTACGTATAGGTATTCATTTGAAAAAAATTAAGGTGATGTGAGATATAAAAAGCTATATTTTTGTCAGTTTTTATTATAATTTAATCGTATCGAGCGAAATGAAAAATAAAAATCCCAAAAGTTGTATTTTGAAATATTTCAATCAACTTAGTTCCAGTTTTAAAAAATGTATTTGGTGAGCGCCAAATTCAAACATCTTTCAATCATTTACGAACGCATGGTATATATGTCCCGATTTGTATCCAACAATCCAACAATTTTTACACGTTTACCCATAAATGTTATTAACCATTAAAATGGCCTAACCATTAAAAATAGTCCCTATTGCTCAAATTTATGATAATTTAATTATTACGCCAATGAATAAAAGGTTCATTTATTGCTAAATACATCAAATAAATTGGATAAATAAAAGTCTTAAAAAACATGCCAGTAAAAATTACATAACAATTTATTGAATACTACTTATAACGTTGATTGATAAGCGCAATATCATTACTTTAGTTGTGTGACCTAGAATTGGATATTGATTATTATGTTCATTTTCTAGTTAAATTTTTATAATCATAACTTTGAAAAAATGTTCAAATTTCTAAGGTAAACAACGTAGAAATAAATTTGTATTTTAGATGAGAGTTTAAATGTATTATAGGATATCCAAAAATAGCTTACGGTTGTATAATTTGCACGCAAAAACACATTCTACTTATTGTTTCTTGAGTAGTTTTAATGATCGTAAACACCACACTACGAATCTAAACGGTCTTCTTTTTGGAAGTGTTTTATCGGGATTTGTTATTTATAAACTTTATGGTAATAGTCTACAGTGTTTGATAAGAAAATATTTGCACTATGATAACAGAAAATGACTATAGTTGTTTTATTTTCGTAGAAAAAGAATATGTGTATCTCAAAGAACCTGACAAAAATACTTCTGAATATGGAAAATATAAACCTAATTTACCTTCATACACTTTGGAAGAAATATCAAAGCATACTACCAAGTAAGTCAGTTTAACTATTTGACTTGCCTTTTTCAAAATATTTTAGTGAATTGGGAATTTGGGTAACATTTAGACAAGGTGTTTATGATATCACTAACTTTGTAAATGAACATCCTGGAGGAGATCAAATATTATTAGGTGCGGGAAACTCAGTCGAACCGTTTTGGCTTCTATACGGTGTTCACAACAAACCAGAAATTTACGATATGATAGAATCAATGAGAATAGGTACAGTCACTGTTATTTCATACAAACATACTTTCAAAGTTTGGTATAGGTAATATTTCTGAAGAAGATGCAAAGGACGCTATTAAAAATATGAGTGATCCATATGGAAATGATCCTAAACGTCACCCAGTTTTAAAACCCGCCTCGGCAAAACCTTTTAATGCAGAATTGCCTTTATCCTTGTTAATAGAAAACTTTATTTCACCGAAGTAAGTATTTTATTAGTGTAAATTCGTACTATTATCTCTTATTGTAGCAATTTGTTTTATGTTCGCAATCACTTACCAGTTCCTGAGATTGACGTTTCAACATATGAATTAGAAATTGAAGTTGAGGGTACCAATAAGAAAATTGTTTTAACATATGAACAACTTAAAAAACTTCCTAAACAGACTATTATTGCCACAATAATGTGTGCTGGTAATCGACGTTCAGAAATGACTAAGGTTTCCTTTTTCTGCTTCATTAATACATACTATAGTTTAATTGTACTTATAGGTAAAAATGGTGAAAGGCTTAGATTGGGGACCAGCAGCTGTTGGAAATGCGTCATTCACTGGCGTTTGTTTGAGAGACATTTTAAAATTGGTTGATATCGATGAGGATTCTAATTACAAACATGTGCAGGTAATTGAAAATTGAAGAACAAATGCACTTGAAACTTTTTAGTTTGAAGGTTTAGATACAGATCCTACAAGTAAGTCCTATGGAGCATCAATTCCTCTATGGAAAGCTGTCGATAAAAGAGGCGATGTATTGTTAGCTTATGAAATGAATGGAGAACCTATTCCCCGTGATCACGGTTTTCCGGTCAGAGTAATTGTACCAGGAGTTGTTGGTGCACGTAATGTTAAGTGGTTGGGGAGAATCATTGTATCGCTGCAAGAAAGCGATTCGCATTGGCAACAGAATGATTACAAAGGATTTTCGCCTAGCGTCGATTGGGATACGGTCGATTTTAGCAAATCTCCGGCAATTCAAGAACTACCAGTGATCTCTGCAATATGCAAACCTGAAGCGCATCAAAAAGTGCAAGTTGTAGATGGACACATTCTGGTACAAGGGTACGCGTGGTCTGGAGGCGGTCAAAAAATAATACGAGTCGATTTGACCGTAGATTGCGGTAATACTTGGCATGTTGCGAGCTTAGATCATCAAGACAGTAGCGAGCCACCTCAACACTGGGCGTGGACGTTATGGTCTGCAAAAGTTCCAATTACGCAAAAAATGAAAAATGTAATTAGATATTAGGTATATGAAATATGATTTCTGATGGCAATTAAATTTTTAGGTTGAAGTGTGGGTGAAAGCTGTGGACTCTTCATATAATACCCAACCAGAATCTTTCAAAAATATTTGGAATTTAAGAGGAGTGCTTAGTAACGCTTACCATCGAGTGCCAATTGAATTACAATATTAAAAATAAGCTTCCATTTATACTTCTGCTATAATAAAGTAAAAATGAATAAAAATAACAATTTATTGGTTTCTAAAAATTACACAGTGGAATCCCCAATGTTACACCAAACATTCTTTATTTTTATTGCATTAATATATGATTGATTCACTGCGATGCAAACATTTTTAAAATTAGAAATTTTAGTTTTGCCTGAAAGAAAATCAGGATCTTCCGATAAAATTAAATGAGCATTTAATTCTTTATGTAAACCAACACTTTTGACAATGTCTTCGTTACAATTTATAATTACGTTAAAAACGCCTGCTGGAAAGTCCATTAATATTAAGAGTTTGCCTATTTCTACATAAAATTTTGCAAACGCTTTGTTAAAGTTAAGGACAATAATCGAATTTCCCAACAATAATGATGTTATGATACTGATGAAACTTTGATCAATACGATCACTTTCATGAATTGCAATTACTCCCAAGGGTTCTACAGTACTTTGAACCAACATGTTTTTACAGTGATATACGTTTCCCGACTTAGGCAAATAGGAATTAAAAGCTGTGAACGTTATTTCGATCCAAGCGTTTATTATTTTGTCAGATACCTCGGCTTGTTCGCTAAAAAGTAGACAAATTTAAATGAGAAAAAATAATATGTGTCAATTACCTTATGAATGTTTTTTTTTTATTAATTTTCAAGGCTAGTTGCTTTAATAGTTGGTATCTTTTCACGACAGGCTTTCCTTTCCATAACTCCAAACCTTTGAGGCCTGCTGCGACTGCGTTAAACAGATCCTTCCTGTGATGGGTCAATAATAGAAAAATGAAGAGTAATATGCTTTTAGTAACTCACGCAACAGGGACTTCAAAGATACCTTCATGTATTCTACTTTCCGATTTCCTAAAAGAACCACCATAAAACGAGTGAATTAAGTCACCTTTTACATTAATTTCTGTCTTAGGTTTGTTAACGGTTTGACATGGTTCAACTAAATGCTGATATCCGAAAAGTCCTGTAAAGTTGGGTATTACTATGAAAATTCCACTCGCATTTCCCTCGACCAATCAGATTAATTAATTTTGTCATAATGGACTAAACACGGTTAAATTCATCGGAAATTTTCAAGCGTTAAAATTTTCACTAAAAATTTTTTATGAAAATTCCACTCTTATTTTCTCGACCAATCAGATTTATTCATTTTGTCATAATGGACCACTCTTGGTTTAATCCATCGCAAATTTTAACAAACTTTGTTCGTGGAATTTTCATGCCGAATACAACTCGATGGTATGAAATGTTCTCGTCAAATCACTTGTATTTGAAATCGAAAATTTCCAGCAATTTCATACCAACTAGTTGTATTACTTATGAAAATTTATTGATTTCAGTTATTATTACCTTCTTGGCCACCTATAAATCCAATTCCACTGTCTTTGTAAGGAGTAAATGAGAGGCTGGCAGAGACGTTACCAAAACTATTGATCCAAATATTTGAAAACTACAACGAAACGATATGAAGAATCTTGAACTATTTAGCTATACCTTTAATTTTGCAACAACTTCATTAACCAATCCAATATTTTCAGTCCATACTGACGCTCCTACTCCACTTCTACTATTATTTGCTAAATTGACAGCTTCACTGATTGTTCTAAAAGGTCGTACTGACACCGCCATCGAATCAACCTCCTCAATAATAACATTATTTACAGCAACATTTCCTCCAATCAACAACGTAGGTTGAAATACATCACTTAAAGGATGTTTTTGAAAAATCTCAAATCCATATGCTTTAGCTGCAAGCAAATGCTTTTGTAGTATTTGTGCAGCATAATCTATTAACGGGTAAGATACATCTGCCAATTTGTCGAAAGCAGTACCCATTCTAACATTGCCTATTCTGTCTTTTAGCTTCTCAGTAAATGCTTTAAATATGTCTTCTTGCACCAAAATTGTGTTCAGACTCCAAGGTAGCTAATTTTTAGTTACAAATTAAAAAAAGCAAAAAAGGATTGTATCATACTCACACTAGCTCCATACCCCCATGCAGCATCGACTACAGAGTCACAAGCAGAATCCAAATCGGCAGAGTTAAAAACAATCATAGGTGTTTTACTTTTCGTCACTAAAAAGGACATTTATTTTATTTTAATATACTTAAGTGAGAACTTAAGTACCTACCTCCAATAATTTTTTTGTTATATCTAATCGGAATTTCTTTAAATTTTGATAGTTGAAAGTTTCCAGGAAATGATACTACATCAACATTTTCAAAAGCAGTTTCAAAATTAATTTTCCCAGTTATGTGGGTAAAAGTTCCTTTAGGAATGCTGTAAAAAGAAATGAATAATTTATAAAGTAATTGGTTTAGTTACCCAGCATGTTCAGCTAACTGCATTAATAATGTTGCGATTACAGACATTTTAGGTTCTGTGTAGAGAATTATATTAAAACCGGAAGCTAACGCAGGTCCTAATGTGCTACCCAATAGTCCAAGAAAACAATAATCGTCAATAACAATTAAAACAGTCCCTAAAAGGGTAAGGCAATTTTTAAGATGATTAAGCTACAATTAGTCACTATATAAGAGGTTCCCCCACATTTTTATCATTACTTTTACTATGTTACACTAGTGCCATAATATATTATTGTGTTTCCTATTGCTTAGATTTTCCTGATGACTCTTTGAATGACATTTCATTTCATAAGTTCTTTCACTTTGTGCAGAATAAAATTAGTTATTATTCTTCATGAAAGTCATAAGTTTTTGATGTTTGTGTATAAGTGCAATCAAACTTATTATAGATATATAATTTAAACAAAATCACTATAAATTCAATCGCATAGTGATTAGTATTAGATTTGCGTCTGGAATTGTGCTTTCAGAGCAAATGTATTGATGAAGCATGGGGAAGTGCGATAATTGACTACGTTTACATTTTTAGATGCTGTGAAATACTTACTGCGGTATCAAACAATATAACCACCTACTAAACAGGATCAAAAGTTTGAGTATTTTCATGAAAAAGTTTACTTTCTAGAAGTTCAGGCATCAGGTTACCATCACATTTGCCCATTTAAGGCAAATTTTCACTATGAGACTGTGCACAGACTTTGTCATTACATATTTTATCAAAATTTTGCCTGATCCGTTTAGAGGTATGCAAAAGAGTTTTTGTATCATACATATAGGATTGTTGCTTGAAAAGCAACTTTTACTTGACAGTCACAACCCAGTCGAAGCCTGCTCGTTCTGTGTGAATGTATGAACAACTTGGGTAATTTATTAGAAAAATGGAAGTAGACCTAATAATATATATTCAAGAAAATAAATGTTTGTACAATCTCCAACATAAAAATTATGAAAATAATCTAATAAAAGAGAATATCTGGTTCAGTAAAATAAATTATGAACATAGTAACATCGATATCAACTTTTTCTTTTTTGGGGTTTAATTAAATGTAATATCATTATAATGCTGTAAATATAATCAATTTGTCATCTGAACGATCCATTTTACCGGAAATATCTAATTACAACAGACTCTTTCAAACAGCATGTGCACAGTCATATAGTGTGAATAGAAGCTACTATGTAGACTGTCGTAACACAGTCCGTGACTTTAGCATAAATCTTTCTAAGATGTATCTCAGTGGTAATAAAAAGTATATTACCATTTGTGGTTGATGTAGAACCTTGCACATAATATTGTAAATATTCAATTAGTAATGGCAGGGATTTTGTTTTGGTATCATTTGCTAATATTCCTCGAAGTAACATTTCCAACTGGCAAATTAACAAAGAGTTTCGCTCAATTACTTCTGCAAAACTAAAAGTAACTTTAATATGAAGTCCTAAGACAGTTGCCGTACCTTTCTAGAATTAGACATTTTTCCATACGGGATTTCTCACTCCAGTCACGTTGAAGCTTCACGTTGAGCATCATTGATGTTAAATCTTGAGGAACTGTGCCTACATAGTAAATTCTTTTAATCGATTCTTGTACTAATGTGACACCTTACCTTTTACATTTTCGTTGTCTTTCAACCATGCCTGCAATAACGATAATAAGAGTAAATAATGTAATAATCACTGAGAAATACAGAACCTCCGCTAACTGAACACTATCATCGATGTTTCCATACTCCATGTTGTGAAATATTTTCTTTATGTTTGGATTTTTTTCTTTAATTTCGTGTAGACCAGAAGCCATTCTACGTGCCGTTTATTACAAAAAAAACTCATAGAATATTAGTTATCAAAATTGTTATCATATGAGGTCAACATAACATGAAAGCATTTGAACTAATTTTTAAATGCTGAAATATAATAAATAAGATGAATTATAACTTGTTTATGCTGTGGAAATATTAAACTACAGAAATCAAACAGAATTTGTTTTAAAAACTCGTAAAAAGGATGAGATAAAAATATTAATTTCTAAGAATAGTAGTTCTAATGAATTTGTATAAGTAAATTTCAGTAGTTCATACGCTAAAATCGTTTTTGAAAATTTAGGGTATTACTGTTGGTAGTTCCGTCTTATGTTGTCAACACCTTTAAAAAACAAATTTTGTCACCGCCAATACATTTGCTCCTAATACGTATAATATCATGTCTTGTAGGGTTAATTTAGTGTTTTAACAGTTCTTTTGCAATAAGCAGGTGAGTTTTTATGTACCTTATTGTTAGCAAATGTATTATATCAAGTCTCTATGTCTGATTATCTGATAACTTCATTGTACTTTTTTTTCTTATTTGTATTGTCGTCGGTACCCAAAACGGCCCTTTTTCAATATGGTTGCAGTTCGGTATTAATCACATCAATAAACATTTTACTCAATAATTGGGGTTGTGGTATTAATTTTTCAAGATGGAGCTCGATCTAACTGATAACAATTTCAAAAATTCTTTATCCATCGTTAACAAACATGTTCATAACATTGAGATTGTGTCGACTACAGAAAATCAGAGTTATTCTTGTAAGAATCCCATTAATAAAAAAGTTATACATTGATTTTGTTATATGTTTATTTATTATTTCTTTGTGTCTTTTCATAACATGGATTTTGCAGGTGAGGATCCCACACATTTCAATCTCTGCGAGAAACCAAATAGGCGTAGTTCAAACATTGATGGCAATAGTGAAATTACAATGGAAGAACGAATTTTTCAACAGGTAATGGTTTTCTTGTTCTCATAATTCAGGGATTATGTATATGGGCAGTCAAACATTAGAAACTTTCTAAATCCATAATTTACCTGAGGCTAATAAAATGGGACTTCATTGTCTTTTTTTTCTTTCTCATAAATTACTAATCTGTAGTATGCCTTTTTAAAAACTCTGTTTTATATATTTTAATGGATGTTCAGGCTAAGTATTCATTCGTATGGTAAGACTAAATATAAAGCTGTTAATATAAACCTAGCAATTGGGGGTCTTTATATTTATCCTGTGTTTTATTTGTTTGTTTACTTTTATTCTATTGTGTCTTTGAAATAAATGTGTGGAATGGGGAATTATTGTATTTCAAGGTAACAGAAAATCCAATACTTTTCTTTAGGTTTTTAATTGTGTATCCCTATGTAATTACATGATCTACCAACTGCTGTTTATACTTTAATTTGTAATTATACAGTTCATTATGTTATGAACTGTTGCAGAAACCAAAATTTACAATTTTCAGCCACAGACCATCCTAAAAACATCACTTTTGTGTAATTTTTGATGTAGGTTCTCTTCTTAAATTTAAATTTAATTTAAGTAAAAACTAATGTATAAGTAGACATTCAAATGAGTATTTTACAATAAAATGTTAATAGTAACTACAAAAAAAAAATTCCACGAATTTAGGGCGATTGTTAGCTTCTGATGATAAATTGATGAGATTATACCATTTTACAGCAGGTAGCTAGCAGAAAACGTCAAATAAATAAAGACAAATTAAAATATAATTAACGAGATATCTTTATTTCATAAAGTTATTTTCTTGTGAATAATCTTGTCCAGAGGTTACAAGTCTACTTTCGCCATCTTTTTACATTTACGATTTATGTATTCAGCAAATCGAAAGCGTGTTTAGATTTACGTAGGAATTGGTTCTTTTCGTCAAAACCATTGTTAATGAAAACACTAACGTATCGCTATATATTATTAACTCTTATTAGTAGGATTAGTATAGCACGATCCAGATATGACTCCATAGTTTATAAAAAAAATGCGTAACTTTTTTATGCAAAAAAATTATTTGCGCCCAGTACAGAGACACTATGTGCAATTTATGTACCCATGAGAAGTTAAGAATAACTTTCAGCGATAGATTCTAGCCCTACATTAAGTTGCCTTACAAGCGGGCGAGCTGTTTTCAATGTTTTGGCATCTTATGATATTAAATTTTTTTTAATTCTACTTTAAGTTTAAAATGAAGAAGGCTTTAATTTGTAGTTGCGAACAGATATCTTAAGTGTTTTTCAGATTTTGACAAAGATGTCGATAAAGATTTACAATGTTTTTTAACGCAACGCATTCTACAATAAATTCTAAGTTAAATAAAAAAATTGGGATGTGTGATATCTCTAGTTTATTTTTAATAAAATAAACAATACAGAAAACGATATTGCGCGCATATACTGGGTGTCCAGATAAGGTCACGGAGCGGCTGTATATGGAGAACGGTAAGGCCTAGAGGTTTAGGAAAAAAAGTCTTATAAGTAACTTTGGCAAGGGAAATGGTTGGAAATTATTTTGAAGTTCGAAATTTCACCGTAACTGCTACTGAGAAACCTAAAATTCATAATATCTCGAAAAATTGGGCTATTTAATTTAACTTTGCCAGATGTTCTGTGGTTCAAAATTGACCGTTTGACACCAATTTACCTATAACAATAAGGGCGCCAGAGGGCGTCAAACGTTTTAAAAAAATATTGTATATACTCAAGAACGGTTCGACGGATTTTGTTCCGGTTTCGTATGCAGGTTGTCTGCTTTCGAATACGTTTTTCTGTGTAATGTGGACAAATTTCTGATGCCAGGAAAAGTTGCTTTCATACGGGCACTGGCAAATAAATGATAATATTTTAACAACCGTCAACGATACGAAACCAAAATAATTCTGACGAATAAAATGAACAATTTGAAAACTTTTCTCTCTTGTTAAATTGCGCTAATGTTAATAGTTCGATCAGAAAAAAATTAAAATCATATCTATGCAATGCGCATCTATACGCTTAGAAATTCAAGTAGACTGCTAGTAGGTTCTATTTGAGATGAACTAACTTTTGGCTGAGCTTTAAAACACTGAAAGCAATTCCTAACAATTCTTTTAGCTGCAGTTTTTCCCGAAATATGCCAAAATTGTTCTCGAACTGTTGAAATTAATAAATTAGAATTAATTTGATATGATAAATAGAGACAGAGAAACTAGAATTATTAACTCTGCCATTTTTCTTCAGTTCAATTATTTCTATTTTTAAACATATCACGCCGACAATCCCTATAATATGACGGGTCGCGCAGAAAAGAGACACTCTCAGTTAGGCCTTAAACTAACAGAGTCACTAACTGGCGCGTATAGCCCAGTGAAAGCAACCACCGGCGCGTATAGCCCGGCCTACTCACTGGTGCGTCTAGCCCAGTGCCACGCCTGGCCAAGGGATCACGCCGCCACACAACTGAGGGTCGGTCGATGCCCCCCGCAGAAGACGACGGCACCCATGTCCATACGCTCGCCCACAGCAACAGGAACCACCACGCCGCCTACCTCGCCGCCCGCCTGGAAGTTGCGCCTCATCGAGCTGCCACCACCGAACATCTACCGTTTCGTTGACGGCATCACATTACGGAGGCAGGACCCGCGGCGACGACGATGTTAATATCAGTTGTTAATATGTAAATATGTAGAGTGTAATAAAATGTTCAAGTTCACGCGTAAATAAAATCAACGGTGGGGCAACTTAGTATTCTTGAAAATTTTTCACCTCCCATTTCTTCAACGTCGTGAGAAATTATTTTGTATTGGTCGTAGTAGGGAAAATGAAATTGACGTGACACTTTCCCGTATATAAAGTTTACCTATTTTATTATTATATTGTTCATAAGACATTCATAATGGATTTGGAAGATGCAGAAGAGCAAGCTGGTTAACGCCCAGTACTGCAAATGGAATACGTTACTTTGACAAAAAAAAATTTCGTACAAGCGATGTTGGATTTTATAGGCAACATTTAGTTTGTAATTATAGACTTTTTTGTAAAAGGGCATGATTTTTGTATGTCACGGGCATTAACATTTTGTGGTGAGATGCTACCGGGAATAAATGTTAAGCCTTTTTGCAGCCGTTAGTGTGAGTTACATCTAAGAACGTGGAAATTTCTATTTTAAACATGTCGCGTAATAAATATTAATTTAATTAACCAAATTAATTGCAATACGACGTTTTTTAAGTACGCAATACGAGTGTAGCTGTTTTCGTTTACAATCATTTTAATGACTATTTCACTCATATCAAAATTTTGACATTATCTACCCAATCACAAATTAGAGGCAACTGGTAATAACTATCGCGACAATTTAATTCATCTGCCAAAAACAATGCATTTTAATATGCGTTTTGTCACTTTGACATCGGATAAACTGCAAGGGTATGTTTGCAAATAGATAAAACCCCTTGTTGATGTTTTCATGGTAACTAGAGTTATGGTATGTTTTCGCGATTTTTAATAAAAATATAGTTTATTAATTTTTAATTAAATGATTCATTAAATTGCCTTATGAAATACCATTCGAGCTTGTGTTTATACCCGGAACAAACTTTTATTTTGACAAAACTCAAGCTTTGTTGCTTATAGATAAGACGACTCAAGCAAATAACATAAGGTAAAAA
Organism: Abscondita cerata; assembly: GCA_030710515.1. Lineage (NCBI taxonomy): Eukaryota > Metazoa > Arthropoda > Insecta > Coleoptera > Lampyridae > Abscondita > Abscondita cerata. The sequence continues at coordinate 334,945 of JALBCR010002156.1, read as the reverse complement.
GTTTCTTTCGATAAGCAGGATGTAGAAGACAATATAGCTACTTATTGAAAATCCCTTCTTTTCATTATTGTCGTTATTATTAAAACCTGTGTTTAACAGTAAAACATTTCTTTACGATACTTTATGATTAAGACGGTGAAATTTATCTCTCGTATAGTAATATACTATTAAGAATTAAATTAAATAACTGCTAATAATAGGCATTAAACATAATACACAATTGCTAATAAAGTAATTCCTTTAATATTGTGTTTTGATTATGTTTTTGAAATTTTGCTAAATTTGAATGTTATAATTAAATGATTGTTTATCGATGCATATGTTTATCTTCACAATAAAAATCAATACTTTCAGAAAATGTTCATTTTCTTGTTAATTAAAGTTTTATTAGACAACACAATTAAAATAGTGAGAATAAGTTTGAGACTCTTTGTAGAGAAATTGACGAACAATCTAAAATAAAATACAAAAATCACTGTTAAAATATTAAACATTGAATGTTAAATATAAACGTGGAATTATAGCATCGGAACAGGGTTATACAAGAAAACAATTATATCCATATATTAAAGTTTACCTAAACTGTTCACCCTATTTTTGTTAGATTGTAAATAATAATAGGGTTAATAATCTTAAAGTAGAAATGCTTATTTAACTTGTAGAACCAAAGTGTCACGATTTTTGTTTGGTCAATAGTACATGTATGACTATAAGAAACATGATATTTTTAACTCATGGGATTATTAGACTAATGCCTTAAAATGTTATTAATTAATTCAATTACGTATGCATTTTTTATTTTCTTTCTTCTTTCTTCAAGCGACAATAAAGCGGCGTATTATTGAACTTCTGGCAGACGCTAAAAACGCTTTTTTCTGTCTAAACATTAAAAGCAACAATTCTTTTGTTTTCACAACTATTTAGAGGTTGCTACCTCGGTTATGTCATATTATGAATGTAACAGTAAAGTACCAACTTGATTCGTCGAGAATAAAAACGTCACTACAACACTCGAGAATTTTGAAAATTTGAAAATAACACATGAAAACTAGCAATAAAGGCTTGAAGAAAAAATAATATATTTCACTTGGAGTTAAAAAACAATTGTTTTGCTTAATTTGCTGTCTCGGCTAACGCTTCGCCAGCAAGCTTTTAAGCTCAACACTTATATTATTAACTCCTAGTAAAATAATCTACTATTTTATGGATGCATTTATGGCTAACTTGACATGGGTTATGACAACTTGTAAAACTTTTACTGTTTCGCTATAAATCTCCGTCCCGTTGGTGTAGATTCACCCTGTATAACACGATGGCTGACATTTGTAGTCTACCTCGTTTCACTTTTTGCTATAAATGAAATATGTGTATAAAGAAGACGTAACAGATAAAGATTGTTGGAATTTCTTAGTTTTGCTATAAACCTCCATCCCGTTGGTGGTGATTCATCCTGTATATTCAATTGAGACGATAAATCTCGAAAGCTCATTCATGGATTCGCTCGATTTGTCATAAATATATCGGTATCCACTAACTCTCTAACTAGGACTTAACCTTAAAAGTGACTGTTAATGCTATGATACACTTATAATTCTAATTAACGCCATAAACTAAAAACTAACTGATATTTAAACTCACTTAATGCAAAAAAACTAAAAACTGACTAATATTTGACATTCCTACCAAATTATTATTTTAAATTAGTATTAACTGTAGACGAACAAAATATTTATATTATTATAAAAATATTCTTAACTAGGTACTTTTTCTAATATTTTTTTCGATATCTCCAACGCGAAGCCAAATATTTTGAATCGACCCTATTTATCAATTTGCCCTAGGGTACAATTCAGATGTCAGTTAAGTATCTTAAAAATATGACGCATCGCCCTGTAATGGCGAACTTTGTATATCTACTATCTTTATACTTCAAATTCAAATACATCATATTATTTAACTATAATTTTATTAATAATACAATTACAAAATTTACGACACTAATGGCCAATTGCACCAACACGGCTTAAACTTCGACAATGCTAGAAAATGTTTAGTACTATAGTTTTAACAATTCTCTAAGACTTTAATCAACGACCATAAGGACCAGTTGTACAATCTCCGCTTAAAGTTAACATTGGTTTAATTTCCTAGATGATAATTGTAGTCACAATTGTATCATTAGAAATTAAATCACAGTTAACTTTAAGCGGAAATTGTACCAGTATATCAAAAATTATCTTGGTCAAGGGTGGTTGTGGAATGTAAAACGTTTGTCTTAGTTTACGTTTGAGATAATAATGTCACTGTCACACTGACATCATCAATAACCTACAAATTTCATACCTATTTATTTCAGCACAATGACTTTTCTGACCCAACAAAACATATTCAAAAATTTAAAGTAAGACAAACGTTTTACATTCCACAACCACCCTTGACCAAGATAATTTTTGATATCCCGGTACTGAGCCTAAGGCCTGATCTTTTCACCTCCAGTTAACTTTATCAGTCCGTTAACTACTATGGAAACACAGCATTGAGCCAATCAAATGTTTAGAAAGTCGCGTTTCTAAGGCCTAATTTTTTCACCATCAGTTAATTTTATCAGTCGGTTAACGACTATGGAAACACAGCATTGAGTCAAACAAATTTTTAGAAACTCGCGTTTCTAAGATGATTAACCGACGGATAAAATTAACTGGAGATGAAAAAATCAGGCCTAAGATGATTAATCGATAGATAAAATTAAGTGGAGATGAAAAAATCAGGACTAACAGTGTAGGAAAACTGAAAAGTATGAATACGGTTTGGTACTTAGTACTTCCCAGCAAACAAAGTTACGTTTTCTTTACGTATAATTTTCGTATCTTTTTAACGTAATGACGTTATATTCATACATAATTTTCACGTACTATTCACGTTGAAAAGTCTCATTTCTAGAACGTCTTTAATTTCGTAATTAAAATAAGACTTTAAATACGTTGTTGGAAAACGTTTTAGAAACGAAATATAATATATATAATATTCGCGTAAATAAGACATACATTTACCATAAACGTTTTAATAGTGCATTTAACAGTATAAATTTAATCATACCAATGGTAATACATGTGACTTACAATAATGAGTGCGAATTTTAATATTTGTTGAACTATCACGCACTGTAACATTATAGAACATAATTCAAAGCATTCCTACAGACAATGTTGTCATACCGGTAATATTACAGTATTGCCCCATGTACCGAAAATAATCTCACTAAACGTGCAGTATATAGAAAAGAATTATATTGTGACTAAAACAAGAATATGAACCACCCTGTAAGACAAAACATAAAAAAATTGTTTCTGAGCAAATTATTTACAAAGTATAGGTATTTGCAACACGTATCTATACGTATTATAAACGTGATTTTAAAACTCGCCTTCTTTAGATGAATTGAGAACGTACTAATGCCAACTAACAAACGTACTTTTAATTGGCTTCTATACCTCGGCTAATTTTCTATTTATTGATACTGCAGTACCTCAAATTACTTGATTTGCTAAACATTATTGGATATTAAAAGACGTCTTAAATACGTACTAAGTACGTGTATTTTAACTGATATTTTGTATACTAATTTAAACTTTTTATTTACGTGGTGCGAATTAAATAAATATTTATTTTTTAGAATGTTATTAAGACTCAATATAAAGAAATTGATCAAAATTTAAAAAACTTATTCATTGAAAAATTAAAAATAAAAATTGACAAAGTGGAATTGCCTCTGGGCAAGAGAACAATTAAAGCGATGCATGAAAGTTTACCTGACTATTCACCCTATTCTTTGTTAAATGTTAGATAATGTACGATAGGCAAGTTACAAATTTTTAAAGTAGATATGCTCATTGTAGCACCGTAGTGTCCCAAATGTTGTTTCGTTAATAGCACATTAATTATCCAATTGAATTAGAATGGTTGAAACGTCATCTTTATTGGTACAAAAAAATTAGAAAACAATGCAAATTATTGATAAAAATGAAGATGTTTAAATTCGGTTAATTATAAAAAATGATTTGTCATCGTTTTTCTAACTACATCAAAATTAAAGTTTGTTTTAAAAACTAGAATCAAAACCATACAATTGGAAAGAATTCAAACATTTATTTAGCACAATTCCATCAATTATCGGCATAAGGTTACATAACGTATAACACTTTAATTATCATTCTATTTACTTCATCATTTTTGGCAATACGTTATGTATATTTAATAATATAATACAAATTGTTCACTTTTTGATTATGTAAGCGTATTCATTAAAAATCGGTATATTGGGTTTATTTTTTTTTCGCGTTGAGTGTAATTGGGTGGTGAATGGAGCTTGGCGTGACCATATTTTTATATTACATTTAATCCTCACTTGAGATATCCCGTACAAATTCGCCTGCGGGACTCACTACGGCTACAATCATAGGGTACGCAAATTGCATGGAAATTCTTAAAGAGTTGTGGATTGAATATACAGGGTGTCCAAAAGGTTACGGTGAAAATAACGAGATGGATTAAACAAAAACCCCAAAAGAACTTTAATAGGAAGAGGGGCGCAATCTGGGCAAACTAGGAAACGATAATAATCATCCCTCGAGCAGTGGTGTCACCTCTTCAAAAATCTTAATGGAGAATACGGATATTGTACAATTTGTTTGAAAGTTTATGACATTACTTGTATCGTGGTATGTTTCACTTGACTTTGTACTGTAGCTTTTGAACAATACAGGGTGCTGTAACAAAATAATGTTCTTCGTCATCAAGTTAGTCATTACAAGTAAACTATGTGACAGTTACGTAAATAGAAGGACGATATGATTTTCAATCGGCGAAGAAGAGAATTCAGAAGAAATTTCAATAGGCGGGCACACACGAGAGATATTTTTAAACGATTTGTCACTCGGTCCAGATATGTCATTCTAATCCCACCGATCTGGTTTGCCACGGGACAGATCTTTTGTTTCCCACGAACGTAAATATCCAACTTCGTTTATGAAGAGGCAAATCGGTTAGTTAGTTGCAAATTTTTCCATATTTTGAAGTTATTGCACCACGGGTTGGATATTTTATAGTGGCATAAAATCCCTAGATATTTTCGGCATGGAGAAGGAAAAAAACGGGATTTTTGAGATTTGGTATGTTGCAAATTGTGAACAAAAAAATCACGGCGTTCCAAGTGGATTAAAGAATGGATTCAACAAAGACAAAAATTTGTCCCATCTACATCTACATTGGACTGAGTATAAGTTTTGGAACTTTCAGCTGGGGTATCGTCAAAAGCGATGTCAATACTATTATTGCTTTTTTTTATTATTGATTTCTCCTTCACATTCAATAATTTCAAAATCCTGACTTCTTACATTATCTACTGATTTTAAAGGTCTTTGGTAAACAGTAGTAAATTATAGTACCTACCTAGAAAATTTAAAGTACATCATTGAATTCAGGCGATAAGTTTAACAAAACAAAATAATGCGCGCCTTTATTGCTACCTATGTTTTCTATGAAGCTGCTTAAACTTATCAGAGGGTGGGTGTATATACGTCGTCTTCACTTGTTCCACTTCTGTTACTTCAATTTTTTTCACATCCTTTCTAAAAGCATTTCTCATGTTTTGAGTTCTTGTTTCTACTTTGGTAGTGGTATTTTCGAAATTCTTACTTTTTAGAAAGTTCACAAGTTCTTCGTAAGCTTGCACCTTCAAATTTTTATTTAAGTGACTCATATCTTTTATTTGCGGGAAACGTCAATATTTTACAAAATAAAAATTTCCCTCAATTCAAGACATGTTCGAACTGTTTCCAGCTACTTGCACACAACGAAATCACTTACATTATTTTATCTATGGATTAGCCGTTTACATTCGTCGTCAATTTTTTGCTGCAAATTTCTACGGAAACCGATGGAGTGGCGTCGCAAAAAGTTTTTTGATGTCTCCACAGAAGAAAAGTCAAGTAGGGTCAGATCGGGTGAACGAGCTGGCCATTCAGTAAGACTTTGCCGTCCAATCCATTGACCTGGAAAACTTCGTTCAAGAATTATGTTTCGGCTGCAGCATAGTGAGGCGGGGTGCCATCTTTCTAGAAGTGAAAATATTCTTTGTGAAAGTTCTCATTGTTCTCAAGCAAAAGCATTAATATGGGATCAACAGTATTCTGAAGGAATTGGAGATAAAAATCATGATTCAAATTTGCCTGTGTACTTCTCTAAATTCCTGGGAGCGTGAACAAATAACTCAATCAGCTGTGATTTCTGACGTTTCGCTCTTCAATGATAAAACCTTCACATGGTGAAACGTCGGCAATCACGGCTTATTGAGTACCTACGTACCTCCACAAAGAAGGGGTCCTATAAAACCACATTCAATCATAAATAAAAAAATAACTAATATATGTTAACTAATGTAAATAACCAAGATATCAAGAAAACCACCCGTCCGATTTTTATGAAACTTTGTACATGGACCTTATTTATAATTCCGCAGATCTGATTAGATTTCGACCATATTTTATGTAGCCAAAAGGGCCGTTAACTTACACAGGCTTTCGGATTTTTAAAATATTAAGAAAAGTATTCATTTTACACATTTTTGTTTTAAATAAAAGTTTATAATTTAATTATACACATTGTTTGTTTAAACTATTTTTGATCCGATAAGTAATTACTGCGATATAAAAATCACATGACAATAATTCTTGTAACAATATCTCCACCAATATCAATTTTACAAAAAAAGTTGAGGGAGAAAAGTCTATAGCTTTTGTTTGAGCCATCTTTTTTTCTAAAATCCAATTTTATTTTCGCTTATCAGGGTGATGTGGAGTTCTGCGGTAAACACTTGCTTTATCACATTTCGGAACTGTAAGAACAATATTTAAGTCGCCAAAAACAGATTCGCTTCGATTTATCATATAATTTCCAGCACTACTTTCTCCTTGGTATGAGTCTCTGTGCTATTGATAGCATTTTCTTGCTTACTGTGACCACAAACGTAGACATTCTTTTCTAACTCTACTGAATATGTAAGATGTACATAATTTTTACATTTATCACATTGCTTAAGGGGGCAAGCGAATGAATTTACTTTAATTCACTATCAACAGATGCCACTTGGGTCAATTGATCCTGATTGCAAAGAGGCAAAAATTGCCGCTGAAATGAAGTGCTGCACTAGTGGAAACCAATTTTGGTAACATTGACGTACATTCAATAATCTCATTTTTTATAATTCGAATTATTTTACGACATCTGAGTACAAGAGTAAATCGCAATAATTTTTACACATACGTTTTTTTGTTCCATAGCTTGTAACACGTACTTTTGGCGTAGTGAATATATTTTGTTGAAAATTTTGCAATAATATATTTCCTCGTTTTCAAAAACTGCAAACTATTTATTCTTCTCATCATCTGTTCTTTTGCAATACTCAGTTCTGCAGTTTGAATAATGATCCCCAAAGACGAAGGTCCCGACACAACTTCGTGGTTCACACTACTACTCGATTTTGCGGTAGATATTCTAACTGCTGCACTAATATGCGATAATTTAGCTTTTATGATGCGTCTTGCGGAATTTTCAAACTTTGTGTTTGTAACGAGTTTATGCATTTTAGCATGTTAGAAGTATTAAGAGCTCTTGTTGCATGATTGACGCATTTCCAGTTTTTAACATATATCTTCCATATGTACGTTTTCTAATATTCTTAAATAGACACTGGAGTTTCAAACACCGATGATGAATTTATATCGTAACTTATACAGAGATATGGGGCTAAATGGGCTAAATTGACCTTAAATTCACTTTTTTATAAAGAAAAGACTAATTGTCTGAGAAACCTCAATTAAAATCCCTATCAAAATTTATTTAAAAAAAAGTAGTTTGTTTTTACTTAGTTGGTACGATTAATTAATCGATGAATAAATCCTTTACTTATTCAGTGCTATATTTTGATCTAATTAAGATTTTATTGATTTGTTGTAGCATCGTCTTTCTCTAACAACGTCGGAATGTATGTTCGAAGTAAATAAAATACCGTTATTAATCAATGGTATTTCACAATCTGAATTATCAGGATTAACAGCCAAGGAGATACACTTTGGTACCTGTGAAAACTTACTGCAATCCTCAAATTCTACAGAAATCTTGAACGAAAATGTAAAGTTAACCGAAGAAGACAAAGTAATTGCTGTCTTTTGATCTGATTCGGGGTTTATTGTGTTTGTTGTAGCTTCATCCTTCTCTAACAACGTCAGAATGGATGTTGGAAGCAAATAAAATACTGTTGCCAATCGGTGATGATCCACAATCTAAAATATTGAGATTAACAACCAAGAAGATACAGTGTGAAAACTTACTACAATCTTCAAATTCTACAGAAATCTTGAACAAAAATGTGAAGTTAAGTAAAGGAGAAGATAATGTAACTGAGGAAGCTTTCAAATTGGAAGAAGTTTTGAATTCTAGTGTTCCAAGCCCAATCGATGTAATTTCGCAATCTAAAAAGTTGAAATTACGTCCAGATACTCATTGCCAAATAAACACAAGCAACGACATTGCCTGTATTTATACAAATACTAACATACTAACTCCCCATTTTATAGACTTGACTGAAACTAGCGATGACGAAAAAGATTATTTAAGTTTTGAGAAGGAACACATACATTTGGAATCTTTTAAATCAAACGTTGAAACAATTGATAATGTTTCACAATCCACAGATCGTATAAATTACAATGAAGAAAACATAGATACGGAAACTCCTAAGTTCGACTTGGATAAAGTATTGTTTTCAAATGCAGATGTCTCAATTATAGATGAAACCGATGTTCCCGCGGTCGTTTCTAAAAAATTGAAATCTGACACCGACGAGAAACACATAAACAATTTCTCAAAAAACGAGTTAACTGAAACTAACAAAAATGACAATAATAGATGCACCAATCGTTCCAATGCTGAAAAAGAAAACGTGAACGCGGAAGCCATCAAATCAAATGTTGACGTTTGCATTAATAAGGAACTGTATTTAAATGCAAATTCATCAACTACTCTTGAAAATAGTGCAGTTATAAATCCTGTTGCTGTTCGGTACACAATTGACAATGGTTCTCAATGTAAAAGGTTGAAATTATCCTCTGATGGCAGGGACGAAAGAATAGATTTTTCAGCTGATGAAAATCTACTATTACTGTCAAATTTTTCAGACAACTTTACAGAAAGTTCTAAGGAAGAACGAGGCCGTTTTACAAATTCACGTGAATCTAGTGTGGCAAATTCTGACGATCGCAAAAAAGGGGAGAAAAGAAAACGCAACTCATACCAAACTTTGAATGCATCGAAAAAATTTAGATCTGAGATAAATGTTCCGGTCGTTGCGCATGAAGAAAAACTTAAATCCCAAAACCATTTAAATTGGGAATTGTATAATTTTTCTAAACCCGAAGATTGCTTTGAATCAGTACGGAATCAATGGATTTCGTCATACTTACCGAATCCTCATGAAGATGCAACTTGTCGCTTTTATAATACTTTGCCTAGATATAATTCAAAATTTACTATACAAGGTAGAACAGATAATATTGTCGAATGTGTTTCAGTATATGAAAATCAGATAATACAAATTGAGCGTGAAATGAGTTTGATAAAATATAATCTAGACAATTTCGGTTCTACATTTACTAGAAGAACAATTAATAAAAATTTGGAGAGATGTAATGAATTAAAGGGCATGATGGGACGTCTTAACGATGCTTGCGAGGACGCTCACCGTTTTTATACATATTATAGAGACAATCAAACAGGTTGGAATGCCTACTACATTCGGAATACCATAACAATGAGATCAAACATCAGTTTGATGTCATGGATGCTTATACCAAGTTTTATGGTTTTTCCTAAACATTCGAATTTAATTGCGTACCTGAAATAAATAAATTTAAAACAATTATTTCTATTTACGTTTATTTAACTGTGATTAAGAATTTTTTATTTTAAAATTACTTTGCAATATATAGATTAGTTTGTAAGGGAATGTATTTTGTGTTGTTATTTAAATTTGATTTTTCCTTAAATTATACATTTATCATTTATGTGGAATTATTTTTAATACATAAAAAATCGGGAATAGTATGATGGTATTACCTATAAGTAAAAACAAGATAACAAAGAACATAAACTACATATATTTACATGTGCTTCTCTTTAAGAATATCACCTACTTATACTATTGAATCTTCAAGCAACGTCCTTTTCAATTGGGTTTCCCTTTAAATAGAAATATATTATTTGAGTTCTATATTTCAAGCAAAATATTTACCCATCCCCTTGCCATTAATAATACCGCATTTCTACTTAGCTTAGGACCAATTAGCGGATTTAGTTGTGCTAAGTAACAACACAGCCAGCTGTAAATTTAAATTTTATTTGGAAACACTAATTATAATTATTTGAAGTACATACAATAACCAACAGGTAGCTGCTGTTAGTATTAAGATGACTTGGATGATACTGAAATTTGTACGTAATTATTACTACACTCGTACCCTTAAACAGATGTAGTTTGGTATGGTGCCCCACTTTACGAGCAACTTTTTGTACATTCAAACTAATAAAGAAATTATTTTTGAAATTGTTATTATGAACACAATTTTTTTAAAGAAAGAAATATTAATAACTGTAACCTACTAACCATCACCGTTTACCCCCGATTACGCGAAACAGTTGCACATAAAGTGGGGCGCTGTATCAAACTACACCCAATTTAACACTCACCCTCTGTTTGGACCTTTAGGTACAACGAAAGGTAGTACAATGCCTACTGCGCCCACAGAACTGTGAAAACTATAAATGGAATTGCAGTACCCATAGTTATTATAAATTGTGATAACACGATCCTCCCAAATAAAGATCACTTCTGTAACAATCGATCATATGATAACTTGTGTCAAGCATATGACTTTAGATTATTTTGTGTTTCGTCGTTGCATAGTGGTATCATTGTAATAACAGGACCGCATTGAGTATTTTTTAATGAAAATTAAATAAAATTTTGTTTACAGGCCGTCGTTTAATAATACCATAGATAATACTGTTATACATTTATATAAAGTGTGTTTGTAAATCTAATATCACAAATTATTTTTGGTTTAATTCATAAATTACGTACTAGTATAAACTGATGTGTTGAGGTTAAATTGTCGAAGACCATTAAATAGAAGCTGGAGACATAATTCTATAGATTCTTACTTTCTTCTTATCAGAAAATGTGGTCTGTAAGTATATTCATTTAGTAATATTGTGGGCTAAACTTGTTGCAGCAAACAGCTGAAATACCTAAAGCACTACCAAGTACCATACACAGGTTGTCGAGAGTATTTCAACCTATTAATGTTGTACCGAAACATGCACAGGTGAAAAGTGAATTAACTTCAAAAAGTCAACGGGTGAGTCATCTTATAAAACTTAGATGCTTATGGTCGATTGCACCGACAAAAGTTAAATTTAATCCATGTTAAAAACAATCGTTGCTATGGTTTTAACAATTGTATCCAAGTTTTTAACTCAAGGTTAAATTTAAGTTGCGTCGGTGCAATCGGCTATTAGTGTGTAACAGATATGCATCCTATAAATAAAACATTTATTCCAGCTTATGTTGGACTTAGGCATTATAAGACAAGGAAGTCCGGGCAGTTTTCACCTCTTACCATTGGGCGTCGTGCTTTAGATAAATTAACATCATTAGTTGAAAAACAAATGAGTAAAATTAATGCTCAGAAAGTTATACTTCCTTCGTTGACCAATTCAAGTTTATGGAAATCAACTGGTAAATTCTAAAGAATAGTCTAAAAACAAATTGTTTTAAGGTCGTTTACAGGATTATGGTTTGGAGCTTTTTACTTTAAATGATAGGCATGGTCATAAATATGTGTTAAGCCCTGTAAGTAGTATTAATATGTAAACTTTAAAGTTGAGTTTATTTAACTTAGACACACGAAGAGGCTGTTAGTGATCTAGTCGCTTCAGTGGCACAAATGTCTTATAAGGAGTTTCCCTTAAAACTATATCAAATCACGAACAAATATAGAGATGAAATTAAGCCCAGATATGGGTTAATGCGTGGAAGACAATTTCTAATGAAAGATTTGTATTCTTTTGATATCGATGTTAAAAAGGCCAAAGAAACTTATGAGGAAGTATGTGAATGTTATAACAGTATTTTTGATGAAATTGGTGTTAAATACATCAAGGGTAAGTGATTACTTTTATATTTTTGAGGTATATTAAATATTATTTTTAAGTTGCTGGTTCATGCGGCGCTATGGGAGGATTTTTATCGCATGAATATCACTATAATGCTAACATCGGTGAAGATAAAATTATGTCTTGTTTAGAGTGTGGTTTTTCAGCAAATGCCGAACTAGCAGGAAGTGATAAATGCTCGCAGTGTGGAGGATTTAATATCAGAATTGTTTTCGGCATTGAGGTAAAAGCGAATTGTAGTTGTGTTAATGATTTATAGCGTATTAAATTTCAGGTTGGCCACACGTTTCTATTAGGGGAAAGATATTCCAAACCATTAAAAGCGCAATATTTAACCGAGACCGGGGCCTTAATGCCTTTACAGATGGGAAGTTACGGATTAGGTATAACACGCATTCTTGCCGCTGCAATTGAGGTCCTAGCAACAGAGAATGAAATAAGATGGCCTTTATCTTTGGCACCATTTGCGGTTGTAATAATACCTCCTAAAGTATTAAATCTATATAATTTAATGTTTATTAGTATTTTATGAAAATATTTTAGAAAGGTAGTAAGGAAGAAGAGGCAGGGAACTATTTGGTACACCGTATACATCAGGCATTAGAATCACTAGAACCTTTTAAAGGGAATCTTTTATTAGATGATAGAACACACATGACTATTGGTCGTAGGATGGTGGATGCGCACAGAGTAGGATACCCATTCATTATAGTAATTGGAAGTAAATCTGTAGAACAAACTCCAATTTTTGAGGTAAATAATCTTGCAGTGATCAGACTTTATTTTTAAGTGAAGAAGGACTTTTAGCATACTTTAAGAATATTTTAAAATTTAATTAAATCCGTCTTCTATTTCAGTTGTTGTTGTTGTTGTATTTGTATTGACCTTTTCGTGGCCATAGAAATAGAACTCCTTGAGCTGAGCAATCCTTGCGATTGGGTTGCTGATAAATCTAGGATCGACATATCTCTAGCCTCCTTGATTTTTTCTATTACATTCTTCCACATCTTTAACTGCTTTACTCGACATCTAATTTTTTGTTCAGTATCTTTATATTTACTTGGTTGTTTGGGAAACTCTTTGGGCATGTCGTCACTGAAAGAAGATGAAGTATAATTGAAACATGATGAAAGAAGTTACCTATGATCAATAGGATGAGGTAGTTTGAATTCGGTGAAAACTTCTGGTTTCGGTGGAAGACGCCTTCTGGCTGCAGCTGACAAAGTCATCAGCATAACATCATAATACTTTCGAGGCTCACCTAATAAACCCACCGCCATTCCATTAGGCAAAAGCAGTTCTTCAGGGGCGGACAAAGCCATGTGAAGATACTCCATTCGTTCATCAGTTCTTAAAAATTTGTGATCCATTAAGTTAAACTTAAGTAGATACTAACGGCTCAAATTGTTTAACCCCAATTACAAGTAGTCGATGATCATGTTTTCCTAAAGTGAGTTCCTTTGTTATTAGAGATTTGTGAAACAATTTCTTTTCAGAAGTATTAGCTTGACCCCATAAAATCCTTTTTTCACCTGTAGAGATATATATTTCGACTTGTTCATTATGTGCTGAAGAATTAAATAAATCTGTTCTTAACATTTTGTTTAGTTCTTTTTCTAAAAATACACTTCATTGGTATTGTTTACAAAGCTGACCGCATCCGAACCAATAATATGAAGATTTTTCCGATGAAGAGCAATCCAAACGACACGTACAGACATGCGTATTAATGTTTCAAACCTTCTCCGATCTTTGTCTGATGCCGACACATTATTCTTGTTACTTAGCATATGATGAAACTTTCGCGTATCTACTGCTCCAACTAGCATAGCGCAGTATTCTCTCGACACTAATGATCTTAAATCGGCTAAGTCATCTCTTATCCTATTTTCTATGACTGTTACATAGGGTTGGTATAGTTTATGTTCTGCTTCTTCTCTTCTTAAAAGTAAAGTTTCCCATACCTGATTGAATAGATTCCATGGCAAAAATAAGTAGTTGTTGCATTTACCTGCATATAAAACTGGAAGTAAACAATCAAAGCTCTCAAAAATCTATCCATAGAAGGGATGTGAAAAAATTTGATAAAATCCAAAGTTAAACTTTTAGGATGGGCTAAATAAATAGCTACGTCTTTAATATCTTGTATTGTTATAACATTAGGCTCATTAGGTCTACATCGTCTTTGATGATAACGACGAAATCTTGCCTAAAATACTACCGTAGATAAGTTTTTTGTCGATAAGGATCAATTAACACCTGATCCAAACGATCTACCACTTCACGGAAACGAAGTTCTTTACTGGATTTTACAGGTGCGTTTGTTTTTAATATTGTTGAGCTGACATTTGTTTGAGATGCCAGCGAGGACTTATTTCCTGCTGCAGATTGTAAATTATCAATAAAAGACGTTACCAAATCGAATTTTTTACCTAACAAATAATAAGCCGTTATTGACTTCATCCCACATCCAATACCCATTTTTAAAATTTCCTGACCTTCCAATTTCCATTTTTTCTATCAAATTTACTTATGACTATAACATGTTGCTAAGATAATAACGTTTATACTTTGGCATGTCGTTTCCATGAAGTATCTTTCAAGGTGACATCCAGAATTCATCAAAGGTTTGAATTCTCAGATTCATAGAAATGAATAGTGTGATTTTGAAATAATATCAATCTTCAAGAGCAACATAGCAAATTCAACTCAAACGTAAGTAGTGCAATAGACTTAATCAACCATTAAGCAAATTTTATTAGAGAAAATACTTATAGTTTACAACAATGTCATACAAAATATCATACAAATTGTTTGAAAAGACTTTACTACCATAAGCTGCAATTATAACGAATATGGACCAAAACTTAGCACAATTGCACACTACTGTTAAAAAAATATATATTATATGTTTCATTTTATCTTTTTAACTCACCAGTGTATGCCAACAATTGTGATAATGTGGTGTAAAGAGAGACAAAAGTCAAATGGAATTCTTGAATGGAATTGTCCCAAATTAAGGACGGTAAGAGCAAAAACCATCCAAAATTTGCTAAAATCATCGCTTTCCAAACTGTTGTCGCAAAAGTCCAATTGTTGAGCTGTGTCTTAACAATCTTGTTGTATATAATAGTCAAGAACAATATGATGAGTAAAGAACACAAACTTCCTAGAAGTTGTACATTTAAGTTGAATCAGGTTCATTGTAATTTATTAGTCTTACTAAAACTATACGGAAGCTTAACAAATACAATGTGACATCTCCTACAGAATATACATAAGGTGGAGGGCTGTGTGTCTTTTTAGAAATCAAAATCCATTCTGAATAAACCTCCATCATTTGTAACATTATGGCTAATTTCCAATGACCCTACAATTACATATTTATTGTAAGATGGTGATATTTTTGACTAATACATACATGAAAGTCTGTATTGTATAAAATGTGCCTGTAAGCTTCTTTTCGTAGTAAAACTAAATCTATAATTACAATAATTATATCGTATTCTATATATTTATCAGCTACTACATTGCACCGATCCTAGAAAAAAATTTCAAATTTACCGCCCCGAAATAAAAAACAAATGCAGATAACCTTAAAATGTTATACTGATAACCACAAAAAACTTACGCAATTTACAAGTTTTAAAACTGTTTCGCTGTATTTTTTACATAATTCTGCAATTGGCAAGCCACAACTAATGCACGTATATTTTTTCAGCTTCATTGTTTCAATCGAAATAAAAAACACCTGACAACCTGAACGATATTTTCCCGGGAATTTTAAAACTATGAATAAGGATAGTTGGATTTTTGCCGAAAAACTATTACCCGCAAATTATGTGAAGCAAGCTGCCAATGCTTCCTCCTCGAAGGAAAATTTAATAAGACAACTGATTCAACATGTAAGTGTTTTGAATACAGTTACTAATTCAAGTTAGAGAACAATTCCGGAGGTTGGTTGGAAGGATATTACCATTGAGACTTTTTTGTATCAACTATCGTCTATGGATAGCAATAACTTCAATTCAAATTTTGGAGTTGGGGAACGAGAAAGTCGCATTGCTTCAGGTTTGTTAATTGCATAATCTTATTGTTAAATGGTTAATTTCTGGAAACTTTCATATTCAGAATTTACATAGACAAGAGACTCATTTTTGTATTTTCGTCTTGCTTTTTTTAGAATTGTTTAGACTAATACTGCAATTCTCTACTTACAAATCGTAATATAGTAAAATCGTAAGATCGTATCTTGTGATTTGATCGTAGTAAATTTTCTTACAGATTCATATTATTTGCAATTCTGTAGCTCTGTCAAATTTTTGAAGGTCTGTCTGTAAGGATTTACAAGAAACCGTAAATACCTACGAGAATCTGTAGCTTACAGCAACACAGAAAATTGCAAATTTTTACGCTACGATCACTACAATTTGTACACAGAATTGCAGGCTGTATAAGTTGGTGTTCAAGTGAAAATTCCACTTGCAATTTCCTCGACCAATCAGATTCATTAATTTTGTCATAATGGACCAATCACAGTTAAATTTATCGGAAATTTTCACGTGTTAAAATTCTACCAAAAATTTCAAAAACTGTGGAATTTTGATGCCGAACACAACTTGATGGTATGAAATTGCAGTAAATTTTCTTCTTAAATCACTTGTATTTGAGATCGGAAATATTTAGCAATTTCATACCAACTCGTTGTATTACTTATGAAAATTAGTTGGCTTTAAAGCAGGAAATATTAATGAAAAAAATCCACTCAATTTGATAGAGGGAGTAGTTTCTAGTACTTTCCACAAGGTGATTTGAATTAATCATATTCCTTTATCCACTTTTTGAAATACAGTTTGTTAATTAAATTTTTAATAGATTTAGTAGCAAAGCGGCACTATTATTTTGGACATGGGATTGGAAGATCCGGTGACCTAACTGAACCTCAACCAAAAGCAGGTGGTTCAAGCCTAATGTATGCACTAACCAATTGCATGTTTAAGGATCTTATGAAACTGATGGGTATTTTACTTAATTCTTACATACATAATGATTGTTGGTATAATTTGTAGGCATCACGTCTTCTCTCGAATGTTTGGTGGTACCCGTTGCAACCGGAATGGCATTAGTTCTATGCATGTTGAGCTTTAGAACATTAAGGCCAAAAGCTAAATATGTTATCTGGTTAAGAATCGATCAGAAAACATGTTTTAAAAGCATCTTAGCAGCTGGTGCGGATTTTTTTTTTTTATAAATTTAAAATCAATCCATGTGTGTTTTTAAGGTTTTGAGCCGATTATTATTGATGCGGTAATGTGTGGGGACAAATTAACTAGTCAAATAGGTCAGATTGGTCATGTTATTGAAGAACATGGAAGCAGTTCGATTGCATGCGTAATGTCGACAACATCTTGCTTTGCTCCTAGAATTGGAGATGATGTCGAACAAATTGGGATAACTTGTAAAAAATATGATATACCCCATTTGGTGAATAACGCTTATGGCTTGCAATCTAGGAGTGTAATGAAAAAGATTCAAAATGCTCATTTGTAATGTAGAGTAATTTCTATAAAACTTTACTAAGTTTAGGTGAATTTGTAGACGTGGTCGAATCGATGCATTTGTACAAAGCACAGACAAAAATTTAATGGTACCTGTGGGAGGAGCTGTGATAGCCAGTTTTAACCCTGACATTCTTAAAGAGATCTCAAAAACTTATCCTGGTATTGATAAAAAATTGATTTGTTATTTAAAGTAAAGTCTTTGTGTTAGGGAGAGCTTCTGCAACTCCAATAATGGACAGCTTTATTACGTTACTTCATTTGGGTAAAAGTGGCTATAAGCAATTGGTGAAGGAAAGAGAAACAATGTTTGATTATTTAAAAGATAGCTTGAGTGCGTTGGCTGTTGAATTAGGAGAAAGAGTTCTACTCACTTCTGAAAATGATGTATCTATTGGTCAGTTCCATTTTTCTCTTTGATTCTAAAAAATTCATATTATTTTGTAGCTATGACATTAAGTACAATATCAGAGGAAAATTTAACTAAAGTAGGATCTATGCTATTTTGGAGGAACATTTCTGGTGCTCGGGTTATAACTACGTACGAGACAAAAACCATTTCTGGTTACGAATTGAAGGGCATGATACATTCTGCCGGATTTGATTAAATACTATTAACTATAATTTTAGGGTGGGGTTCGCATACTAATTGCTACATGGATAATACTCCTTACATAACATCTGCCGCAGCTATTGGCGTGAAAAAGGAGGGCATTGACGCTTATATAGCCAAATTACGTAAAGTGCTTTTGCGTGTTCAACAAAAAGAAATTAACGACGACATTAGTGTTAGTAGCGAAACTACTACTAATTGAAAGAATTATTTATTAATTTGTTAACAAAACAAAATTGTAAAAATATAACGTATTAACTAATTTAATTATGTTTATTTATATATCCAGGTGATTATTATTATTGCACCATATATTGTAACGAATTCGAAAGTTTTGCACCCAGAAAATTAGGAATAAGACTTGTATAAAACCAGCCTAGATCTACATATACAGGGTGATCTTTTTCGATGGCTGTATAAGTATTTAAATAACCACCAAAACTCTGTGACCAAGCTTTAGAAGTGCAGAATCTTATACAGCGTGTCCCGATATTCCGTGAACATAGAGCTACTGCCGATTTAACCCAAATTACCTTAGTCCAAAAGTTGATAGTTTCCGAAATATCCTTATTATTTTTTATTAGTTCTTCTTGAATAATTTTCTTAATAGCTGTACTATTTGCACGAAATTGAGTACTCAGTGGCTTTTCGGATAAGAATTTGAAATCCGTTCTCATTTTTGTGATAAATTGCAGGGTAGCCACTTATACCACTTTTTTTACATTTAAAATGTCCCAATTTTTGGGTGCTTTTCTGTATGAAATTTTTATTTGAATATTTTTATACTTCTGCTCCAGAAAGGTATACCTACTTTAAAAATGTCGTTCTGAGGAACAGTTTCGGAGATAATTAGATTTTTGCTGTATCTCTTATTAAATAGACAAATTCGTCTGTTGAATTTTTTGTTGAGAGGCATGTGCACCAAACTGTGGGGATTATGGTATGGAGTGCTATCTTCCATATCTTGAAGAGTTGGAAGACCCACTTTTCTAACAAAACATTTTGCAGATGTTAATCTGTTGCCTTGGCCGCCTCGATCTTTCGCCCATTGAACATGTTTGGGATATCATAGGAAAAAGATTGTCGAACTTGCTGCATCGTCCGCAGACTGTCCAAGCTCTACAACACGAGTTACAGGTTGCTTGGGACGCAGTACCTCAAAGGGTAAATCGATCATCTCCTAGAATTGATGCTATAGAGAGTGGGGGAGTGCATAAACAATAGGAGGAGGTAGTAACACATTATTTTTAAAAAGTGTTTATTTTTGTTCTTTTTCTTCAAAATTTTAATCAATTATTGCTACCCTTTGATAGTTAAACATTTCTGCCTAGTTTAATAACGATCGAAAATTTCTACATGTTTTGAAATTTAGAACCAAAGATATGTTTATGGTTACCTTCATTAATTATATAAAATTGTTAAACAAACTATCTTCTTCTCTGAATTTAATGCATCAAGTAATCGGTGCGACATCTAGTGCCGCAACTCGTGCTACATTAGAAATGTGTAAGCACATGGCAAACTTTTCATAAATTTTGATAGTAAAGATTTAATCTTAAATGAATATGATAGTGATAGCACAATTCACTATGATAGTTTGTTTTATGTTTAATGCAACAGTAATTGACATTGCGAAAACGTGAGGCAAACGTCACTTTTTTGAATATTTAAATGTGTGTTTTTAAGAAATGTGATAATTGCAGGATGAGCGTACAATTTTCAAAACAACCTGACAAGTGACCAATATATTTACTTTTCGAACTACTGACAAAAAATGTAACGAGCTACTTAAAGTAAACTATTTTGAAGCCTAGTTTGATTATAAAAAATTTCACTTTATTTGTCTAAATTAGAAAAGTTTTTTGTAGCTTTTTTTTTAAAAATAAGTTCTGACATTCGCTAGTTTCGTTGTACATATTTGAAAATGAATCCAGGCACATTACGAATTAAATTGCGAACATATTTGGGATAATTTTGTATTAAGAGCACAGAAATTGTAGGCAGAATTGGTTGAAGCGCGCACCAAGTATTATTTTTCTCACAGACACATTCGTTCAATTTTGTAGAGGATTTGGTAGCAGGAACGCATAAAAACGTAGATTATGTAAAATTTATTTATTAAAAATACGGTAGAATTCTAATACAAGTTTTCACAAAATCAATTATTTGTATCAAAGTTTCATGTAGATGCACCTTAATCGAGTACAATCGAAGGTTTTAGTTAAAATTGTGAAAGTTTATATTGTATTGACTTAAATCGGTCAATAAAAGTGTATTATTATATATTAAGTTAATATCAGATTCATTTAAATACGTCACACCTTTGCTATCCATTTTAATATATTTATTACATAAAAATTATAAGTAAAAGAATATAAATTTATATTCCCTATCACAGTTAAATACTCGTCGTGTATTCAGCAATTAATACTCTACATTTTCAATTGACAAAAAATGTTATCAAGTAAAAATTAAAATTAAACAGACTTTCATAAATATCGCCTATAAAACATTTGGTACTATTTATGTGTAAGTACGAATTTCGTTATGTGGATTGGTCGTCGGCCAGATAAATTAATTACATTCAATCTTTGGTTATTACCCAAATTTTAAAGATTAATATTAAAACTACCTAGTATGGAGATCGATATTAACTTCAATAGTATTGCGATTGCAAGAACAACTCGCTTCAATTAAATTCACACGTGTATGAATAAATAAATATGACTAACTTTTAAAATTTATTGTTGAAGAGATATGTTGGTTGATTCCGTCACTTCTTTGTTGGTTTCTTGAAAAACCGGTAACATTACGTTTCTAGTATTTTCCATTAGTTTATCGACATCGTCTACAGTCATGCCTTCTGTAGAAATTGGAGGTAGAGCGGTCATAATAACGTTACCTGCAATTGAAACCATGATAACAACTTATGCGTTCTTTGTATACGTCACTCACCAGGATCGAAACGTTTTTGTTTCGAATCCAAGAAATAGTATTTACTAAAAACCACAGGTAATATTGGAATTTGAGCTGATATTGCCATATGGAACGCTCCTTTTTTAAACGCGTGAACTTCTCCAGTATTTCTTCGCGTTCCTTCCGGAAATACCCATAGCTTTGTCTGAAATTTTACAAATATAGGCAACCCACAATGATCGACATTTAGAATGTATAACTCAAAGTACAAAAATTAATAACATATTTATATAGATAATCTATCTATAATAAATGTTTACAGTGCCAAGTAAGAATTTAATGCGTATTTCACTTTATCATCTATTTTTGTTCATAATTTTCTTGCATGATGCAAAAATTGATTACAATTAGCCTTGTCGGAGGTTTGATCTCAGGTAAACGTAATTTTACATTTACATATTTCACATCCTCCCAACATTATTGTAGTTAAGTACCGTTTTATTTAACATTTCATTCAGTTCATTGTCTAACAGTCAGCCTCTATAATTACATATTTTATTTCCAATGCATAAACTATACAAATTTATAATAAATTCGAAGGAACTGCAGGAAAAAAATGAATATTGCTTTAGTATTTAGTATTTTAGCGACGCCTTTCATAACAAACTTAATTATCTACGTGTTGTCATTTTGGTATGTGACTGTTGTACAAATGGATATTGTTTTAATTGATATTAAGTGAATGATGTAATTTTACCTACATTAATTAACTAGTCAATTTAAAATACATTTTTGTGGCCTCACGACTATCAATTGTAAACAAATGTGCATCAAGACATTTAAGTCTAAGACAACCTAAGGGCACGTCAAAATTTGTAATCACGCTGCCACGGTTATCATTAAATTAACAATAAAATCTGTCTACGAACAAATAAAATAAAGTGCTTAATTTACCTTTTTTTTCTTGACAATATCAGCAGCTTCATTTACACTGTTACGGGCAGAATGGGAATGTACTCTATCAATAAAAATAATACCACAAAGCCAAGCGGCAATACCAAATGGCCCTGCATAAAAAAGTTCCTTTTTTGCTACCACAGTACATTTATCCATAATATGCCAAATATCAAATAAACCTTTAAAAAATAACACATTTAAAACGAAAGTGAAAGAAAGTTCGGATATCTAGTACCTAAAACGTCGATTGAACTCTGATGATTAGAAACCACAATGCAAGCTCTATCAACTTCCAAATGCTCTTTTCCTCTTAAAATCCATCGTAATCCTAATACAGGAGAAATATATTTACAACAACTAGCTGCATACCTAAAAAATAGACGATTATACAATTGATTTTAACATTAATCAACTTACAAATAATTTCTAACGTCACCAGGTTTCAGTGCCATTAACGGTATTAGTATTACCGAAAAAAACATTACCCATGAATAATAAATAGCGAAACGTAAATAATATCGAAAAGCTTGACTAGATTCATATAAAAATGGTAATAATAAAACACAAACCGCTAAAAATATTTCGATATAACAACAGTTCATAATTGTTTTTTAAAATGTAAACAAAGTCGCGCTTTATGTTACAGTCAATTATAATATGACTGGGTACGTTATTTATATCTACATTTAAAGGTAGTAGTAAACCCTGTTGTGCTCTCGCTCGTACGCTGTTAATCTCATGATTGTGCGCTTGCCCAAAAATTGTCGTCTTTCTTCATCAAAAATTGATTTTTGATTTTGAATAACGCACGAACTTGCCACCCACTTATTTGAAGTTCGTGTATCAAGATGATTATACCGTCGAGGTTATCTCGATTATCGCGATAGTATGTACAGGGACACCAAAATTATTTCATAAAAATGAATATTCACTTCGTAGATTTTATTTATCTAATAAAATAGATTATTTTCTAAATTTAATATTATACCAGGTGATAACACAAAGTACTATAACTTTTGTTTGCTATCAAAGTACAAAGAATCTTAATCGACCATTGTTGTAAAATATCAAATAAATTCGGAAAAAAATAAATTATTTAAATATAAAAAAGTTTCAAAGGTATATAGATAGATATCGTATTCATATTCAATTGTCGAAATATAACACTAGAAATCGTGGAGATAGTATTTTCGGGGCAACACCACTAGAGCTCAGATTTGGGCGGTTATTTTTTTTTTTTTCAGTACTTACTTTCATTGGCAAATTTAACGAGAGATGTTAAACTACCTATATGAAAATAAGTACGAGAAAAAAAAAAAAATAAAATAACCCGCTCAAAATCTGAGCTCGAATGGTATTTGTTAATTCCAAGAATTAAGTATCTTATAAAAAGCGCAGAAAACCTTAATAAGATTATAAATCAAAAAGTACTAAACTATAAGACCTTATTTTGCAGAACAAAATTTTCAATTTTACTTAATATTTTACCTTTGCAAATATTTTAATTGTCAAATATACCGTTGACAGAAATAATTTTTAAACTGACGCAATTTTTTCTACATAGCTTACATTTGGAATCACCATGGGTAACGTAATTTATCCGATGTTTTTATACACTTGCATTTCGGTTGCTTTCTATTTATCCGATAGTAAAAAAAATTGACTTTTTTGTAATGTTCTAGATAAAATTTGAAAAAATTTTGCTTTTTATTATGGGTCACAATGTCGTCTGGTCACAACGTCAAATTTGAAATTTTGACCATAACGCCAAATCATTGACCACATCGTCTAACTTAACTACAATGTCATACTTCTAGTTTTGACTACAAAACATCAAATGTGACCATAACGTCAAATTTTGATTTTGACAATAACGTCCAACTTGACCACAACGTCAAACGATGTTCAATTCATAAATAAGCAAATCGACTGCGTCGATTAAGAGTATAAGGCATTTCAACGCTTTTGCCAAAATGGCGTCTGTGGGGCAAACAAACCTTTGTTTTCATTAGAATGTGTGTAATTTCTATTGATTTTTTTGTACTTTTAGTGGTGGTTCTAATTAAGTTAGTTATAGAATCTGTGAAAGAGTATTTTAACTCAATCGATCTTATGTGTAAAATTACAAATAACGGGGATCCTAAGAAACTTAACACTGTCACGATTTTCTCTACTGCTACAGTTCACTACAAAACCAAATGCTGGCATTATGGTACATTACAAATCAATTAAACGTATAAATTATATATAAATCCTATAACTCAATGATAAAATCCATCTAATTATACGTAAGTTTGCCCTACAGTAGCCAATTTTAAAGGTCTTTGACAGCTATCTGACAGCGCATTGAAATGCCTTATTGATTATAACCTCAAACTTTGAAGATAATTACAACGTGAAATTTTAAATGTGACCGAAACTCCTTAGAAAAATAGAAAATAATTGGAGTTTTAAGGTTAGCAAAAGATGATTTAATTAAATTATAATTAAGAAAGTATTTCTTAGATTATTAATGTAACGTAAATGTTCTTTTAAACGTATATCGAATTTTCTAATAGTTTTGCCAACATAAAATTTACCACAAGTAATTCTAACTTGTATATACCACTAGTTTGATGAATTATTTTTTTAAATATTAATTTTTCCAAAGTTAAACACTAACCAAAAAACTTTTTTACTATTTTTTAAAGCATACTGAGAGTATGCTTTTTAAATTTGATGATAAATGTAAATACATACAACTACAACGATATACATAGGGCGTTCCACTAAAAAAATGAAGCTAGATAACCCCCTAATCCTGTACATTAAGAACTAATTTTAAAATGTGCTGAAGCAATCTAATTAAATTTGTATATTGTCATATTATTTCTCTTCTTTTTCTGAATTATGGAGACAAAGCTAGATTGGCCCACCCCCACATAATATGGATATTACGAATATATTTAAAATATTTGTTTTTTAAATTTTAGGTACCAAAATGTTAAAAATTTGTTAAAGGGACGTCCACGTCCGGAACTCAGTTTTTATTTGAAAGGTCAGTAAAAATCCCGTTTTTTGTACTGTCAAAAGTGCATTTTACTATTTTAGCAATCTCATTACGTCATGATGAGAAAATTAGTGATTTTGTTTACATAAAGATATTGTCAAGGATTTTACCACGTCCCTGATTATTTATGTAAACTGGACACATATTATTCTTTGTTTTTGGTTTTTGAAAATAATTTGTTCCCTACTTTTTAATGTAGGAACAGAGTCTGCAGGATGTTCTATTTGATATAGATATTTAGTTGTTACTGATGTTTTTTTGATTTTTTGCAGTATTGCCTCAAATTCCTATTCTTCCAACGAATGTGAAAACAAAACCAATGTATCATGAATGAGAATAAAATTTTCTATCTGAGAGCCATTAACACATCAATAGTTTTTTTTGTCCAAGTATTAAATAGTAATTGTAACTTTTAAATATGAAAACAGATAGTCGTCTGTTCAAAAACCGAATATTTGATTACTCCAAATTTTTACACAATTAACAAATGTTACCCTCATTCACGCAATATATATATTCAATCTTTTTTATGTTGCAAAAAATAAGAAAATCTCTAAAACAGTTGAAAATCGGACACCCATTTATATGACTTTTTGTTGGAAATGAACTGTATAGTCATATCCTCGTCATAGAATAGAAGTTTTTGATGATACATACCTATATGAAAAAAATATTAAAATTTAACACAAAGAAAGTACTTAAAAATTATTAATTCAAAACCCCTATAAGAAAATTACCTAATCACATAGTATCAATCAATTAATTTATTTGTCCTTTAAAAATTAACAAATGAAATCGGCTTTTATCTTTACAAATATTCAATATATTTAGAACAGTTAAATTTGAACAAACATAAAAAACTAAACTTTTCTTTGTCCTTTAACTTATTCTTCTATATTAAATTTAACTTTTATTCTATTTTCATTATTTTCCGTTTTTTTTCTAACCATTTTCTTCTTTTACTACCTCTTTCATCCAGTTTTTTCTCCTTTTCCCCCAAGTAAAATCTTATTTCTTCTTTCTTCCTCTCTCAATTCCACACAGTCTTCTGTAAGATGTTTTAAGTTTTTCTAATCATTCCCACACATTCTGCACAACCTCACTTCATTTTTCTTCCAATACTGATTTTCTTTTTCCTCATTTCCTAATCTAAGTCTAGCTATTGTCCTTTTTTCTTGTATCGTCAATCCTCCTGTTATGTACTGTGGTAACCTTTCTCCCATTATATCCTTGTAATTCATATTGTATCTTCCTTCTCTTATCTTCATTCTTCGTTCATGTAGCTGATTATCTTTGTCTCTTTTGTGTTATTTCTTCTTCCAACTTTCTTTCTTCTCTTATTAATCTTCTTACTTCTTCCCTCGCGTAACCTCCTTTTCTATAATATATTTTCTTTTCTTCTTCTCTATGTTTTATTTTTTGAAATTCCAGCTCCTTCCAACATTCATATAATATTTCATTTTCTTTTCTTTCCTTCATCTCTCAAACATTTTTTTATCCAAAATGCCTTCTACGACATTAAGGAATTTCTTAAATATGAATTTAAAAAAAGGGATTGTTATAAAATAAACTGAATTTAGTAGTCATAAGCATGGTTCGCTTCAAAGTGCTGTAAGATCCTTTACATTTTATCTTGTTTTTTTTTATAATTGCGTTACCTACCTGGATTTGTTTTATTAATTGTATGTGATTTAAATATTAAATGATTAACGAATTTTTATAAGTATATGATAATTGTAAACATCTATGTAATAACATGCACACAAAATAAATTAATAAATAAATAAAATCTCTCTTCAAACCTTAACGCTCTCCTTCCTGTTTCTATTCTTATCTTCTGTAATTTCATTTCTTCTTCTATTAAGTATCCCGGTGTTTCTCTTTCCAGATCTAGTGTCCATCTCCAATATCTTTCCTGTATTTTTTCTAACTCTTCCCATTCTTTCCATCCCCAAATTTCTGCCCCATACATTATTACGCTTTTAACCAGTCTCTCGAATAACCATTTTCTCCTTTCTATATCATGCCCAAATACTTTTCTCCTATCCCCCATACTTGCCCTATTATTTTGTTTCCTTTCTGTTTTAAATGTTTTATCTGGTCATTGTCTTTATTGTCATATCTTAAGACGTATCCTAGGTATTTATATCTATCTACTTTTTCGATTTCTTCACTTCCCCACCACCATTTGTCCTTCGTCTCTCTCCCTTTATTCTTCTTGAATATCATTATTTTTGTTTTTTTTTACGTTTACCTCCAGTTCTTTTTCTCTAAATATCTCTTGGTTATATTTATTGCCTTCCTCATCTGTTTTTCATTCCTTGTAAAGAGTACTATATCGTCTGTATATGTTAAAATTATTAGACTTTTTCTTCCCACAGTTATTCCTCCAACTTGACCTTTCCGTAGTTCCTCCTCTAAATCTTTTATATACAGATTAAATAACATTGGGCTTAGTGGACAACCTTGTTTTAGCCCCTTCTCCGTCTAAAATACTTTCCCTAGTTTTCCTTTACTCTTACTCTGCATCTTGTTTCCATATATATCTCTTCTATTGCTTCTATTATGTCTTTACTTATCCCGTTTCCTCTCATCACTTTCCATAGTATCCTTCGTTCCACTCGTTCAAATGCAGCTTTTATGTCTATAAACACCGCAAAAACCTTTCCTCCTTTCTTCCCTATTTCTTTATTTATAACTTGTTTTAGTATGTAGATGTTGTTTATTGTCCCCCTTCCTTTTCTAAAACCTGTTTGCCAATCTGGTATTATTTTTTTTCTTCTACCTCTTTTCCAATCTTGTTCTTAATATCTCTCCGTATATTTTGTACCCTACGTTCGTTAAGATCACTCCTCTGTAGTTTTTAGCTTTTTGTGTATTCCTTCCTTTATAAATTGGACATATAATAGCTTCTCTTCATCTTTCTGGAAACCCTTTACCTTGCCATATCTGTTCTAATACTTTCCTTATTCTTTTTCTCATTTTTCTCCTGTATATTTCCACTGTTCCCCTTGTGTTCCATCAGTACCTCCGGCTTTTCCCTCTTCAATTTTCTCAAGGCTTCATTCAATTCCTCCTTTCTTATTCTTCCTACTCTTTTTCTTTTCTTCCATTTTTCTGCTTTCCACTATGTACTTCTCTTCCTTTCCTTGTAGTATACTTTTTATGTGTTTTTCCATGTTTCTTCATCTAATGTTACCTCTCTCCTTTTTCCCTTTGTTTTCTCCACTTTACTAATTCCCATGCCTGCCCTTCATACCTGATCTGCTTGATCTTCTGTTTTATCACCTTTCTATATTCCACTTTTCTCTTCTCACATACTTTTTGAACTCTGCTCTTATTTTTTATATTCTTCTACACTTATTTTCTCTTTTCTGTATTTTCTTCTTCCTTTTCCCATTTCTTTTTTTGCCCACTCACATTCTCCGTTCCACCATTCTGTCTTTATTCCCATTTACTCTTTCTTGAACTTTATCTTCTCGTTGCCTTCTCCATTACATCTATTATATTTTTTATCTCTTCCTCTACCTCTTCTGATGATTCTTGTTCTTCTTCCACTTTTTTCTTATATCTTTCCTTACTTCCTTACTCTTTTCCAGTTTTCCCAGTCCTTTTCTTCTAGCCAGGTCTCCATTAACCCCACCATTTTGAAACCCCTAAATAATTGCAAACATCTTGTCCTTTATTTTTTATTCCAGCCACATTTCAAAATAATATTTTACTCTGTTGCTTTATTGTTCTATGTTCACACTTTTTCCCCCACTTTGTTTCTATGGTCTTTATAACTTTTATTATTTTCCTCTCTCCTTCTTCCCCCACTTTCTAGTTTTTGAACACCATTTTTTAGTTGTCTTTCTCTTTCTATCTACCTTCTCTCCTCTCCGTCGACCCACAGTTTCATGTACCCTATTCTCACCCTTTTCCCTTCTCTTTCCAATTGTTTTGCTTCCTCCCTTATATTCTTTTGTATATCTCTTTCTCTTCTTGTCAGGTCATCATTTACATATATCCTCGTTCCTTGTAACTTTCTTTTATTTTTAAGATACTTATTTTTTCTTCCATATTTTTCACCTTTATTATCACTATTCCTTTCTTTATTTCTGTTGCTGCCTCTACTTTCTCTTCTACTCCCATCTTATTCTTCAACATATCCTCTAAATGATTCTTCAGGTCCATTCTTCCTCCGCAAACCTCTAGCCCTTTAATCACTAAATTTTTCTTTCTTTTTTCTCTTTTATGTTTTTCCATTCTTTTTCTAAGTTTTCTATTCTTTCTTCTAGATTCTTAAATTTCTCTTCCACTTTTCACTAATTCTATTTATTTCCTCCTTTATTTCTTTTATTTCTTCATTTGTTTTTTCCTGTACTGATTTTATTGATTTTATCTCTTGTAACATCTCTTTGCACAGTCCCATTATCCCTTCATATTCTTTTTTTTCCACTTCCCACTTCCCTACTCGTACCCATTTCTTCTATATTTTTTTTCTCTTTTTCGGAGATCTGACCACCGTTTTACTATCTCTAAAATTTCATATACGTCCTCCTCTTGCATTCTTTTCCTCCTTGTCTCCGACTCGTTTCCCTCTGATTCGGACATCTTCTTAAATATAATTTTTAACTTCTTTTAAGTCTTTTAGACCGTAATTGAATATTTGTAATTGTACGATCACTTAACTAATTACGATAATATTCGTACACAAATAAACAAATTTATCGTTTTAGAAAGTCAGAACGTTAAAAACAACGACAACTAAAAAACGATTCTTTATCACTTTCTGTTTATATACATCATTCCCTATCACTATATATCACTATCGCACACGTTGTTGTCTATTTCCTATCGTAATTCACAATAGTTACTAAACTAAAACGTCTATTATTTAATTATAATTATTTATAGTTAATTTACACTATCAATCCCAAGAGCGAATTAAAATCACATCCTTTCTTCGCGAACGAATACAACCGAATCACCTAATCACATAGTGTAATGTTCCAAATTCTCAGGAAGGTCATATTTGAATTACAAATTCGCAATATTATGTCGAGAAAAACAGAATTTGCCATAACTCTCTCGATTTTATAGGTAGAAAAATGTATTAGCCCCTCTTTGGTTTTCATAAGGATTTTCTACTCGATTTTATTTCATAAGAATAAAGTTCGGCATATTTAATAAGGTGAGATGAGGCAGAGAGTTGATGTTGAACTTCATCTTCATTTACAAATACCTAGATAAATAAATCCCATAATAATACAATAATAAAAGTTCTTAAATAAAACTATTCAATAAAAACTAATGTAACTTAAATGTTAGCTAACCATCCCATTAATCTTCGAGTAAATATTATATTTCATATTAAACTCCGACTGACGCCAAAGCACACAGTTTGTGTGGAAAAGTAAAGTGAGTACGTATGCGCCAAAAAAAGAGATTATATGTATATGTGTTGTGAGATCATAGAAGTTCGTTTTAGTGAACTTCAAATTGGGTATAGATACCATTGTTGACCAATACATTTTCTACCTAAATGTTGAAGTATTTTAAATTTTAAAGTGTTCGTTCTAACTAATGCACAAAAAGTTTTGTATACAAAATACTTTAGTGCCCTCGATGCTATACCGTCTTGGACGTAAACTGAGTCAGCTACCTTCCTCACGGGTCATTATAATGTTGTATTTTGCGGCCTTGGTATACAAATCTAGCTATTTTGGATTTTTAAAACGAACTTTTGCTTTTCCTGACAAAAAACCGAAAATATGGTTTGCAAAATATATAGTGAGTACAGTTTTTATTTTTACGAGTTATGGTGTCGCGAAAGGGAAAATTATTGAAAGTTTTGGGCAAAAAAACACGGAATTACGGATTGCTCAGATCGATACTTTTTGATATATGAACCAAAAACTGCTTTTTCCGTTTTCCGCGCTTTCGTCGCAAAGAAAGCACCGAAGTGGCAACTATTTTCAATCTTTTTTGCGCGCCTTACATTTTGGTCTTCAAGACGCTGCTCAAGGACAAGAGCCTAAAAGATGCCGATCGCCGATGGCCTGCGCTATAGAGGAATCGGGCTATTACAAGCCTGGTATTGCTGACTGCTCTTGGTGGTGAAAGAAATGACATCCGTCTTTTTGTAAGCAATGGAAAAGATGTGTTTTGCAGAATAATTACCAGTCGGTGATCATGACCAAAAACATCGCGCGGAAGACGCGACTTTGAAAAAATGAAGCAGCTTTTGATCTATAACTCGAAAAGTATCGATTTTTCGAATTTGTGAGAGTGCCAAAATTGTTGCCGTAAAAAAACGAACAATTTGAGTACCCTAGCATTGCATTCCTTTTTACGACGCCATATATTCAAAAAATATCGATCTTGCGAGCAATTCGCGGGATAGCACCAAAAATGTCGGGCGTTAGAAGCTGAATAATGGGCATCTATTAGAGACTCCTGAACTCGAGGATATTTATAAATACCCATTTAACCCTTTTAGCAATTAAGGGTGGGTTCTATCCTAAAAACTATATTCAGCAAGAAACCTCCTAAAAATTTATTTCCGTGTCCGCGATTATTATCCCCTTTTTCAGGACAATCGTACTTAGAACTGTTTTCGAAAAAAGCAAGTTTTATGAGAAAAATATAATTAATAGTTTTTTAATTATTTTAAATGAATTCTCATATACTCCTAAATGTACTTTGGTGTCCCTAATTATGGGAAAATTCTATAATATTTAGATGTTTAGCAACATAATCGCTGTGGGAAACATATACAGTGTGTCTACTTAAGGTGGCAACATATGTGAAACATCTTTTATTATTAATTTTACGAAAAAAGTTATTCTTTATAAAAGTTCTGCATGTTCTAAAATCTAAAATACAATCATTAAATATTAAATTTTTTAGTCAAATTCGCAGTTTCTCAAAAAATATGAATTTTACTGAAGAATATATAAAGTACCGTTGTATTTGACAATATCAAAATTTATTATTGAAAAAAATTAATTAGAATTAAAAACTACGTTCAAATATGAAATTGCAATTTTTCTTTCTTTGTCTACAATTTAACAATGCAAATGTAACTATGTATTGACGTAATTTTATTTTAATAGTGTATTAATTAAATTTTTATGAATAAATTTGCTTAATACTTTTAAACTGGACGGAAAAGTTGTCATGTTTGTAATAAATAAAAAAGTTAAATGTTCGTTATCCATAATTTCAGTAAAATTTGCAAAAATATTTTTTTTGTAAGTAGAAGAATGTAATTGCATATTAAAACATAGTTTTTTATTCCGAACGACTTTTCATAATTACAGTTTTCGATATTGTTGCAAAAAAAGGTACTTCTGTACCAAACTCATAATTTTTGTCAAACCTCGTATATGGTGAAAAAAATTAATATCTGATTGAAATTTAGATTTTAGAACATGCAGAAGTTTTTATAAAAATAACTTTTTTTCGTAAAATTGATAATTAACAGTAGAAATGTGTTTCAAGGGGCAGATTTGTTCTACAGATAAAGGTCGGCTGGGTGGTTATCGTATCTTGGTAATTAAGTATCTTATAATCAATTGCTTAAATGAAACTTATGTAAGTTCAAATTAGACATAACTTTTATTTTATGAAAGCTATATCGTACATTGATTATTTTGTCTAATGTTCTAAAAGTAAAAAACTTTTACCCGATAGATTATACTTAAAATCTAATCAAATCATCGTTATAAAGAGTTTCATATACCAGACTTATTATAAAAAATGCTTATTATTTGGAACATCCTATATTCGAAAAAAATATTGTATGAATATGCAACCAACAATACATAAAAAATTTGAGTTTAATCTGTTTAATCAGTTTAATCAAAAAATTATGTCTTTATCTATAATTCTATCTTAACTTAATCATAATTCAACCTTAGGTATATAATTATGTTTACTCCCACGCATGTTTTTAATAATAATTTAATAATCGAATTTTAAATTCAGTAACTAGTTGGTATCACCTGCAATAGGTACACCTTGGACAAATTAAATTATTTTCGACCAATCAAAACAAACTGCCCACTGCCCCCTTCAACAGAGGTTATAAAAGTTACCTCAAAAAACACAAATATTTAATAAAGCTCGTGAAATAATTTGTAAGTCCGATTACGATTTCTGTTTCATAATTGCAAATTATTAATCGGGCCAATAATAAAAACATCTAAAATAACTTGAATCAATAGTCTATTCAAGGTCACTGAACTTCAAAACATCACTTTGTTGTACAAATTATGTCAAATTTGTTTTATTATGAATTCAAATATAAATTTTTAGGTAAATAAAATGCGATAAAATGAAATCATGTTCAATAGTGATACAAAATTGAGACCACAGTCTCGTTTAGACTTAAAATGGCTTAAAACAGATTTGCAAATTGTGTTTAACTCATCGGATGGTGTAGACAATTTGTGGAATGGATTGATAAATGATGGAGAACTTGTTGGAAGTTTCTCTGATGAACTTATTAATAGTGCAGGAGTATCATCTAAGAAGGGCGAATTTGGAAAATACTATTGCGGTTTAAGGGTAGCTCTTATTTCGAAATCGCAATGAAAAAACTTTACTGTAATTGTAGGTTTTGACTTGCACTTGTTGCGATGGTATTTGTGGACCTCACACCGGATGTAATTGTCCTCCGTGTCAAAAAATTGATGTTGAGGAGGTTGAGCTGAAAGAATCTGAAAAGAAAACGTTTCCCACACCTAATCAAATATTAGAATCTTGGACATGGGGTCCTCAACCAAGTATGTATTGAAAGATTTGCGGATTTATAATACATGGGGTCAGCCTCAATAATTAAACATGTTTCAACACACTGTTTATTTACAAGTATGTGACATATAAAAACACAAAAAGATGTTTAGTAACTACAAATGTTCAATCACAACAAGTTCCCTACATATCTTTAATATATGTTTCTATCGGGGATACCCAATGAATCTTGCAAACTAATGGATTATTTTTTTTTTTGTTAATCTCTAATTTAATCAAAACAGTTCATGTCTAAAACATCATTTTGAAGAAATCACAAAACAGTGTCAATGTTGAAACAGTTTGTGATTTGGAATGATTATTAGCATTAATGAATTTCGTTAATCATATCACATTACATGGAAGTTGTGGATTTGCTTGAGCTTAGTATAAGTTGGCACAGCATTAAACATTAACTTTTTCTGGATTACATTGTTCTCTCATCAATGACGAATTTTTCTGGTAGTAGCAACAGCTCACAATTTACATAAATGTGCAGGTCAAAATTGGCACATAAGAAAACCGACAGAACAAACATTTTCTATTTCTATTACATTTTTATCCAATTTAAGAAATTTCGAAAAATTATTCGATCGAGTCGAGTTAGTGCTCATTTCATTCATATTTTTATCCTCTACAACCTTTCTTTTTACACCATTAACGTTGGTTCATTACTTTTTTACTCAACTGAAAAAAGCACTTTTTTTGCATTTAAATGTTAATAAACAACATAATGATAATTCATTTTCGGTATAAAACATGACTATAAGGTACTCTATACTATTTACAATTACATGCCACTATCGGTAACCTACTATTATTTATCTCAAAAATTTAATTATTATTTACTTTATTGACTGGGGTATTAGTCATACAACATGAATTGAGTAATAACAAAATACTGTCACATCTTCTGATGCTTCGAATTGAAACGTATGAGGCAAAAACGTGGCCCACTTTCACAAGCGACACAGTAGGTATATTTCTGTACTTTTTTTAGAAATTCAATTTCACTTTCTTCTCATAACAGCTTCTGCAAAGAAGACCTGGCCATTAGATCTGACAAATCCATAGACTATTTGCCAGCATTGTAGTGAACTATTGCATTTGGCTGTGATAGTTCCTGCATATCTTTGTACTCACGCTGTCAGTGTGCTTTGGGGATAGAGTCCGTCACACTTATTATACTACTTCATAATACCAATTACTCTTCATTTTTTAACCTCCTTTAATTTTTTGCCACTTAAATCCTCTGGATTGCCTTTACGGTTAGCTCTGAAAACTGTGTATGTTTGCCCAGCAAACGATTAGCTAGTTCAAGGGTAGTATAATAATTATCCGTGATAATCGTTCGACTTGCGTTCAAGAGGTTCATGGACATATTCATGACTGAAGCTCCGCTGTCTCTTTCTTTTCTAACATAAATTTGCAAGTTCCACACATAGCTTTTGCTGCAACACAACTTGATAAATTTCAAAATATACTTATGTATTTCCTGGGGTATACAGGGTTTTCAAACTTAACAGCACTATTGCTAACTTGGTTATTATTACAGCTACAGGGTCGGTTAAATAGGAAAACTAGTAGCATTTGTTTCTCTCATCACTATGGTGAAAACAGAATAAAAATCGAACATTGCGTTCACCAGTTATGTCAAATTGTTCCATTTTTTCTAATGGTACACCCTGTATACAATATTCTCAATAGATAGGAAATTGAATACTGAACAAAAAGTGACCCATTATTTTTTATCCTAAAGTCCACCGACTCTGTAGCTCTAATAATAACGAAGTTAGCAATAGTGCCGACTTAAGTTTGAAAACTCTGTTTACTAATCTACCTTGAAAAGGGACAACGCTCTCCTCAATGCAAAATGTTATTCCTGGTGTGTCCTGGTCTTGATAATTGTTTATGAGCGCGTCTACCAATCGTTTCGCTGTATATAGTCTCTCTCCTTCAGACGCAACATTATTAGAGAAGCGCTACATTCTGAGCAGCACTTCAAAACGATTCATAGTCTTTTGTCATAAATTGAACGGGAAATTCAAAAATGATTTTTAATTTGGAATATCTTGGTTGCGTACCATTTTTTTCATTACCTACCTATATGTGCGCCAATGATCATGATTTTTTTATTTGTTTTTTATTTATTTATTTATCAAAGATAATAATTTTTAACAACAATAGTAAGCTTTCTATAACCGCTCCGGTCAAGTCATGAATAATATTCCTGCGCGTGGGTACGTCGCGCGATTTCCGTAGGATCACCGACTTCAAACGTTCCGACACCCAGTGAGACTTCTGCGCAACGAAGTATTATTATTCTGTGTCTTTAGTAAATAATAAATTATTGGATAAAGTACATTTTTTTTGTATATTACTTTAAGTATATATTTTTGAACCACATTTAATTTATACAGGGTGTTTCCTAAGTAATCTAAAATATTATATGGGGCGTTTCGTTACTCAATTTTAAGACGAAAAGTTCATATAAACATGTGTGATAAGTCTTGTCGTTAATGAGATACAGGGTGTTAAATTGTTTATAATAAATCAGCTCTGATTGTATTTCAAATTAATTTTTCCTGGTGACGCTACTGGTTTTTGAAAAACATGCTTATTCTAAGTGGCCTTTGGAATAACGTCGACAACTGTGTCAAACCTAAAAACTAACGCAAACAACGAACAATAAATTGTTAATAATACGATCTTTTTGTGTTAAGTTAACAACGATGCCTGTGTTTACTAATGCCGAAATAGCTAATATTCACTTTTTGTATGGATTAGCGAATGGTAATGCCTTAGAGGCTAGACGTATGTATGCCCAGCGTTATCCTAATAATCGTTTACCATGTTCAGATACGTTTACTAAGCTACATAATAAAATAATAAAACACCCTGTATCTCATTAACGACAAGACTTATCACACATGTTTATATGAACTTTTCGTCTTAAAATTGAGTGACGAAGCGCCCTATATAATATTTTAGATTACTTAGGAAACACCCTGTATAATGCGTTATTATACAAACCACCCCAGATCGTAATGCCGTACGTTAATAAAGACTCAACTCGATACTGAACATTTTTTATTTAGAAATTCTTGAAGGAGGTAGTCTTTGTGAATTAGCTCTCTTATTTTATTAGAAATATAATCAATATGGGGTTGCCATTTCAGATTACCGTCTATAAAAATTCAAAGTTATTTTGTTTCAGATACCTCATGTATTTTGTGATTATCAATGTCTATACTATTATAATCTGGTCTATTAGCCATAGTTAGTGATAACGGAATATCGCAAATTTTGGTATAATTTAAAGATAATGTATGTTTCTAACCAGTTTTTAATTGTCATTAGACTATGTACAGTTTTATTCCTAACTTCTAACCAGGAATCACATTTAAAAATCATTTCACCAATGACTTAACGTATATTACAATCAATATTGAACCCAATACGGTGCCTTGAGGTATACCCATGTTTATTTTCTTTATATCACTTAAAGTATTATTCAATTTTACCATTTCTTCTCTATTATAAACATAATTTTTCAGTAACTGATATACTTTACCTCTTAAACCATATTGTTTAAGTATTTTAAGCAATAGATCATGGGGAACTGTATCGAAAGCTTCAGCTATGATCAACATAAAATTCTTATATCAAAAAATGCGTAATAACTATCTCTTAAAATCCACCAAATTTAATTTACATATCTCGACCGGTTTCAGAGCAATAAATAAATCGTCAGTTTTTATAAGAAAAACTCTCATTATTTTTCATGCAGAGTGACCTCCTAAAGTTTGTCGCACTATTTATTAACACCCTGTATATACTGATTGATACGTTTTTTTTCTTTTTCAGAACAAGAACAATTAACATCGTTTATAACGAGTTTAAATCATGAACAACAAAGGCTTTGTTTGGACGCAGCAAGTACATCTCTATCTACAATTAGACTCCATCAACGATTAACGATCTTCAAAAGATACTTTATAGCTTTAAATCGATCTTCCTTAGAACAACACAATGTTAGAAGAATCAATACCGAATCGAACGACGAGAAAATCGCCAATAAAGTTTCTAAAGCCAAATCATCATTTAGTAATCCCGTCGTTGGACTTGCACAAGTTGGGTCCAGGGCGGCTCTTAATTTTTCATTCGCGTTTTTGAGAAAAGCGTGGAGATTAGGTAGGTAAAAATATGTGCGAATAAAGTTTTGAAGTATCTGTTTAAGGGGAAGATACTGATTTATGTAACGAACTCTTAAATGAGGCTTTGGAAGCTTTGCAACAGTTACCGATTGCGACTTTATTCGATCAATCAATTGTGTCACCAATATGGCTTGAGGTAGTCGAACGATCTGCGAAATTCTTGCGACAAGTTGTTACAGGGTAATATTTTAGAATTACATACAGGGTAATTTTTTAAGGCGGTAATTAGAAAATTTTCCATTTGTGATTGTAGAAAAAATCGGAAAAAGTTAATGCCGACGTTATCGATCATTCCGAATCTAAGTAAAGTATTTTCAATATGGCGGCACTTCCGAAAATCGATGTCAACTTTGTTAATTTAAATGGCAACCCCACATTTTCAAATATTTTTCACATCTGCGACGCGATTTTGAAGATAAAAAATGTTACATGTCGACACTTATCTGTCATAGTTTTTGACTTATGTCAATTTTTCTTCAATGTTTTGCAAACGCAAGGGTGTATTTAATAATTAATTACTCCTCAACCATTCAAGATAAATGCATAAATTTTTTTTTGTGTTTCTCCAAAGTTTACGAAATTTTTTAAGCTATCGCGCATGTGTCTACAACGCTCATACCGCCTGCTATGATTTTTTAAAAATCGGAATGAGAAAATGTAAAAAACTCAATTTTTTTAAATGGCACCTGTCAATTTTCTTAACGATAATCGATGTAGAATTGAATTTCAGTACAACTTTTGTAAGCATGTTCTATACTTACGACGAGTATTTTTCTAATTATTAAGGTTTTTATTATTTAAAAATTTTTTTTCATTTGTAGGACACTAATGAAACTAAAGAAAAAAAAACCTCAGATGTCATTGTTTATTAGTCAATAAGCAATGTTTGAAATTTGTGATTGAAATTAATTTTACATAAATCTCAATGTGATTACTTTTTTAGGTTATGTGTGGTGAGTTGTGAAGCAATTAATTTTGAATATTTTCCAATGTTGTTGTCTTTAATATTCAGAGTTGATTTTAACATTGAAAATATGGACCAAACAGTTGCAGAATTGTTTTTTTTATTTCTCATCAAAATATGAAAGAAGAACATACTCGTTGTAAATGTTAGTGGTTCTATTACTATCGCACAATTTCTTAAATTCTTCATAAGCGTTCCAGTATCGAGTTACAGATTTTGCTGGTAATAAATTATTAATCTCTGCTTCCGCTGTATCTTTTATGTGAACTGGTGTTTCTATACTTCGTTTTCCATTAAATTCTTCACCACAAACTCTCACTTTATTTAAATTTAAATTTGAAAAGTATTTTAAGATTTGTCGGCATAAAAAATTTTGTGGATTACACGTCCAGAAAATGTTTTACGAGTGCTCGTGTTGCTTCGTGAACTTTGGAGAAATACAAAAAAAATGTATGCATTTATCTTGATAGGTTAAGGAGTAATTAATTATTAAATACACCCTAGCATTTGCAAAACATTGAGGAAAAATTAACAGAAGTCAAAAACTATGACAGATAAGTGTCTACATGTGGCATGTTTTATCTTCAAAATCGCGTTGCGGATATGAAAAAAAATTGAAAATGCTGGGTTGCTGTTTAAATTAACAAATTAATATTTTACTTAGATTCGGAATGGTCGATAACGTCGGTATTAATTTTTTCCGATTTTTTCTACAATCACAAATGGAAAATTTTCTAATGACCCCTTTAATAAAATCACCCTGTATACTATGAGCAATTTGCAATGTACATATTCTAGAGATGTAACGAGCGGGCGTCAATATTGTGAAGTTCCGCTGGAAGATCAGCATACTTCTTTAAATTTAGTTTTAGAGCTTGCCTTACAAAGAGGAACGTTAAGTAGTATTTTAGACGCGGTACTTCTGTTGCTTAATTTGTGGGATAAAACTACTCATCTAGATGACAATAGGTATGTTACGGCGAGCGTTAGAATTAGTCTTTAATTTTTTTTTTGTTTGAAAGATCTATAACTCAAAATGCTAGTGCGCCCATTCTTCCATTTTTAAGACGTTTTGCAAATATCTCCGCCGCCATTTCGACCAGTATTAACTACGAAAGTAATGATCTCAACTGTACCAATGTTTATCGAAAAACGCGAGAATTACCCGACGACGAGTTACTCGAAATTGATCTCCGTCAAGCTGCTGTATTTTTGATGTCTCATTTAGATAGACTGGCTTTTCCACATATTCCTCAACAATCTTTTAATAAGGTGCGGTGTCAATATGAGTAAGATCAAGTTTTAATTGTCTGTTGTAGTCTGCTCTGAATTCGAACAGACAACAAGCGTGGGGTTGGGGATACTTATCGTGGCTCGCCACTGGTGGGTCGTACGTATGCGAAACTTTAATGGAATTAGGTGTCAAACAACTTTGTTGTTCGGATCGAATGCTATTAGTTTTAACACAAAATGGGAAGATTTATGCGGTTTACTACAACTTGGAAATGCCTTGTCCACAAAAAGTCGAAGGTAGCTGTTTCTAACTATCTTTAAAAAAATCGTTTTTTGTACACTTAAATTTTAGGTTTAAACGATAAGGAAGTTGTTAAAATTTCGAGTCACATCGAAGGAAAACATTTTTTAGTTTTAACGAAAGATAAAATGGTTTATTCTTGGGGAAACGGCGATAACGGACGTTTAGGTCATGGAGATACTCTTCCAAAAGATGAACCAACGATGATTGATGCTTTAGCCGATAAAGATATTAACGACATACAGTGTGGAGCGACTTACAGGTTAGTTAAAAAATATTAATGTTGATTGCTGATGAAGAGAAGCATATTGCGGCTTTATCAAGTTCGAGTACACTTAAAATCGTCTGTTAAGTTTTGCTAAATAATTGTTATTACAATTGTGGTATTATGACACTGTATAAAGCATGCCTTAAGGCAAGAAAAACTGCCATAAAAATTATATTATCTTAATTTTTAGAAATGAACAATTGATAACTTTTATTGTGTATTGCAGTGCTGCTATTTCTGATACTGGCATTTTGTATACTTGGGGAAGAGGTAACTACGGACGATTGGGTCATGGGAAATCAACAGATTGTCTAACTCCTACTGTTGTGAGCGGTTTAACTGGACAGTGCGTTAAGAAAATTGCTTGCGGTTCGGGCGACTCTCACACCCTGTGTATCACTAGTGATGGATGTGTCTACAGTTGGGGGGATGGAGATTACGGAAAACTAGGTAATAAACGAATAGAATGTTTTGAAAGGGCTAAGTTGCAAAACGAAAGTTTATATTAAGAGCCTACACTACCTTGCCAACACAAAGTAAGTTCCCATTTAATTCAATGTAATCGCGCGGCATCATAACTTAATTCGTAATTAATTAATTTTTTTTATTTTTACTTCGTAAAAACGAGGAAAAAAAAATGCTACAAATCCTTCGAAAGATTTTTCTAAATACTTAATTAAAAACACTTATACAATTAATTTGTTGATATTGATTTTATTAAACATTGTAGAGAAAAACTGTTCGACAACTGTAGATTAATTGTTAAGCATCTTATTCCTGAAAACAAATTTAAGAAAAAATAAATAGTATTGCAATTATGATGCCGCGCGATTACATTGAATTAAATGGGAACTTACTTTGTGTTGGCAAGGTAGTGTAGGCTCTTAAATCAACTAATAGTGGAGTCTTGTGTGAATAAATGTTGAATATTTGCTACGCCTATTTTTACGTTTTGCAGTTATTGTTTCTGAAACTTATAATTTATGTTTTCAGTAAAAGATTTTCAGAATATTGTGTATATTTACAGGAAAAATGCTTATATTGTTTTTTATTTTTCATTTGTATGGATTAGGAGCGCTGTATTTGCAACATTGCAAAAATATGCAATACATTTTAGTGGAGGCGAGTAAATTTTTTAGCGAAAATATCGGTTAGAGCTTAGCAACCAGGCACAAAATGTTCGTTTTGGTGCTAATTACAATATTCTTGGGTTTTCCCTATCCAACGTTTGGGACAACGCTCTTTTTTGCAAAAAACGGGGGTTTTCACTCTTTTTTGGAGTATTTCGGACCTTACAAATTTTTTTGACTCACTTTACATTGAAGTTAAGGAACCAGATTTCCGCCAAATTTTAGTCGAATTGTGGCTATTTTTTCAAAATGCTCCCCAGTTTGTCCAAATGGTTGTAGGAAAAAATGGAAAAACCAAAATGTAGCTTTCTTTATGTACTTTCACGTGATATAACTCAAATTATATTTAACTCAAGGGCGACTTCAGAATTCGCTATTTACGGTATATACAGCGTGTCCGCGGATTGAGTTGAAAAGAGAAGAAAAATTTTTATTATTGATTTTACGCCAAAAAATAATTCTTTACAAGTCTAGGTAAGGAGAGTATATATGCCGCTCGCAATTAACGTGGTCATTAGTATTGAACGTTCCAAAAATATTTATTTTGTACACTCCTGTATCCCGTGCTCGAAATTTATAATCTACGAGGGGGTGAAACTCTAGGTGCCAATCAGTTAAAAGGACGTTCAAATCAAAGTAATAATTATCGCGCAGAACTAATACTGCAGATAAAAAGATATCTTCGTAAGGCGTGGCACTTAACTAAAATAACCGAACACGATATCTGTAGCAACAGATTGTAACAAAGGATCGTATCCAACGATTGTAGTAAAAGATTGTAGTAAGAGATAAAAGATTTCAACGCATGTAGCCAAAGATGGTTTCCCACGAGTGTAGCAAAAGATTCGTCTTCAACAAATGTAGCAAAAGATTCGTTTCCAACGGGTGTAGCAAAAGATGGTGAACGCGCAATTATCCGTCCATTTGGCGAATATTACTCGTATTGAATCTTCCTAGTATACGACGAGCCTAATCAAAATTATAGCACGGCACGCACGTCCACCATCTTTTAGAAATTCTTGTTGAACAGGAAACGAGTGAATCGCGGAGAAAGCGCAGAACAAACACCTTCGCGCGCCATGTAGAAACGTCGAACGAAAACAACAAACGTAATGCGGTTTGTACCGGAGATTAAATTACCGTAACAGCATCAGAAACAATGTCAGAGGAGAAAAGTAGTAGGGGTCGCTGTTGTTTTTGTCCGAAAGCAAAAAGAATTAACACTACTATATTATGTAGAAGTCACTTGTCGAAAAAGTGTATTGCAATATTTGAATCTAAGATCAGATTAACGTAGTGTTATTAAATTAAGAAAATGTGAAAATGCTTCAAGAGAGAAGTATCATTATTTATCATTTTAGGGTAAAATTTTATTTGAAAAAGTTGTTTAAAATCTAAAACCATGTCTAAATGCCATAATTTGAAATGAAAGTTAACAAAAAATTCATATCTTCTCAAGACACACTGTTCCTATTTAAACATTATTTTATAAAAATTATTAAGTTTCTACGTAAGATCCCACAACCTCAACACCTTTTTTCATCCGTAGACTTTACAAATCGTTGTGGGTACATTCATTCCAATTACCGCATCCCTTATTCTTTCTTTAAGGATTTCGAGGTCGTGCGGCAAGTCATTCGCATAAACCTTGTTTTAAAATACCCCACAGGGAAAAGTCTATGTGTGTCAGATCAGGTGTTCTCGCAGGAAAATGAATTGGTCGAAATCTTCCATCCATCGTTCACCAAAGTTATGTGTTAACCACTGTCGTACCAAAAGTGTGCAATGGGCAGGGCAACCATCCTGCTCTACAGTGACACCTAACAAACTTTGTCTGGATTTTCATTTTAAATTAAAAACTTATAAAATAATACAATAGAAAACCAAAAACTCTAAATTTATTAACCAAATTTTGTTGTTCGCTTCAGAGATTATAAAAAACTATATTTTTTTAGTTGAAATTTGGCATGCCGTTTGTAGTTCATAATGACTACTTTTTCCTGAAAATTTCAGCCAATCTATCAATATTTGACCGAGTGACATATACATAACAGGAGGAGGGTGTACCTTAAACCAAAATGTCCCTTGAACATCGATAATAAGAGGGTGCAAATCTGGCTCCTTTAGAAACAAATTATGTGTGTTATTTTAACACATACAAAACTAAATAATTAAGTTTATTCATCTAATAAGATGTTTACAAATATCACCTAATCTCAAATCATATAAGAATCATTTCTCTCACATGCTCTAAGCATGCTTTTTTAAGATTCATTAAGGTCTGTCCTTTCTTAATTTCTTCAGGCAGTATATTTTTAATTAAGTGAAATAGACAATGTT
This sequence comes from Abscondita cerata, assembly GCA_030710515.1. Lineage (NCBI taxonomy): Eukaryota > Metazoa > Arthropoda > Insecta > Coleoptera > Lampyridae > Abscondita > Abscondita cerata. The sequence goes on along the minus strand of JALBCR010002156.1, from coordinate 290,330 downwards.
GTACATTTTTAGGCAGAGGAGGATCTGATGGCGTTAACGTGCCTCTTTTGATAGACAAATTCCAAGGAATCGATATTATCGAAGTGTATTGCGGAGCGCAATTTAGTATCGCTTTATCGAAAGACGGAAGGGTTTTTAGTTGGGGCAAAGGTGAAGGATGGAGGTTGGGACATCCCAACGAAGAACACGTTCGATTTCCTGCCGTTATAGAAAGTTTATTGGGTTTGTATTAAATTATTGTACTCGGACGTTATCGACCTTTTTATTTAAGGTAAAAAGATAGTGTCTATAAGTTTGGGATCTAGTCACGTTTTGGCTCTAACGGACAAAGGTGAAGTATACGGTTGGGGGAAGAACGACTACAAGCAAATATGTGATAGTGATGAGTTGTGCATTCAACAACCTTTATTATTAGAACAGTTTCAAAGTCAACGGATCATAGGTATTTGTTGTGGTCCGTCGCAAACTTTTGTATGGTCGGATTATAATTCATGGACTTCTGGTGTTCGAGTTCCTTTTGTAATTGATCTCACCGAGCATACGTTTAGGTAGGTTTTTGGTCTAGAAAGGAAACTCAATTTCTATTCACTGACTGCTAGGTTATTAGATCAACTTTTATCAGTAGTGCTGGAAAATTTAAAACAATTATCACATCCTCACTTTCCAATAAGTCAAGATAAGGAGTGTATTACAGTTACGTCTTTGAATCTTCTGCAACTCCAGGTTTGTAATCGCGTATGTCCTAATTTACGTTGGTACTTATCAAAATATTTTTAGCTGCACTGTATCATTAATAATAACGTTGATGTGAAGCTACTGGGCTTAGGTACCGGTAGTAAGTTGTTGGCCAATTTAAAATCGAGAGTTGTGCATTTAGCTAGTGCGTCAGGGATTTTAGCCACTGTACAAAAAGCGGCGCAAGCTACACTTCAAGCTGGATGGAGTGTCTTATTACCGACAGCTAACGAGCGAGCGCATACACTAAGTTCGTTACTACCGAGCACAGGTACTCTTCGACTCTTGCAAACTTTCAATTAACATTCACTCTAGGTTTGGAATCGACCGTCATCAGTTGCGGTCATCGTTTTATGACCGATTTGTTGGTTTGGAGTTTAATGGCCGACGGAGGCTTAGAAATAGCTTTGACCGAAGCACTCAACAGTGAAATGTTTGAATTATCCGACGCCGAAGAATCTTGTCACATTCCTAGTTCGCACACCACCATTCCTTTACTTCACTTAGTCAAACAATTACTCAAGTACGTATATTTCCAAATTGTTTATCATTTGGTCTGTTTCTTGTGTTGTGGTAACACGATGATCTTTCAGAAATATAAGCACACTTACACAAACGCGTCTTCAGGAATTCAATGCTTCAGGAAAGTTGTTAAATAAGAAAAGCACATTAACACCAAGTTTGAATTTACTGTTACGTTTCCAAAGGCTATTGATAGCGAAAATGTTTACTAAAAATGATAAATCGATGTTAGCAGCGGAATCGCTACTAAAAAAATACTTACAACATTTAATCACTCATATAACAGATACCATCAATCATGCTTATGATGTAGCTACAATAAGTTCAAAGCATTACATGTATGTCTTGGAAATATTAAAGCTCGACATAATCGGTAAGTTTGTTTTCAGTTTGTTTTATTAACACACCAATTTTTTTTTTAGAAATCCTTCTGCCCGAAGTGATAGTAAGTTTGATTTTGTTACAAAAGGAACTTAAATTATTTTTGGTGTCTATCGATTGGTTAAGGTTGTTCGATGAACTTTTATTGTCTTTGGATAAATTTTGTCGGCTGATTCCTGACATCGAAGCGATCGATAGTGACGATATTGCTTGGCCTGGCATTCTACAATCACGTACCAATCACCATTTGTACAAATATCACGAGGAATTACCATTAATTCGTAAATCTGATTTGGAAAATCATAATTTAGATGGTGGACTTTGGGTAGTCATAAATAACAAAGTTTATGACGTGCAGGACTACAGGTGTGTATGTATGTATGTATTGTTTTGTCTAGTCTTACCGGACAATAGTAACATAATAATAAATATATTCACTGCGTTCATACAGAAATTTCTCTGACCTATAATTTTGGTCTTAAAGGGATTTGAAAATCTTGCTGTAGGTTTCCTCTTGTATTATAATTATGATTTATAAAATTATCAATTTACCATTTATGAGGTATAACATGCAATACAACATACGTCTTTAGCACAGAACAATACATATATTCACTGCGTTCGTACAGAAATTTCACTGAGCCATAATTTTGGTTTTAAGTAGCGTTCGCGCTGTACCCACGCGCAACCAGGAGTAGCCAAGGTGTATCTAAAGTAAATTCGTCGATTTCCGATTGTGCGGTATATTGCGAAATGCCACTGCTAAGAAATAGTAAGCTTTCTATAACCGCTCCGGTCAAGTCATGAATAATATTCTTGCGCGTTGCTACAACGCGCGATTTCCGTAGGATCTCGATTTCAAACGTTCTGACACCCAGTGAAACTTCTGCGCAACGAAGTATTATTAGTCTGAGACAATAGGTCGCCTTTTTATATACCATTTCACTCGCTTACAACATAAAGTAGGTCTAGGTAATAAGACTTAGCTAAGGGATATTTGAAATAAAATAAAAACCATTTATCCAAACGAAAAATTTTAACGTTAATTAACCTAAAATATCAATAACTGTCAAATATAAATAGAAATTGGTAACTTCTTCCATAAACAAAAACAAAATTAAACATTTATAAAAACCTTGTCTGTAGGTCTTATTATACTATGGTAGGATAATAAGGCCTAAAGTTTTTACATACATAGATAACCAAAATAAGATTCTTACATTTAGCAGTGGCGGCTTGTCCATATGGTCATTTGGTCAATGACCGCCCAAAAATTTTGACAATATATAAAAATATTCATTATTACGTGTTTTATTAAAATAGGTAATTAAGTCGCAAGTACAATAACTTAAAATTTATCGGCCGTCGTTCGTAATTCATCCTCTTCAACCTTGGGCTGGCGGTGCGAATTGTCCTCATTGAATTAGATCTACCGGAAAAACTCGAAAACGTGCAGCGCCCGAATAAACGCGAACGTCCGAAACAATAATCAACTTTGGGTCATGAGCCGAGTCCCGCAGTTTACGTTGACTTCGTATAGGGTGTACAACTACGCTCGATTTTTGATTCGATTTTCGCGTGTTTTAAATCAATTTAAGAATTTATATTGATATGTTTTACTGTTGTTGTGTTGTTTTGTAAAAATACTATTTTTTGATTCGCGTGTGCATGCGCTATAATAGAAAATGTCGGTAGTGCAGGAAATTAAACAACTAAAAAGTGCTAACAAACTAAATTTTACAAAATTAGTTGAGTTCAAGGCAAATGGTCGTCCTTTGCCAGAACTAAGTTTACGACAAACTAGCAAAGACAAAATAAAGATGTTCATCGAAACTTTCGCAAGGTAATGTACGTTTAGCTAACTGGATATGTGGTTGTGAAGTATCAAATGTATTTTACTGTTTTGTTTGTTTATTATTTTCTAAAGACTCGTCAGACTCGCTATAGTGCAAATCCGGTGTCAGAGATTTAAAACATTTAAAAGAGGAAATAAAAAAAAACATGCTTCGTCTGCAGAACACATGAAATGCTCGGCGAATTTTGCAACCGTAGGAAATGTTGATATTCGTACACAGCTAGACAATCCCTTAGAGATTTTAATGAGAATGTTTCGAAAAATCGCTATATTTTGAACAGAATTGTAGATTGTATAAAATTTTGCGGTGCATTTGAGTTATTTATATTTATTTAAGTATGTCTATTTTTTAAATTAATTTTTGACCTCCCAGTATGATTGACCACGAGCCGCCACTGCGATTTAGTAATTGAGAACAATAATTAACAATTATGAATTAATGATCAAAATGTAATATTTGTAGAAATCTGTAGAAGAAGATTCTAAGATGTCGAAAATCTATGTATGTTAACAGCCCTTTTGGCTTGATAGTTTATGCCCAAAATGTAATAAAATCTGCGGAATTATAAATAAGACCCATGTGCAAAGTTTCAAAAAAATGGGACGGGTATATAATTTCTTTATCTTGTTTACATACGGACGGACGACCGGCCGTAGGACAGAAGTTTTTTTTTGTTTTATTACAATGTACTAACTTTAATTCGTCGGAAAAAGTGAAAAGAAGGTGTGTTCAAATTTTTGGTTTGGAAATCGCACGTGGGTCAAATTTTTTAAATATTTACAAAAATATTTATTTTACACATTTTTGCTTTAAATAAAAGTTGTTTGTAATGTAATTATACACACCTTTTGTTTAATCTATTTTTGATCCTAAAGTACTAATTACTGAGATATAAAATACACGTGACACTATTGTGTTATGAGAGAAAAGTTGTTGGAAATGCTATTGTCTATAGCTTTTGTTTGAATCATTTTTTCTAAAACGCAATTTTCATGTTCGCTTTGTCAGAGTAAGAAGTTACAACCCGTCTTAACGAATGTTGGCGCGCGATACCTCGTTTTGTCCCGACGTAGTGTAGCAGGTAACTTTCGTATAACGGCTTACCCGTTAGTACATTTAACTTTTGTTGGGCGGTACATAAATGTTTAATTCGATTTTACAAATTTGCGGTGCACATTTCCGTCATAAATGTGGATTTTTTCCCTACAACGTATCTGATTTTACTCCACATCTTATCAATAAGATGTCAGGAAAACCGCCGTTCAGATTTTTAGTTCGTGCAGATCTGATTAGATTTTGGGCATAATGTATCAAGCCAAAAGGCCTGTTAACCTACACAGACTTTCTTAGAATATTTATTTTATTTCTGACCGGGGTATTATAAGCTTATATCGTCATAGTTACGCTATCAATAAAGAGGGTCATCTCTATCTTTCACAAGTAAAAATAAAATAAAAATGTTAATATACATATATGTGTATATATTTATGAAATGAAAACTAATGGTACCTGATTCAAATATACTGGGATGGTAAGAAATTGGTACATTTTTTCCGTTTTAAAAATGAACAATATTTTATTGAAATCGGTCAGAAATAAAATTATCTATGTTAACTATTTTGCCAGCTGCTAGGGAACCTGACTGACTGCAAAAGGTTATATTATTTTGTCGTCGGCTTTCGGATTATAAAAGTAAACTTTCTATTCAAAATATCATTCGCCGTTATTTGCGGTTTTTTAAAAAAGAAATATATACTTTCTTTCACTTCGAAAAGTGACATTTATTATATCTTTTTATATGTTTTGAATTAATTCCACTTTGTCCTGAGGATAGGTTTTACGCAGTTTTAATGTGTATGAAGCATTGTTCACCTTGTGAAGAATAGAATATAAATCTAGATTTGTAAGTCTGCTTACTGATTCATTTTAGCACTGAATGCAAGATAGGTTTTGATCAGTTCTGTATGATTGGTAGACTCGTTTGTTTGTCAATTAGAAAAGTCCCAGAAAGATTGAAATTATGAAATGTTTAAATTTTGTGTGACTCCAATCATTAACTTTATTTGAAATTTTGTCGAACACTGAATTCGCGAATTTTGTTTGACCGAGATCAATGTGATGTTAATTGTTATCTGTGTTTGTCCCAATAATATTCCTACATTTAAAGTTTTTTTACAGATCTGAAAGTTCTAGCATTATGGAATTGCTACAGAAATACGCCGGAAAAGACGCTAGCGCTATATTCAGCAGTTCTCCGCACAATTTATCCGCGTTACAATCTATGGAACCTTACATAGTAGGTAATTACTCTCAACCTGAACCGGAGTTGCCTCAAACACAACTCGATTGTCTTAATATGGCAAGCACTCTTCTCGACACGGAACGTCACCTCGGATACTTGCTTGGTTTGCACGCTTATCACGTTCGCCAGAGCTTGTCGTTACAACCAGAAGAGCTGGCTTCTAAAAACTGGCTAAACTCACCGTTTCTTGTCGCGGGGCTACAGGTTGTACTTCAATTACGAGAAAAAAACTAAAAATAATTCTGAATCTTAGATAGTTCAACCTCCAAACCCTTACGAAGAGGAAAAAGGAGAAGCTCGAAGCACAAACTCTACAGCAGGAAACACTCCAACTGAACCTAAAATGAACATTTCTCAAAAGTCTGTGAAATATTGGCAAATGGGCTTCGAAAGAATCGATTCGTTTATTAATGCATTGGCAGAGAGTCACCTATCGGTAATTTTTAGTTATCATTGTGGAGTTAGCTTATTGTTTGTTTTTCTCTTATTAATAGGATTCGTATGTTATTGCATTCCTGGCCATTGTAGAACAGCATTCTAAGCAAAATAATTTTTTAACACGCGTAGACTTTTCTTTCGAACATCCAGTGGAAGAAATTGGTAGAGTTTTGTACGCAGTTGTTTTGAAACATTTAGGACTCGGATACATATTGTTACCAATATTAGATGCATGTAAGTAGTAGTAGGAGCAATGTTTAGTATAGAGAAGCTCTATTAATTACTTCAATTTGTATTCATTATTTCGATAGGTTCAGTTTTTGAGTTTTTTTAATGTAATTAAGAATAGAGTCTTCAACTCCTGGAGTCATTGTTGAAACATCAACATCTTTCGAAATTGGACCATGTCGAAATGGTAACCGTAGTTGCCAACGTTTCCGCAACTATCTTGATAAAGACTTGATAAATCGAGCAAAATTAGTTGGGTAACCAAGTTTCTTTCAGTACATCAGACGGTGTACAATTTGATTGCTTCACTTTTAGCGGTATACCTTGAACTTTTCTTTTGCTTATTTCAAGTTTTTCAATTTTTCCCTAATAAAACTCTTATGAACGAAACGTTGACTACCTACTTTAGTTACTATCTCAACACAGTATAATCTCGGAAGAGTCTTTACTCATTATAATCGTTTAAGAAGACATTTTCTGGAAATAATATAAGTCTACACAAAATTATGTTTAGCGAAAATTAGGTACTGAAAATTTTATTTGATATTTTATAGACCTCGTACAACCTAGCGTAAAGCTACCAAAACCTTTGGCGGAAATGATTAAGCAAGTTCACGCGGCGAAATGGAATCTGATAAAAGCTAGGCAAGAATTGAATCGAAGTTATAAAGAGGTGTGCATACCGGTGTTGGAAAAATGTAGATTTTTATTGTACGAGGTTAAACCGACAATTAGTCTTGAAATGGAGGCTTTTAAACGAGTCAATGTACTTTATCACGAACCTAGAGTGAAAACTCTCATTAAAAAGGTTATCAAACATTTGAAATGCGGTAGACACACATCGGAAATACAAAAACCGGAAGATATCGTTAATGCAACGATTCAATCTCAAAGTATAGAACGACACAGATCAGTTGACGACATCGCGAAACTTAAAAAATGTTCGTCGGATGGTAAAATAACCGAAAGTAAAAGTGAAACCGACGGGGTTAATAATGAAATAAAAAACGGCGCTGATAAGTCGACAGCCGAAGGTAAAGCTGATTCTTATATTTCTAACGCGGGCAAAAACAACAACGAACAAAGACAGCAGCATAATAATAATTGCACCAACTTGAAAACGGAATTAGAGGAAAAGTTGAACGCCGAAAAACTCACTAACGAAATTAGGGTAGAACAGTCTGAAGAGGATAAGCAAAAAAATAGAAAACGAAGTGGCGCTAAATAATTTGTTAGCCAAAATTATGGAGAAGAAAATGAGAAAAGTTTGTAGCGAAAATTTGAATTTAATTCATTATATTTTGGAGTTCGTCGTTCAAGATAATGGCTGTGATATCGACATTCTTCGCAAGGCGATGTACTGTCAGGTAAATAATTAACATTGTTGAAAAGTTTACAGCAACTTTAAGTAGTATAGAACACAGTGCAGTATTGAAGACGTCTTTGGCTAGAGGTTTTCTTAGATCAGATAATTTCATCTCAAACACTGCGTTGTATCCTATGGTTGGTGTAAATTTAATACATATTCTTCTTCGGATTATACTTATGCTCTTTATTGTAGATCAAACGTTGTAAGATTAGAAAAAGCGGTTTAATTATGATAAAACACTTACTGAACGAACCGTATTTACTAACGTCTACGAAATACTCCATTTTGACTGGATATTTGGGTTTAACGGACGAATCAAAATTTAATTTCAATAACTATCACTGTTTAGACAACGTGCAGCTGGTAACTCCAGCCTTAAAAACCGAATTGTTGTTGGCGCAAATGTCAGTTACTGAATGGTGCATCGATTCGCTTCGAACACAAATGATGAAAGATCTGCCAAGCAGACCCAACAAACTAAAAATGCAAAATGCAAAAATAAACTTAAATTTGGGAACTTACACGTTATTACGTGACATTCCTCGGGCCAGACTTCTGTTGGCGCTGTTAGGTATTTTAGCGTCACATCATTATGTTGGCACAGAATTAAGTCTTTTAATTAACAGTGGAGTTGTTAGTTCTGTATTGTCTTTAATGCGACAAACTGGTTGTGATCAAAGTATTTTAAGAAATTCTTCGGAATGCTACGTGTTATACGCAGACATGGTTGAAACGTCCAAACCTAAAAAGACAATGCTGTCTGGTCCTGAGTTGGCCGGTCTCATGAAATTAGGAGCGCACGTCGTGCGAGGAGCAGATTGGAAATGGGGAGACCAAGATGGACCCCCACCTGGTGAAGGTCGCATTATAGGTGAATTAGGTGAAGACGGTTGGATTCGGGTTGAATGGGCAAACGGCACTACAAATAGCTACCGAATGGGAAAAGAGGGAAAGTATGATCTCGCGTTAGCTTCACCACCATCGCCAGTATCATCGGACGCTACCGACACCGAGGAACAAACAGATGGGGGGTTTGTAATCACGTTTCTGAATTCTAATTGTTGCATTCTAATTTGCAGCATTTCAAATATCAAAAGATAATCAGTTCGTTATCTTATTACGCGAAGCCAGCATAAATTTTCTAAGAATAATAGCGGCCAGCAGCGGTCTTACCAAAGATAATTTGCATTCTACCACAGTTCACGGTTTAAGTAGCTTATTCTGCAACACAATCAAATCGGGTAATCAAGATTGGTGTAACTTAAACTTAATTCGAAGTATAGCGCAATCTCAACAACTGTGCCGTGCTTTTAGTACAAAACCGTGGATCAACATGCTCTTGGGTTTTATTAGTCCAGTGGGTACTAGTGGAAACGAAATGAATTTACCAAAACAGGTAGACTTATTTTAATTTACGTACCAATCACAGATTAATTAAACACGTTTACAGATTCTTTCTTTGAGGTTATTAAAAACGGTGTTGCAGTCTTGGGACTTAGACGACTCCGAAATTCAACCTTTATTAGAGAAGTTGCTACACATCTTGGGAAAAATTTCATTAACTTGTTGCTACGACATCTGTAACAAGCCGTTGCAAGATTCAAAAACTTTGGTTCTTTTGACGCAATCTCACAGTAACACATTGTCTCAAGAAATTATTAATTTGTTGAGAACGTTGCACGGAATAGTCGGGTGGAATCAAGTTTTGAACGCCGTTCTATTACAAAAACTGAACGTGGCCGCTTATTTACTAAGCGACACCTATCAAGTGTCCATTGTATCTGAGGGTGGTATCACCGAACAACATTACTTGGTGACCGCAGTTCTAAACCTTTTCGGCGCATACGATAGTCGTCCAAGGATTGGAGCAATAGTAGAGTTTGAATTAGGGTATGGTACTATTACTCGCATCACACAAAAAGGTAAATTTTGTGTTCAAATGCACGGAAATGGAGAAACGAAGAAAGTTAGTTTGTCAAATTTGAAGCTTCTTCCTGATTCGTCGTTTAATCTCGATAGAATGCCTCTAAGCGAGACTCTTGTTAAAATTTGGGCCGTTTTAATGACGAACAAACCCAGCATTTCTACGAATTACGAGCGTAAAGCTTTACATGGTACTTAAAAAAAAGGGAATTTATGAACATTTTGTAATTTATTTACTTTTAGGTCAAATCGACGTTGCTTACTTGAGAACGCAGCAAAATATACTCAACGCTATAAATGCGACTCACATTCTTCACACTAACCAATACAAGTTGCGTAAAATTTTAAAATACCAAGGGAATTCTTTGGATCAATTCGTGGAGCAGCAGTCGATTGACGAAGAAATGAATCAGCAACCCATTCTTCTCGTACAAAAACTGTTAACTAGAGCTATCCAACCTAGTCCGTTGAAACCCGGTTTTAGTTTACAAGAGATGCATTTAGCCGCATTAAATTTGAGTCAGTACTTAGCGACAGAGTGCAATCTCGAAAAGGCGGTACCGGAAGTTAATAACGACATAAACAACGACAAATTTGTATCAAAACCTATAGAAAAAGAAGTGAATAGTGAGCTCGCGACGCCGAATAGTGAATGCTCCTTTAAATCCGTAATTAGCGAGAAGAAAAAGAAAAAAGGGGAAAATCAAAACTCGTCTACTCCTCTGGTTACTCAGATTATGGAGATGGGTTTTGGTAGAAGATGTATCGAAAATGCCATTAAATCTATTGGAATTATTCCAGAAACATTGTTGACGCCCGAATCAGTTGTGTCTTGGTTGTTAGAACATCCCGATATGCCGATTTCGGACACGGATTCTCTGAGCTCTTATGGTGGTTCAGATAGTGAATCTGTTTCTGATCAGAACGACATGACTCCTCATTCTTTGGATGAATGTGTAAAACATACTTTAGTCGTGTTAAAAACCTACGTTTTATTTTCTTTAGTTTCAGACCGGCGATAATTTGATGTGTACCGTTACATATATGCAGCGCTCCGATTTCTTATCTAACGACGAATATGCGATGTATATACGTGATAATATTGAAGTTGGGATGTTGGTGCGTTGCTGCAAAAGCTACGAGGAAGTTCATATAGGCGACATAGGAAAGGTTATAAAAATAGATCGCGAAGGACTTCATGATCTTAACGTTCAGGTGTGTAGGATATGTTTACGATATTAGGAACTACTTCCGAACTTTTAGGTCAACTGGCAACATCGAGTGAGTACTTATTGGGTTAGATTTATACACGTCGAGTTGCTCGGTTTTCCACCTTCACTGCCATCGCCTGTTGGTATAAAAGTTGGAGATAAAGTTCGAGTAAAGCCCACGGTGACTACTCCTCGTTATAAATGGGGATACGTTACGCATGACAGTGTTGGCATCGTAACTAGTAAGTACATTTATTGTTTCAACAATATAACAACACTCATACATCTGTATCTGTACGTATTAAATTCAACAATTTTTTTTTATTTTACGTATATTTGTCAATGTAATTTGACTCATCGCAATATGCTTTTTACTCAGCTTATAAATAAGTTTTGTAATTTACGTTTAGTCTCGATAAAGCCCTCACAGGTTTGGGCGAAACGTCGGCCTTACATGTAATTTTGAGACCGTTATTTTGAACCCCATCTCCACCTAGAAGGATAACAACTTTAAATTATAAACCATAATTGGAGGAAAAAATACTCTCAACTGTAAATCAAGATACAGTTGTTCATTTGTTTAGTTGTCCATAACTCACGAACCACATTGCGAATTTTCTTTATATTGGCAACATTTTTATTGTCAAGTGAAGTATCTAATAGCGTATAAACATTAATGTTAGTCCAGGTACGGAAAAATTCAAAAATTTGGTTTATTAAAAAAAAAGACACTTTGTATGTCAAAATTTTGAAATATTTTAAAAGAGCAGAAAAACTGAATTAAAATAGACACTTTTCTAGTTTCCGCACACAATTTTGTTATAACTAATTTGAGACACAACTTAAATGTTTCGGTAAACATCGGTGGTTTAAAATTCAAATAATTAAATTTTATCTTGGAATTAATAAATTTTCTATTTTAAAATAATGAAATTTGTCATTTTTGTGTTTTCCTTTAGTTTATAGTTTAAGAGGGGTACTTAAATAGTTTGTGAAAAACATGCACCTACTAAAATCAATTAATTATTTCAAAACAAGCTTAGTTACAGTCAAAACGGTAAACAGTAATTGAAGTATACTCAGGATACTATTGGCGCGGAGTAATAAACCTGTCAGAATTATCGAATCTCCCGTATTGCAGTGGCGTAGGTACCTGATACGTTTGGAAAATCATATTTTTAGTAGGTAAATATATTATAATAGTAAAATCTACCTTGATATGAATTATTATGTGGTTTCTTTTATTGTTTCAATCCTTACTTTGTGGAATCTATTTTTCATAGTAAATAATTTAATTCAGCAATATTCCACCGTTTAATAAGATATAAATAGATACAAAACTTTTGTAAAACACAGTATTTGAATATAAAATTAAACTCTAAAATCGATAAATGACAAATGTGTCGTTTCTCAATTTGTCTATTTTAAATTTTAATTTTATATAGGTACGTATACTGAGTTTTACAAAAGTTATGAATCTATTTGTATCTTATTAAACTGTGGAATATTTCAAAAAAATTATTTACTATTATGTGGTTTGTTTCTTATTATTACAATTAAGAATCGATATAGCTAAATAAAGTAATTTTAAAACAATTATTCTTTAGCGTCAAAATGTGTGTTGGATTATCTATCATCAGGTAAAGTGGGGTCGTTAGCGCAGTCATTACGGCAGACGGGTTGTAATTTCTGCGAAAGATTACAGATAATTAGTTGTTTGACCGAAGGGCTTCGTATACTTTCTAAATGAAAAATATGTTTAGTTTGTTATTAGCAATGAATCGGCTTGTTTGTTTGTTTGTGTGTTAGTGCAAATAATTTTGAAATGGAAAACTTTTCACCAGCAAAACGTGTTAAAAGTGGTGCGTTATCTGCTAATGAAAAATTATAATTTTAAATGTGCATGACGCTGTTCGATGTCAACACCCTGCAAAAAGTGTCGATGATATTGTAGGATTATGTTCTGCAATGACGGGAATATCAAAATCCACCATTTATAAACTAGTGAGGAAAGAAAAATTTGGGACAAGTGCTTCACCCACTTCCATCTCCTGGTCGGCGCCCGATGGAATTAGATGATGCAATGAGGAATTCTGTCCGTAGAAAGGTTCACTCGTTCTACTTACGGAAAGAGATTCCTACAATCGATAAGATTTTACTAGCAGTAAATGAGGATGAAAATCTACCCCAAATGAGTCGTAGAACACTGTGGAAACTTCTTCGCAAGTTGAAGTTTACTTGGGAGAAGATAAATAGAAGATCCGTTTTAATTGAAAAACAAGAGATTATTACATGGAGGAGAAATTATCTTCGGGAAATAAGAAAATATAGGCGTGAAGGCAGGCGTATATTCTATTTGGATGAAACCTGGATCAATGCAGGACATACCGTAAAAAACATGGCATGATAATACCGTTACGAGTGCTCGACAAGGATTTATAGAAGGGCTATCGACAGGATTTCGACCGCCTTCTGGGAAAGGAACACGGTTAATTATTACTCATATTGGCAATGAAGATGGCTTTGTAGATGGTGGTTTGTTAGAATTCGAATCAAAGAAAACTGGCGACTACCACGAAGACATGAATGCTAATGTGTTTGAAGAATATTTTGAGCAGATGCTAGATTTGATACCCCAAGGATCTATAATAGTTATGGACAACGCCAGCTACCACTCACGAAGATACGAAAATTTACCTACCAGCGCTTGGAGGAAAGCAGAAATTATAGATTGGTTATCTGTTAAGAATATAACTTTTGAGGATGACATGGTGAAAAGAGAATTATTGGATATTGTTAAAGTTCATAAGAATAAGTATATACGTCATGTTATTGACGAAATGGCAAAGAATCGGGGCATTGAAGTACTGCGTTTACCACCTTACCATTGTGAGCTGAATCCTATAGAGTTGGTTTGGGCTCAAGTAAAGGTGACGTCGCTCGTAACAATACCACTTTTAAACTCGACGACGTGAAAAACTTCTGGAAAATGCATTAAACAAAGTAACACCTGAAAGATGGAAGAACTGTGTATCTCATGTCGTTAAGGAAGAAGACAAATGTTGGCAACTGGATAATTTAGTAGAGATAACATTGGAGCCAATTATTATATCAGTAAACACACAAGACAGCGATTCTGATTCCGAAATGGAAATTTCAGACGAGGAAGAAAGTTAAATGACCAAGCGTAATGTGCCTGAAACAGTGTTCTACTCTCTAAACACCATTTATTGTAACCATGAGTGAGTATTGTCAGTTATTTTTAAATATACCTATTTTACCTACTAATGTCTTGTTATTTAAATGAACATTTTTATGCCTGTTACTTTTATCTATTCATTTTGATAAGTTTCCATGACAACCACATAATTTTATAATTGAGCCAAATTTACTTTTTGATGCCTAAAAATCGGTCCCCGCAAATTAATTGTAATTGTAATAAATGTACTGACGATATCTGCATTACTATTTTATTTTATATTTATGTCATATATTATTTATATGTTATTTATTTTATTTGTATAGTAGATCACATTACAAATTTTACTTCTTACGTATTATATACCATTATTTTTGTATCTTGGTATAATACCCACATCTACGGCTATGATTCTCGTTTCGTCAGTACCTGGGCTGATGGCAACGTGTTTACACAGATTAAACTATTGTTCTCAGACCCTAGATGGGTCGATATGCTGCAAGAGCGGCACAATGATCGTATTTTGGTTAGAATTTATTGGTTTTACTTAACCGTAGAAGTACCGCTTTCACAAGAAAATAAAGAATTATTTCAAGCAATTATGATTTATTACTCCGCGCCAATAGTATACAGACTTTAGAAGTTTCGGTTTCAAAAGGTAATCCCCCCCCCCCCCCCTTTTTTTTCCCCCTCTTTCTTTTTCCTTCCTTCCTTCTCTTTTTTTTTTTTTTTTTTTTCCTCTTTTTTTTTTTTTTTTTTTTTTTTCTTTTTTTTTTTTTTTTTCTTTTTCCCTTTTTTTCCCCTTTCTTTTTTTTTTCCCTTTCTTTTTTTCCTTTTCTTTTTTTTTTTTCCCTTCTTTTTTTTTTTTTTTTTTTCTTTTTTTTTTTTTTTTTTCTTCTTCTTCCTTTTTTTTCCTTTTTTCCCCCTTTTCCACTTTCCCCCCCTTTTTCCCTTTTCCCCCTCCCCCTTCCTTTTTTCTTTTTCCTTTTACACTTTTTTCTTTTTTTTTTTTTATTTTTCCTTTCCCCCTCTCTTTTTTCTTTTTTCTCTTTTTTTTTTTCTTTTTTTCCCCCCTTTCTTTTAATCTTTTACTTTTCCTTTTCTTTCCTCCTTTCCATCCAACCTTTTTTTTTTTTTTTCTTTCCCCCCCCTTCCTTTTTTCTCTTCCCTTTCTCCTTTTTTTTTTTTTTTATTTTTTTTCTTTTTTTTTTTTTTTTTTATTTTTTTTTTTTTTATTAAAATATTTATTTTACCACCTTCCAACTCCCATTTTTGATCCATCAATATGTATATAATTACTAATTTATTTCAACAATTGAAAAACAATAACAATTCAAAATTTATCGTTACGGATAACCACTAAAACATAAGATAACCCATGGTAAATTCCAATGTTTCGAATCCTTGAATATTACTTCTCTCAAATGTTCCGTTTGTATTAACAATAAACTTTTCTGTTAACATTTATTAATTGAAGTTTAGCAGTATTGGCAAAGATGGCGCAACAAGTGTGTAACTAATACCGATGCGATAGTTAATGTGCAGCCTTGCCACAATTGTATAATTTCGACTTATAAATCATAGAAGACAAGTTTGAGTGCTCATGTTCATTTCCCATTTATTCAGGGGTTGATGATAAGTATAACTAATAGCTGAATTGCATTGATACTCAGTCCTACACACTGTAATTGATTTATAGGTAAACCAATATCAAGTTTACATGAACCATCGAAAACTATACGTAACTTTGTAGTTTCACTACATTCCTTAATAACTGCATGATGCGGAAGAAAGAATGAATTTTCGAACGAATTTGATTGTTGAATATGATTTTGACACTTATAGTCGTTAAAACAATCGATGTACCTTTTTTTGAAATTTAGATCGCGTTCAAACCGTTTTTCGAGCAACGTCAAGTGAATCGCCAATTTCAGAAATATTTTGTTTTAAGGGAATTCTAACAACAAATTTTCCATCGATACTTGTAGTTGTCGTTTGTTTGAAATACGTTTCACAAAATTCCTCTTCCAACGTAAAGAATTTTCGTGCAGATTTAAATTCATCTACTTTCCAAAATGTTTGAAGTTTTTCGTGTAAGCTTAAAAGGACGCAGCTGTATTGGATTGAATCCTTCCGAAACTACCCAAACATACTTAGTTTTTTTTGTAAAAAACTACCATTTTTATTTTTAATTTGACCGACGCATAAAATATCCCAAAACAACCCGGCACCTATCAGCATATCAATTTCTTTAGATTTATTAAAACCGGGATCAGCCAATTTAATATTAATAAGTATCTCAAATTTATTTTCGTTAATACTAACATTTGGAAGAGCAGTGCTTATGCAATTTAAAACAAAGCAGTTGACAGTGGCATTAAAGTTATTCACTCTCGAAAAAATTGTTAATTTTGTTTGATATTGTAGATTAGAAGTTTGATTAAGGCCTTTAACAATAATATCTGTTGGAAACAATTGCAAACCGAGTAATTTTCGAGCCCGTTCAGTGATATAATTCGATTGAGACGCAGAGTCTAATAAACACCTTAAAGTGATTAAATTACCATCGCTACTTTTTACATTTACTAGTACAGTTGACAATAATACTACGTCCGTATCAGTATTTTTTATTGATTATAAGCTTGTAGAACTTATTTGTTCCGAGTTTGCTTTGATTGTGATGTTTTCGTTTTTAGACTGTTCTGGGTTTTCTATTACAAATTTGACACATAGTTGCATAGCAATCGGATACGAAATGACCTTTGCGCAAACAATTTATACAAATTTTAATTTTCAATTCGTTGTAAGGATAATTTCAAAAAAATTTCACATTTTTATATCATGTGAGATTGTTGGCAGTTAAAACAAATGATTGCATTGCTGACATTTACGTAAGATTTTGTGTATTTTTAAATTCGATTGAATTTGACGATAGGTTACTGGAACGATTTTCAATTGCTTCGAGGACGCTATCACGTTTGTTTAAGAATTTTATAAAATCTTCCTAAGAAGCTAGCGTTTCATTTGAATCATCGATACGATAATTTAATTTAATGACCTGGAATCTAATTTTCGTAACACAATTGACAAAATAATTGAATCCCAATGTTCTACGTTTTGCCCAAGCGATTTAAGGCATTGAATATAATTTTCGAGGTTATCTATCAGTTATGCGATTCTTTAGTAATAGGATTTAAATTTAATATTGCATTTATATGATTGTCAATAATCTTTCTTTTGTTGCTATATCTACGACATAAATATTCCCATGCAATAACATAATTAGCGTCTGTTGTTTCCAGCGCGCGAATCATGTTTGCAGGTTCACCTTGTAAACTTGCCCGCAAGTAACACAATTTTTGGCATTTTGATAAATTAAAATTATTATGTATCATTGCTAAAAAACTATCAGAAAATTGCTGCCACAACATAAAATTTCCGTCAAAAGTCGGAAGGTCTATTCTAGGCAATTTAATGTTCCTCATTTTTGTGTGAATCTGGGGAGCTGTTGTATTATTTAATAAGTCAGAAAAAGCTTCTTTCTTAATAGAATGTTTTTTTTTTAAATCTGAAGCTGTAACTACTAAATGAAAATCTAAATTTTGAAATTCCTCACGCGCTTTATTAATGCTTTGTTGAACGTTTGTATCGATTAACTCGATCTCGTTAATAGTGCATCAAATTTATCATATCTTTGTTGTAAATTTTTAATATTAATTTTGTCACATTTTCAAGGTTTAAAGAATTTAAATAACTACTAATAAATTTAACTGTTTCATTTAACGTTTAATTTTCTAAGATTTTCTTCGTTTTAGATTCGTTTGTTGGCATTTTGTCAGATCGACAAATATAATAAAAACACAGAAAGCAAGGATAATAATATAAGGTTAATATAATAATCAAAAAGAATTAAAGGAAAAATGAAAGGAACGACTTACTTGATGCACATGTGAATTGTTGCGCAGCGCGCTTTAGATTTTTGTTTCTTCGATAATTTCTTAATTAATTTGATCAGATTGCTACTACTATTTTTTCCATATCCGGCTCAAAGGACCATGTTAAATTACCCTAAGGTTTCACTTTTTGTTTTAAATTTAATATGTAGTAATGATGAATCAATAATAATAGAACTGCTTTACTTCGAATACATTTAATATATGTCACATTTTGTAAAATGCACCAATGTGCCCCTTCCACTATTACGCCTTACATACAAAATAAAACAATATCAAATTTATAAATTGTACACTTAGATATACTTCATTTCCTCTCTATTAAAAAAAATGATTTAGATCATTGTTTTCAGCAATTTCGGCCAACGGACACGACGTTACCGTAGATTTTCCGAAACAATTAAATTGGACTGGATTAATATCTGAAATGGAAATAGTACCGAGCAGTCACGACGGAGTGATATGTAACGGATGTGGATTGAGTCCAATCAAGGGGGTTCGCTTCAAATGCAAAGTGTGCGACAACTACGATTTTTGTGAAAGTTGCTTTTACACTAAGAAAAATCACCGTCATTCGTTTAACAGAATCATCGAACCGGGTAAATTAGGTGGCCATCCGAAGCTACTGACTATTTTAAGATTTACTTTTAAGGTTTGCCTCCGGTTTATGCCGGCAAACCTGGCAGATATTTTAGGCAAGATTGTTTGGATTCTGAAAGTTTGATTACCGATTGGAGTAGGTGCGTTCGGAACATAACGGTTTCGTCTCGTGAACACACCGCGCGGTTTGATTTACCTGAAGGCTTGTGGCAGAGTTGTGGAACTCAAGGGAAGGTTAGCGTTATGATGGTTTTCAAATTTGTTAAGTACTTAAAAGACGTTGCAGCATTGGGTGCGGCTGGATATGCACTCGGACATAGTCGTTAAAAGCTTAAAGATGGTCGTCGATTCTACCGATAACAGCTATATGCCGTCAGTCATTGTCGTAAGTGGTGGTAACACAGTTAGTTCTCTTTCCGAAATTAACATAGTTAACGTAAAAGCAACGGACAACTCGGTTATTTTACTAACCAACCTTGATCAGGTAAGTTTTATTTATGTTGCTGCATATAACTCGTTGAACATAAATATTACAGCATTATCCTTTAATTGAGGTTGCCGTAATTAAATGCCGAAACGGCGGTATAGACTGTAAAGTCCACGGACTATCGATTGTTGGTTTAAAGAGACAAAATCAAAATGCGCTTAAAGCTTCTGTTTCTTTCTTGGCAAACGATTGGGACTTAAATTACGAACAATCAAGTATTCCTTATGTTGCACAAGAACAACGTTCCCAGAGAGGAATCGAGTATTCCAAGACGAGCTCTGGATGTCGCGTTTTTGTGTGGGGATTAAACGATAAAGATCAACTGGGAGGAATGAAGGGCTCAAAAGTTAAGTTGCCGGTTCAGTCCGATTTTTTAAGTCAACTGCGTCCCATACACGTTGCAGGGGGTTCCAAATCCTTATTTATTGTCTCTCAAGATGGAAAGGTATTTTTCTTGAGTAAACGTAACGTATTGTACATCGTACATTTTACAGTTGTACGCTTGCGGAGAAGGTACGAACGGGCGCCTAGGTCTGGGGCACAACAACAATGTGTGTTTTCCACGCCAAATTCCATTCCTTAGTCAATATGTGATAAAGAAGGTTGCTGTGCATTCAGGAGGAAAACATGCTCTTGCATTAACTCTGGACGGGAAAGTATTTTCTTGGGGCGAAGGCGATGACGGAAAATTGGGACATGGAAATCGTTTGAATTTGGATAAACCAAAAATGATTGAGGCGTTGAGAAGTAAACGAATTAGAGACATAGCGTGTGGTAGTTCGCATTCGGCTGCTATAACTAGCAGCGGAGAACTTTACACTTGGGGACTGGGAGAATATGGACGTCTCGGTCACGGCGATAACGTAACTCAACTCAAACCTAAACAGGTACGAAGTTAATAAACGAAAAACATAAACGTGTTAAAATTCCGTGATTGGACCGAGTCGAAATGTTAATTTTAGTTATCGACGTTTTGCACACGATCGTATGAAGTTTGATCAGGGCGGAATCTGAAAAACTTGATTACAATAATCAGTTTGTAAACCAAACCGGATTCTAGACTCTCAAGTCTGAATAAGTACGGTAATTATTCATGCGACTTTAATTCTTTTGGTTTTGAATTGGGATTATTATGATTTTTAAAATCAGACTAATATAATTAAAATTGCAAAAATTTAGATTATATGTACCTGTAAAATAAGAAACAACATAATAAAACTCAACTCTATTTTTTTTAATTCAGTTTATTATTAGGAACTTATTTTGATTATTTTATGTTTGTTTTAAATTTTGAATGAAGTTTCTTATGATAATGGACTAAATGACGGCAACTACGATTAACCCAGCAAACATATATGTTTTGGAAATGTCTCTGACTGGACATTTTTTTTCGCCCTTAACATGTATTCACTTTAATTTTTAGGTGAAAGGTCTTATTGGACATCGAATTATTCAAGTGGCATGCGGAAGTCGCGATGCGCAGACGCTCGCCTTATCCGATGAAAGTTTGGTGTTTTCGTGGGGCGATGGAGATTTCGGTAAACTAGGGCGTGGCGGTTCCGAAGGTTGTAGCATTCCTCATAACATCGAGCGTCTCAATTCTTTTGGCGTAGTACAAGTAGAATGCGGCGCTCAGTTTTCTCTTGCTCTGACAAAAAGTGGAGAAGTATGGACTTGGGGAAAGGGAGATTATTTTCGTTTAGGTCACGGTTCGGATCAGCACATACGCAAACCGACTATGATCGAAAGCTTGAGGGACAAAAAGATTGAGCAAATTGCGGTGGGAGCGCTACATTGTTTAGCCGTAACCGATACGGGACAGGTGTATGCTTGGGGTGATAATGACCATGGACAGCAAGGCAATGGTACAACTATCGTTAATCGCAAACCAGCTTTGGTTCACGGTTTGGAAGACGTTTTTATCAACCGTGTCGCTTGTGGAAGTTCGCACTCTGTTGCTTGGGTGCTGCAAAGCGCACAAGTCGTTTCCAAACACGAACCTGTAATTTTTTCTGTTGCAAAAGATCCTCTCGGATCGTCACTTTTGGGCCTTTACGACAACGAAAAACCAACGAAAGAAGATTTTAATGCTAAAAGCGGCCCATCTTTAAGCAATATTGTGATGTCTTTGGACAGCAGTACTTCTAAACAACAAGCGTTACAGCATATTTTGAACGCCATGCATATTCAGCAATTACGTCAAACTATCGTAAGAGCTTTGTGCAGTCATACTAATCTCGGAGTAGCCACAAACTTAAAAGTAAGTGTTTTGCTTCCCCCTCCCCTTAATATACTGTTACGATTACAGTCGACGATAAGCCCTGAAACACCTCCAGAAAGTATGATTAATACGTTAAACGCTAACGGAAGCTTGCAAAGATCGAAAGAAGGGGACATTTTTACGGTGCAGGCGAAGCACCAGTTTCTATTACGGAAATTTGTGATCTAAATGTAAGTGTAAATAAGTAGTCTTTGTTTATAATAATTTTAAAATTTCAGAGTCATCAAACTACCCCTGAAAGCGACGAAAATCCGTTGGCGTTGATACAGTCGATGACCGCTAGCAGTTGTTCTGCAAGTTTATCATCGAAACATTCCCGAATGTCCACCAGTGCCATGTCCGTCATCGCTGCTACACTCACTTCACATACAGAGGTAAAATAAATCCCTTCTGGAGATTGCGTCACAAATCGGATCTCGTTTGCAATCTTTCAAATATAGTTCAAGATATGTTTGTATATATTACGATGGATCGTTAGTTTAAAAAATTTAATTGATTTTCGAAAAATTATTTAATTTAACATCTTTAGGTCCGTTTAAATGAAATTAGTATTTTAGTAAATTAACAAATTTAATCTAAAATAAAGAGCTTTTCACAAATAAAATAAGAATATTAACGACCTTATGTTGCGTCCACCAATAAAAAAAATATTATTAATCTAATAAATTCTTATATTTCATTGTGAATCAAATTCAAACTTATCTAACTAACTTTTTTTACAAATCTTTGTTGATATTTCGGCCGGTATGTGGAAATTTCGTGTGATGTTTGTTTCTTCTTAAATTTTAAATTTAGTTTACTTTTGAACATATTACTTGATGGAAACCGTACAACTGTTATTAACTCTTTTTAGTTTCCACGGATTTTAAACGTCGTTTCAAAATACGAATCAATTATTTTCATGTTGACTGTCATACTGTACATACTACAGACTATTTTTAATTATATCTTGAGCCGTGCGATGTTCATTGACGACTTATTATCGTCTCCATCTATGCCCTTAGTTCGTTTTTACTTAATGTTTTTCACACATGCACTCATAATTTAATCTTCTCCAGGTCTGCCTGACAACTAATCTGCATTTTATATTTAATTACGTAAACTCTGCGTTTTTGTTCACTTCAAGAAAATACTTTTTCTATTCCACACATTCAACGCTTTTGAATCCTTATTTAAACAATATTTTGCGACATTTAGTGTCGACTCGTGTTAACGATTACGTACGTCCCCTTTTGGAACTCTTCGAGTTCTCTCACTCCTGAATAGTCCTAAAAGGACGAAGCCGCTGTCGGGTGATTCTCAGTGCTCGTTTGCTATTGTTCAACCTCTTGCGAACTTACAGCAGGCGATTCGAGATGTTTATTTTGCTAACACTTTGTTGGCTATAATTATCGAAGGTTTGACTTATGCAACTGCTTTCACACATCTGTCGACAAAGATGCTTAATCCTTATTTAAATTTAAACATTCGTTTATATTAAATCTTTTTGCAACTAAACGAAAGTATTATATACACAAATAAATTTGATTTCTTTTCTTAATTATTTATAGGTCTGTTTTTAGAAATATTATGCTTTAATTACCTTAAATTTACGTTTCATTTCAATAGAATATCCTTTATAATTCTAATATTGATTAAATCTTGAAACAAAAATATATTTTTTAATTCTTATAGTAACTTTTTAGTGCAATATTTACGATATAAAAGCAACGCCTTTTTGTCTGCTACGTAACGATAAGTACAGAAGCTCATTTAAAAAAGCTTGAGCACACTTTACAATAATTATCAGTTGGTTCCCGAATTTCAATTTCTTCCAGAACATTAGTTGGAAGAAGTTTAATAAATTAGTGAACTACATGCATAATCGGATTGAATTTTGTAACAAAAATCGCTAGGTGAAGATGACTGCTTTTAAATGTTTTTGCTGTAAAACCGGCAATATATCCAAACACATTTTTTGTCGTTTCTGCATCAAAAATCTAATATGAAACTAAGTCTTCGAAAAGTTATGTTTTAAACGATTTCTTTATTGGTATTTTTTGTAGCAATTCATCAGCCAAATATTGCACACTGAGGTCCCGGCATTTGGGTAATAATTCAGATGTTATAACTGCAACCAAAAATCAAAATTCACGTGCAGTAAATTCAAACGATAGGTCGGTAAGTGACGTCGTGCGAGGGCGGGGTTTTAGCTCAATGCAATATTGCATGTATAGGGATCGACCAATCTTTGGTTTTTACCTGCGATTAAATTTAATCGAGAATATGTTAAGGAAAGACATAGAGATTGTTATTGTGACGTTATCTCCGATCTCCCATGTTATTATGAACATATTGTGATATCGTTTCAGGTTGTAGGAGACGGTGCTATAGCAGGATTAGACGAGTTCACGTCATTACTGACTGAAAGCGATGCTCGACTCCTCGTGGATCTACTTAAACTGGCAGTAGCTAACCGCATAGAAGACGTAGAAGCCAAAGAAATTATTTCATCGATTCTCATAAGTAATTATAACTGCGTGTTTAGTGCGTCATTTGATACAAATATTCTACAGACAGTCATAGACTGGCATATATCTATGTAAACTGGTTATACGTTTCCGTCTTTTTAGATTTTTCGATCTTCTTTTTTGTTCAGTACTATTTTCTCAAAATCTCTCAATCTTTACTTACCTATTCCATTCATTATAGCTTCGCTTAAGTAGTTTATTTTGTTTTTCCCATAAACTACGTTTTTGGTTGGTTTTTGATTCGACTTTTGCTAAACACATGGTAACTGCGAAGAATACCAATCCTCAAAAATTAAACTTTATCTTAAAATTCGTCTTCGAAGTTTCCTCGTCAGTCGAAACTTGCACCTCGACGTTGCCAATAGTTCTAAATAATACGCTTCGAACTCGAAGGGGAGGGGGCTTCTTCTTTTGAAAAAATTACAATCTCGAAGGGTTGATTTTTACGGCGTATAACTGCTTCTGTTAGGTACATCATCTGTTGAGGTTGAACTTTTGTCTCAGTTTGTGCCGTGGACCGGCATAGAACGCGTAGTCGCACGTTAATTTTGGGGAAGTCGGCATTCTGCTTAGGGTGAATTTGGTGGCTCTAGTTGTTACAGCAATCGTCTCGTTCATTGATGTAGAGATGACGAGACGTTCCACCTTGTAGAGCAGGCCGCTGTGCCATACCTTGTCGAACGCTTTTTTTTAATTTTCTAGAAAAACGCCGCCGGTGAAAGCATTTGTCATTTGCTCGAGAACGCGATGGACTTGTTGGACGGTGGAGTGGCTTTTGCGAAAACCGAACTGTTGTAGCTTTGGTGCTTCTGGATGAGAATTTGAATTATCTGTAATTTTGTACTCAAGTTGGCGGGTTATTGCATCTACGGCGAAGGCGGTAACTGTAGAATTGGCATTGTCGCGAAACTGGGTATAGACTTCAAGTTCCCAGTAAGAAGGTTCAATTTTTCGGTATGACGCGATACGAATATCCGCAAACCTGTGAAACGGGGAAAAATACCCCCTAATTAACTTTAAATTTATTTATTCCCAGTACTCATACGTGTATTATACACGTAACTAAAATCAGCAAGAGCCGATCATCGACCTATTTAAAACGGCAATAGGGACATATTCATATCATATCTAGTGCACGTACCGCTACCAGCACTTTCTAGATGATTAAAATTCGAATTACATAAGCAAATCACAATGAAACAGCAAAAATTTAATTTTATTTCAAGGTAAAATCGATGAACTGACCCGACTTTCAACCATGCAAAATAAGGAAATGAGACTAAGGTCACGTACAATATCAAACGAAAAACAATTTTTCCGTATGAATGAAACTTAACGCAATTTAAATATGTATAATAAAGACTTGGCGATTATTTTACAGGGAAAATTCCAACTAAGGTTAGAAAGGAGTAGGGCGTCGGCCTATTGGTGCGGCCGGAAATAGTCGGCTAGATTTTTAGTACATTGATACTAATATCTCTTAAATGGTTGGCCTTGTGGTTTTTCCGCAGAGCTGCATGTTCTGGATGACTACTTTTAGGGTTGTTCCTCTTTTAAAAAGTATAACAAACCCTCTTCGTTGGTCTCCAGCGAGGTGGTGGCTACACGGAAGTCTTCACCCGTGTCGAGAGCCACCATATGACGTGTAGTCTTCTCTCTCTAAACGTTAATGTTATTCTCTCGCAACTTCTATATGGCGTTATCGTAATCGTTCTGGCTATGGAGAACGATTGACGCGATTCGTTCTTCAGTAGTCTTGAGTGGTTGCGTCTCCGTAAAGGCGGTTTTCGTCGTTTAAGCTTTGTTGGTAATTGGGCGTTGGTTCGGCGAACGGGTCGACTACGGAGGGAAGTGTCGATGGGCCGAACTTAACTTGGGTGGTCTTCTTCGTCACCATTTTCTACTTTGCGTGTTCCATTTGGCCGTCGATGAAGGCGGCGAGCTTGGCGGTAAGTTTGGAAACTTGCCGTATCAGTTCTCCGGTTCTCTTTCATCAATTTACGAGAGAAATCCGGCATTTCTAAACGTGGACGCGGCGGCGATGATGCACAAGTCCTGCTACTGTATCAATGATGGAGGCCAAGGTACGTTAGCGATTTTCGGGCAAATTGGTGGTTAGAAACAAACTCTTTTTTTAACTTGAAATAAAAAACTAAATAAATCTGATTATATTCGCTTTAACGAAGTCAAACGTCAAAAGATTTAAGTAATTTGTCGAGGTGCGCTTTGAAAGAAGCTTTGAAGAAACCAAATTGCTAAGGGGCCGAGGAATATACCCGTTCAGTTAAAAGAGAAACAAATTAATGTTGTGTCTAGAGCTTTTGTCATTATTTTATTACCAATTCTGGCAGCGACTTCTTATATAATTTCTTCACTACTTATAGTTTTTCTTATAAATAGCTAGTGTGAGTTCGCCAATTTATTATCGATCTCGTTTGAAAGGTTCTCTTCTCCTTATTAATTTGTATTTTTGTTATTTATTATTTTTTTTTTTTTTTCTTTAAATGGTGGATTTTCTAGCCCAACTCAATCTTGTTTTTATACCTGATACTATATGAACATTATTATTTTTTTCTTCGTTTACTTCTCGTTTCATTTTCATTCTTATATTCAAAAAGTGTGAAGCGCCCTCTTGTTGCTGTTCCCCTACGTCGTTAGGTGTAAACGCTATACGGCACTGCCCCTAGAGATATGATTGGCGTTAAAAGTTATACGCTTTTAATTACCGCTGAACTGAACAAAACAGAGGCTAGTCATAATTACAGATGCATCTACACACGTGTTCGCCCAATTAGGGCCTATCGGTGTAGGGGTATCTCAAAAGTGAGTTCTCAAAAATTCTAGATAGCTTCTCTGCAAATTTAATTTCGCTCAGAACAATTGGTAATTGCAGCAATGGGATGTGCCAACTCGACCATTGGTTCCATGCTGTTAGAAATTTGCGTTACCGAATTAGAAGATACTGCAAACAATACCCACACGCTATCATTAATTCCTCATCCAGTCGTTCAAGAATCAAGTCATCCTTACGTCGATGATGTCACGCTAAGGGGTCACGTTAGACTACCGGGAGCCGACGCTTTACGCATCGAATTCGATCAACGTTGTTCTACGGAACGTCGTCATGATCCTTTACAAATCACCGACAGCACGGGTCGAGTTGTAGCCACCCGTTCAGGTCGCGATTGGGGTGATTGGTCGGCTGAATTACGCATTCCGGGTAATAATTAAATTGAACTTCCAATAAGAATTCTGCCTGTTACTGTGTTTTTTTCTAGGAGACGAATTACACTGGTCTTTTACTAGTGACAGTTCCGTAAATGGTTGGGGTTGGAAATTTACTGTTTACCCCGTCATGTCCAATCAAAGCCCTAAAGAATTGGGGTCGGATCGAGCCGTTCTCAGTCAACCATCGATGGATATGGTTACTTGCCTATTAGATACTCAACTATACGCTTCCGCCAGCGGAGCTTTGATATCGAGATTAGCTGCAGCATTGGCAGCTTGCTCTCAACTTAGTTTTTTAAGTAAGTAAGCGCAAATTTACGTTCGAAAAATTTACTTCGCATTTCTAGCATCTTCGCAGCGTATGTGGGCTTTACAAAGACTTCATTGGTTGTTAACGCCAGGGAATGAAAAAAAAGCTGGAATCGGTTTGCACATACAACAATTACGAGCCCCGGAAGGCGCGTTGGCTCATTTATTAGAAGAACTACCTCAGGCACTCTTGCGCCAATACGAATATGAAGAAGTTTCTGTTCGCGCAGGTTTGCATCTCATGCATTCAGATTTCTTTAAGGTAAATTGAGAAAATGTAGTTAAAAAGTACTTACCAAAGTTGAAGGTGTTAATCGCGTTGGCGTGCGATTTGGAACTCGATAAAATGGTAGGAATTGTCGATAATCACAAGTGGTCTTGGTTTCGAAGATATTGTCACGCTGCTAGAGTAGCAAAATCTTTAATCCATCGAATTAACTTACCTCAGAATTTCTGTCAGGAAGTTAGAAAAAAGTTGGCCGTTATTTCTCAAGAGAGCGGCGACGAATTATTGGAACACGAGAAGCACGAAATTTTTAAGAGAGAACAGGACGAACAACTATTGGTGTGGCTAAATAGGTATGCGAATTAAAATTTTTAATAAAACTTATTGGAAAATTTCTTCTGTTCAATCACTAATAATGCTGGTTTCAAATACTTACCAGTCTCTTACTTTACAACTAAGTAATAAACAATCGAGAGTGACAACTTGATTACAGTTTGCCTTCATTAGTAAAGAAACTTCTGTACGAACTTTTTTTTTAGTAGCTGTCCTAATAAGTGAAATAATTTAATTTTCGATAATACTATTTTTCGGTTTTTTCCGGATATCATCGGAATTTTTGATTCTCGTTAACGGCATTTTATTCGACATGTAAATCTGTGCAACATTGCCCATTTAACCGAGTCCCTATCTTTATTAATAACAATGTTACCCATACAATACTACACATATTGGGCAGGCATAAGTAAATGCACATAACGATTTTGACCATGTAACTATTATGTTGTCATGTCTTCCACGAACTTAAATTTAAGTTCTAAGTTCTGAGTGCATGAATACGCACATGAGATGTTTTTATATAGACAAGGAATTTGCATGAGTCATCTATTTCATCGTAATAATATACAGTTAGTCGGTCATTTAACAACAAGTTTGTAGGCGTCCTGAAGATTGGACGTTGTCTTGGGGTGGATCGGGAACTATTTACGGCTGGGGTCACAACCATCGTGGGCAACTAGGTGGGATCGAAGGAGGAAAGGTTAAAGTACCTACGGTTTGCGAAGCGCTTTCAAGCTTAAGACCAGTTCAAATTGTCGGTGGGGAGCAAACGCTGATAGGGGTTACTGCGGATGGAAAGGTGTACGCGACAGGTTACGGCGCGGGCGGTCGATTAGGAATAGGCGGGACAGATTCAGTGTCCGTTCCTACGCTGTTGGAATCGATTCAACATGTTTTCATCAAAAAAGTGGCCGTAAATTCTGGTGGAAAACATTGCTTGGCGTTAACGGCAGATAATGACGTTTATTCATGGGGAGAAGGCGATGATGGGAAATTAGGACATGGCAGTAGAAAGTATGTTGTAAACTTGCTTTTAAAAATGTTAATCATGTTTTTTAGTGGATGCGAAAGACCAAAACTTGTCGAAGCACTGCAAGGATACGAAATTATCGATATTGCTTGCGGGGGTGCTCATTCAGCAGCTATCACCAGTTCAGGTCAGTTATTTACTTGGGGAAAAGGTCGATATGGCAGGTTGGGTCACGGAGACAGCGAAGATCAACTAAAACCAGTTCTTGTTAGTATTTTTATGGAAGTACCAGCACGAAGTTGATTTTGAAATAATGTTGAATAGGTTGAAGCTTTACTCGGTTATAGAGTTACCGATGTTGCGTGCGGATCTGGAGATGCCCAAACCTTATGCATCACTGACGACGACAACGTATGGTCTTGGGGGGACGGGGATTACGGAAAACTAGGTCGCGGGGGTTCCGATGGTTGTAAGGTTCCGATGAAAATTGAAAGCCTCGCTGGATTAGGAGTTATTAAGGTTGAATGTGGCTCTCAATTTTCAGTAGCTTTAACGCGTTCTGGAAGCATTTATACGTGGTACGTTTTTCGATTGAATAGAAACCCTGCCTCATGTGCATTTTCAGGGGCAAAGGAGATTACCACCGATTGGGTCACGGGACCGACGAGCACGTGCGTCGCCCTAGAAAAGTTGCCGAGTTACAAGGCAAACGAATTATTAGCATCGCGACTGGATCTTTACACTGCGTCGCTTGCTCTGATGAAGGAGAAGTATTTACTTGGGGCGACAACGACGAGGGACAACTGGGCGATGGCACAACAAATGCTATACAAAGACCTCGATTAGTTACAATGTTGCAAGGAAAAAAAATAACAAACGTCGCTTGCGGGTCGGCACATACTTTGGCTTGGTCGATTAGTAATGCAAACGCGTGTGCCCGCTTACCCGGTCAAGCTCCGTTAGAATACGATTTGCTTCAAGATTTATCAACGTTAGCGTTACATCGTCGATTAATTCTTCTTCATCATTTTGCCGAGTTACTTTGTCCTTGTATAGCGATGTTTCCCATCACCGGCATAGGTTCCTTATCAGAGTTGAGGAATATATTGGTTTATTCGATCAAAGAAGCTACTTTTAGAAAGGTCAGCTAATTTATTTTTTCGAAAAATTCATTAAAACCAATTTCTCTTTCTTAGGTTATCCAATCCACAATGGTGCGTGATAAACAACACGGCCCCGTGATTGAATTGAATCGTATCCAAGTAAAACGCGCCAGAAAAGGTGGCGGTTTAGCTGGTGTTGATGGTATGAAATCGGTGTTTGGACAAATGGTATCGAAATTACCTTTGTTGACATCCGATGCATTAGCGTTGCCTCATCGAGTGTGGAAAGTAAAATTCATTGGCGAAAGCGTCGACGATTGTGGAGGCGGATATAGCGAAAGTATTGCCGAGATGTGTGACGAATTGCAAAACGGTTCCCTTCCACTTTTAATACCAACTCCGAATGGAAGAGACGAAGCTGGAACTAACAGAGATTGTTTTCTACTAAATCCTAACGCCAAAACATGCCTCAATTTGAACATGTTCCGATTTTTAGGTAAGAAAATGTCTCTTTTTTTATTACGTATAGGTTATATACTTTTTTCTAGGGGTCTTAATGGGCATCGCTATTAGAACCGGATCTCCTTTAAGTTTAAATTTGGCGGAACCGATGTGGAAACTTCTGTCCGGTATGGAATTGACTCCAGGAGATTTAACCGAAATGGATCGGGATTACGTGCCGGGATTGTTGTGCATTAGGGATATGGCACCAGACGAACGCCTTTTTCAAAATTTGGAAATGCCTTTTTCTACGCCATCATCTTGTGGAACGGATGTACCTTTAAGTTCTAAATATAAAAGGATCACTCATGAAAATCGATTAGAATACGTCCGATTAGCCTTGAATTTTAGGTTGCACGAATTTGACGAACAAGTTAAAGCCGTACGCGACGGTTTATCTCGCGTAATACCCGTACCATTGTTGTCTTTGTTTAATGCCTATGAATTGGAGACTATGGTTTGTGGTTCTCCCGACATACCTCTTTCATTGCTGAAATCTGTGGCTACATACAAAGGTAAATTTGACAATTGCGAAAACATGTTTTCATGTATTAATTTTGTTAGGTATTGATGGAAACGCTCCTTTAATTCAGTGGTTTTGGGAAGTTATGGAGGAATTTTCGAATCAAGAGCGATCTTTATTTCTACGTTTTGTTTGGGGACGTACACGTCTTCCTCGTACTATTGCCGATTTTCGAGGACGCGATTTTGTTGTTCAAGTGTTGGATAAATACAGTCCTCCCGATCACTTTTTACCAGAAAGTTACACTTGCTTCTTCTTGTTGAAAATGCCAAGATACTCTTGCAAGGTAATTTAATACTCGATAGTTGAAATGTAACGTGCAAATATATATTTTAGTTGGTACTCCAAGAAAAATTAAAATATGCGATCCACTTTTGCAAATCTATCGATACCGATGAGTACGCCAGAGTAGCGATGGCAGGTGATATGGCAGTTAGTTCGAGTTCCGATGCAGAAAGTGATCCCGAAATGGATAGTGTTGCTAGTCACGAACCTTTATAATTATACTCACCCGTCCACAAAAATCGCGTTTGTATTATCATTGATCACCGCAATTTATTTAATTTATTTCGTAATCTATGTAATTCTGGTGCGATACGACTCCAGGCATAACGTTTTGGTTATCTTAGTTTCTAAGAAGACAGTCAATTTTGCAAAGCTTTGGCAATGTCAGTCAGTTAGGAGCTTGGCGTAGTGTACGCTAATTGCTTGACAGAAATTCGTAACTTAAAAGGGACTGTGTCATTCAAATGAAGTGTACGTAAATCAACATAAAGATCTTTACCAGACTAAGTGTAACTTTTTTGTAACAACATTTTAAAATTGTCATTTGCTTAAAGAATACACAAAATTATAAGTGCGTTCTTTATGCACGAATTGTTTCAGTTCACTTTACTGTGACGTTCTTTTTTAACGACTCGCTTAAGGAGGAGTGAGTTATTTTTCCTTCTTTTTTCTCCAATTGCACTAAATCTATATCAACCACAGAAAGCAGGTAGTTGTTGAGATAGGATTCGGTTTGTTATTCAGATGAGCTGGGATAGTCAGATCTAATTAATAGAGTTGCTGATTTCAGTTGGACAAAAGAAAAAGTAAATTCGCTTTGAAACGCCATTCGTTTGTTTCTCGTGAAATTACAAATGTCAGTCAAGTGAAAATATTTCTGTTCTAGTATGGCGGGAGATGATAATATACCATACACAGATCCCAGCTTGAAAGGGATAAGCCGTATTTTCAACAATAGCACAATTAAAGGACGTGCTAATGTGGGTGCGTTATGTGAAAATGTTCTTGAATTTGTTTTTTTTTTGGTAGGTTGCGATTGCTACCTACGCTGGCATATTTTTATTTTACATTTATAGAAAAATTTCCCAGAAATTTCCTAAATCTACCGACGAAGGTGATAATGAATGAAGTACAAGAGTATGATGGATAAAAACAGTAAAATTAAAACCTTTATTAGTAATTTATGTTGCTTTTATGTTTATTTGTTAACGGTTTGAAAGTGTAACATCTCAACTGCTCGTACTATTTCGATAAAAAACTTATTTCTAATACGTACACAACTTCTACCTAATTTTTTTAAAGAATTTTTTTGTCAGTCAAATTTATCAAGTATAATTTTTAAAACTTATTAAGTTTGTAATGTAACAAAACTTGTAACAACAAAAAGCTAACTAAAGAGACCTACGCTGAATGCCGGATAAAATCCCTAACAACCCCTAGAGTGCAGTGATAAATGTAGTAATGTCCATACTGCAATGAAATAAAACACAAGCATGGGGATAAACTAAGTATAATTAAACTTTTGTTCGTTTTAAATGAAATGGTTAATTAAACAAATACAACATATCCAAAACATGTATCGAAATAATTAACATTCATTGTAGTTAATCATTGCTCGGTAACAATTATAATACATATATCCTTTTGGGAAACCGTTCATCAGTTCATATTTAAACACGAACAACCACAACTATTAGAATGTAGATGCAAAAGGTGATTCCGATTCAGAATATAGCAATTCAGCTTATTTTTACATACATTTCTAATTAAAACTGAAGAAGTTAGTTAACATTGTATAACACCGTGGGTAACAGGCGAGTTTCACAAATCATTACGCTCCTACCTGCCTATTCAGTTGAATTTTTGAGATCGCCTCAATTTTGAGATGTCCATAATAACTGTTTCCGCAAAGACACACATGGTTAAAATATTTATAACGTGTAATCGAACGAAATACACATAAAAAAAGAACGGTTTGAAATGCGCAATAACACGAATATTATACCAATATTATCAGTACAAAAATGCAATACGAGTATTTGGTCACCATCACGCTTGAATAAAGATTGAACCCAAAAGCACGAGGCTGCGATAATTAACTTTTAAATATAATAGAAGTTACAATCAAAGGCAAACATCTTTATATTATTCAAATTTCGTTATCAAAGAAGAAAGGCGAATGCTACGTTAGATGGTCCACCCCGATTGGCCAAAAAAATGACAAGGTCACAATAATTACAAAAAAAAAGATAACGGCAAATTATTACATTTGGTATAAACAAAATTTACGCTTTGGTTGTAATGATTTTAAAGTAAATTACAATTACATGTACAAATTTTATACAGACCTAAAACATGTAGCAAAACTGTTAATGTACACGCTGTTAAAGTTAGAACTAAGATGCCAAAAACTTTCTCTTGCGCCCTTCAAGACAAAAATGTAGCCTCTAACGTGTTATAACTGACCGGCGTAAACCAACGTATTTTAAAACGAATTATAACAAAAAAGTGCGGGTAAATTTAATGTGGATCTTTCAAGTTCTAATTAATTAATTACTAAAGGTGCGAACGGCTGTCTTCGTTGTTACTATATTACTGCATTCGCATATTATTGATTGGAGAATTTCTATTTAATAGAAATTACTTTTAGAATTGGTAATTTTTTGTAATGGAAACAATAATATCTGTATAGAACAGAAAGAACATTATATTTAAATCACGTTAAATGCACAAAGACATTTATTACAAATCAAAAATTTATTGCCACCTTCGAAATTTCAAAAAATTATCCTAACTGAATTTGTTGGATCGAAAGGAAATTGCAGTGATCCCGTTTTTTAGGGCCTAGTATTTCTTATGCACCAAATCGCTGATCTCGTCGATTGACAGACAAATTTTAATGCATGAATTTAATAATGCTAGACGTATGGCGGACGGAGACGCCCTTGGCCCCGCCCCTGAATGGAATTTTCCGGGTTTCGGATTTTTCCCGTTGGTTTGAAGGTAAGACCCATCGGCATGCCGAATTTCAAGTCTCTACGACGTCTGGAAGTACCAGTTTAATTTCGGAGACAGACATGAAAAATAGGTTAAGTTTTTTTACTCGTATATTTTGTATAGCTATTTTGCTACTCTTTGTTATTCTTCATTTTCGATTACAATTACAGAATAGCGCACTTCAGTTAAAAATTTAAAAGGACAAAAGTGTCTACCCTAGTTCTTTCTCTCATCATCAAAGCAGCCAACATACTTATGGGTATTTAGTAAAAATTTCTAACACATTGACTAAAAAGACTATTTTAGGAAACGGATAAATAACGAGAAGAGCAAGAATAATGAATAAATAACACGAATAAAACGATCCAACCAAACATTAACAATCAACCAGCAATCAACAATTTGTAATTGGTAACACTGCAGCAAACTGCAGGGATTTCTTATACTAAATTTAGGGTATTTTCAATGTTTCTAAAAGCATGTTTCCTTACTGGTAAAAAAAGAAAGCATTAGGGTAGACTCTTTTGTCCTTTTGAAATTTTTAACTGAAGTGCGCTATTGGACATTTTTTTCATATCGTTTATACCAATGTCAACTTTTAATGTTTTAATGTTTAAAATATCTCAAAAAGTATCACTTTTTGACTAAAGGTCACACTCACGGCAGCGCATCCGCATGCGGATTTCGTGTGATTGGTTTCGTGGATTTAGTTCAAGGTGAAACACAACTGACACTTTCGCGGTGCCGCAAAATCTAAAATTTACGTGGCGGGAAAATTGACTGCGAGTCAAGAATTTACGCAGATCCGTCAATTTCTGAGTGGTGGAAGTATAACATTTGACAGTTGATTTCCTGACCTGATAGATGTGTGTTGTATTCGAGGTTGTGTTGCTTTGTAAGTTTTGGGATTGTATTACAACTTGAAACTAAAAAAGTTTAATGTTTTATCATAAACATATATGTATTATTTGTCAGCTGTCACTTGTCATTTTTGTCTTTTCTTATCTGTTGGGCCCAGTGGTCGAGCCACACCAAAAGTAACTAAAACGCGGCACTGTGAGGACTAGGCAAGGGAAAAATCACTAATTTTGCGGTTCCGCCAAAAAACCCGCACTATCAGTACACAGCTTAAGACTCGTATTGCTCGAATACATGAAATCACCATAGTTTTTCATGTAGAATCAAAATAAAAAATAAATCTTCCCATTTAAAATGTAAAGTCGACAAGAGGTTAAGTGGGGCATCAGAAAATGTCAAACTCGTAACATCCACGGATGGCGTTAGTATCGCATTATAGTTCCTAAATTAATAAATTTTTATAAAAAGGCCTAGACATCCACCAGTATCGGTAATTAATTAATTAGTTACATACTTATTATCAACCCCCGAATAAATCTTGAAAATGGGGAATGAACATGAGCAGTCAAACTTGTATTTTGTGTTTATCTTCCATGATTTATAAGTCGAAATTATACAATTGTAGCAACGCTGCACATTATTTACTTTAGTCATAAATCCCACAGAATAAGCTACATATTAGTCGATTAAAAAGTCAATTTACTTTGATTAGAAAGTTTTTATTCGACTTTTAAATTGTATAGTCTAATAGGGGGAACCCAGTACAAACGAAAAATTTGACAGAAGTCATATATTCAAGGATTTGAAACATTGGAACTTACCACGGGTTATCTTATGTTTTAGTGGTTATCCGTAATGATAAATTTTGAATTGTAATTGTTTTTCAATTGTTGATAATTCAGTAACTATATACATTTGATGAATCAAAAAATGGGATTACCTTTTGAAACCTTCTACTTCAATTACTGTTTACCGTTTTGACTGTAACTACGCTTGTTTGAAAAAATTAATTGATTTTAAGTAGGTGCATGTTTTTCTACAAATTATTTAAATTCCCTCTTAATGAAAGTGGGAAATTAAAAATATTTTTAAATTTTAGGCACTGATCTAAAATAATGCAAAACTGATACTGAATAAATCTACATTTATTACTTTATTACTGTACCGATTGCGATGTGGAGTTTTTATTACATTTCTCGGTTGTTTGGTGTGTTGCCTATTTTCTAAACGGTTAATCAATAGGGAAGAAAGCAAAAAAGAGCGAGATAGTACAAAGCCCGAGTGGATGGTGCGGTGCGTAGTTAAAGGCTATTATTTTTGAAATGAGGCTTTATGAAAGAAAAATTTGACTTCGATTGAATTATTGTGAAGAAAGCAAAAAAAGTTGAATAACAAAAAAAAGGAAATTGTTTATAAACTAATTTTCATCAAAGTTGGCAATCGTGACAATTTTGACGTACAGTTATTTATTAATTATCATTGCACTTCGCATAACGCTTGACCTTTGAAATAGGTGTCTTCGCTTTCAGCTTCGTCATTAATTAATATCTTTCAAGCATTCAAAGGAAATGCCTACCAAAGCAGTTTGCGTTTTACACGGCGAAATTGTTCAGGGAACTCTATGGTTCAATCAGGCAGTAAGTACGCGACATATTTTATTTAATATTCGTAACGAATGTGCCTAGTGTGCCGGTGGACCGGTTCAAATAACCGGCGAAGTGATTGGGTTAGGCAAAGGCCTACACGGATTTCACGTTCACGAATTTGGAGATAACACCAATGGATGCATCTCTGCGGGTGCTCATTTCAATCCGGATGGTAAAGACCACGGTGCTCCAAACGCATCCGTACGCCATGTGGGCGACTTGGGCAATGTCGAAGCCGGCAATAATGGTGTCGCTAAAATTGATATTTGCGACAACATAATCTCTTTAGAAGGAGTTAATAATGTAATTGGACGCACATTGGTTGTGCATGCAGATCCCGATGACTTAGGCATCACTGATCATGAATTAAGTAAAACAACTGGTAATGCAGGGGCTCGTGTTGCCTGTGGGGTTATTGGTATTGCTAAACTCTAAAAATTATTCATTCGTTAACATGTAATTGTATTTGTTGTTATTTGTTCCAAAGTTATTGTATCCACATTCGCAAATAAAAATTAATTTAGTTTCTAGAAGTTTCATGTTTTTATGATTAGAGACTGCAGTGGCGGCTCGTGGTCAATCATACTGGGAGGTCAAAAATTAATTTACAAAGTAGGCATACTTAAAAAAATATAAATAATTCAAATGCACAGCAAAATTTTATACAATCTACAATTTTGTTCAAAACAGCGATTTTTTGAAACATTTTCATTAAAATCTCTAAGCGATTTTCTATAAGCATTGTCTAGCTGTGTACGAATATCAACATTTCCTACGGTTGCAAAATTTACCGAACATTTTATGTTCTGCAGACGACGAAGCATGTTTTTTTATTTCCTCTTTTAAATGTTTTAAATCTCTTACACCGGATTTGCACCATAGCGAGTCTGAAGAGTCTTTAGAAAATAATAAACAAACAAAACAGTAAAATGCGTTTGATACTTCACAACCACATATCCAGTCAGCTAAATCGTACATTACCTTGCGAAAGTTTCGATGAACATCTTTATTTTTATCTTTGCTAGTTTGTCGTAAACTTAGTTCTGGCAAAGGACGACCATTTGCCTTGAACTCAACTAATTTTGAAAAATTAAGTTCGTTAGCACTTTTTAGTTGTTTAATTTTCTGCACTACCGACATTTTCTATAATAGCGCATGCACACGCGAACCAAAAATAGTATTTTTACAAAACAACACAACAACTGTAAAATATATCAATATAAATTCTTAAATTGATTTAAAACACGCGAAAATCGAATCAAAAATCGAGCGTAGTTGTACACCCTATTCGAAGTCAACGTAAACTACGGGACCCGGCTTATGACCCAAAGTTGATTATTACTTCGGACGTTCGCGTTTATTCGGGCGCTGCACGTTTTTCGAGTTTTCCGGGTAGATCTAATTCAATGAGGATAATTCGCACCACCAGCCCAAGGTTGAAGAGGATGAATTACGAACGACGGCCGATAAATTTTAAGTTATTATACTTGCGACTTTTGCGAGTAAATTACCTATTTTAATAAATCACGTAATAATTAATATTTTTATATATTGTCAAAATTTTCGGGAGGTCATTGACCAAATGAGTATAATCAATGGGATTGGCCATATTAAAATAAACACTATAACTTTTGGCAAAATACTTTTACTTTAGATATTAAATGGTACAACTTAAGCGACTCCACTTGGATCCCAATCAAATTTCTCGGGAGATATTCTACCTATTGCAACCATTTCGCTTTCTGGTATTACAAAGTTGATTTCCAGATTTTCCTTTAAATGATCTTTCGAACTAGCTTTAGGTATAATTGCTACATTTTGTTGTAAACACCAACGAAGTAAAACCTGCACTGGTATGTTTAAATGTATTTTTGTAAAATTATTAGTAACAAACCTGAGCAGGTGTTTTGTTTATTCTTTCAGAAACACCAAGTATAATAGGATGTTGCAATAATCTCGAATTTCCGTTTCCCCCCAAGGGCATGTAGGCTTGCAATATTATATTTTCCTTATCGCAAAAATCTTTTAGTTTAGCTTCATGGCAACTCGGATGCCATTCCACCTGGTTAATAACAGGTTTAACCCCATAACAATTATCAAGTAATTGCTTAAGGTGTGTCACAGTGTAATTAGAAACGCCGATGTCTTTGATTATTCCTTGTTCCTGTGCTTTAACCATTGCTGCCCAACTCTCCGTACGTAATCTTAAATTGTCTTTACTATTGTGGGAAACCCCATAAACTCCAGGCCAGTGAATTAAATACAAATCAATATAATCTAATTGTAAATTATGTAAAGATGTCTTAATAGCCTTCGTTGCTCTAACACCGTGATCAGATGGATCTGGTAAATAAGAAGAAATTAACATTTTCACAAAAATGTGAAAAAAAACATGTAATTAAGTTACGTACACAGTTTTGTTGTTATAAAAATATCTTTTCGTTGTAAATTATGTTTTGGAAGCAACTCCTGTAATGCAACCCCTATATCACATTCATTGTCATACATTGCTGCGGTATCTGAAATGATATACCATTAGAAAATCTAATAATACTTGTTTTAATCATAGTACCAAAAGCTCGGTAGCCTAGTGATAAAGCTTCA
Source organism: Abscondita cerata (assembly GCA_030710515.1). Lineage (NCBI taxonomy): Eukaryota > Metazoa > Arthropoda > Insecta > Coleoptera > Lampyridae > Abscondita > Abscondita cerata. The sequence goes on along the minus strand of JALBCR010002156.1, from coordinate 250,749 downwards.
TTGATTGTGTCCTTGCATCGTCTGCCTCTAATCAAGTATGTTCCCACTGAAGAAAAATATTTGTTAAACTGAATTCACACTTTCGGGGTAAACTTACACCCTATGGAGGGAATTGTTCTGCCACTTAGCATTTTAAAAGGTCTAATTTCGTTCAATTGCATTTTGTTTTTGTTCAATGTAGATAACCTCAAAAATATGTTACGTTGATAAAAAAACTCATGTAATAGTATTCTATGCTTATGTTTTTGCGATGTTTTAAATAAAATATTTACAATTCCCTATCTCATTTTATAAATAAACAATAAATTGGGTAAGATGTGTTGACAAACGTACGCTTTATAAAGAATATAGATCACAAATAAAAATAATAGCTATTTATACACCAAGTGCGTTAATCTTCAGTAACGCCGTGGTGCATACAAAATTTTATTTTTCACTTTGGATTTTTCTGTGCTTTGGGTATGTTCCACTTAACGTCCACAACAACCTTAAGGGCTAGCGCTTACATACAACTTTTAGTTGAACAACTATTTTGTTGTGTATCATATGTTTAAAAGAATATATTAAAGCGCACATACAGTCAATTCGATAGTTGTTCGACAAAAAAGCCAAAAAGCTATATCGATTTGCTTTTGATTTAAAGGTTGGACAACTATCGATAAAGCGCTCAATTTGTATTGCATTGTATTGATGTGCGCAGACCATCGACTAAACAGTCGCGACTGCCAGTCTCGTATAAGCATTGGAAGCGGCGCCACGTCTCTTGTCGCCATGGCGGGAACTATTACGGACGATACGGAGGAGTTCATTAACAGCGTAGAAAAAGGCCTGCGCTTTACTTAAAGAGTCTAAAGAGTACTCAGACATCAATCTGAAGAAAAAGCTATGGGAGGAAGTTTGCATGGAAGTCGTATCTGGATGGTTGGAATTAGACCCAGAAAATAAAAGAAAACGAGGTTAGTTTCGTACATTGTATTATTTATTTATTTAAAAAATCATTTTATACTATATCGTATTGCCAAGGTACAGAGCCTTGAGGAGAAACAAAATAAGACGTTAAGTATTGTCGGACATTTATACCTCCGGTGAGGTTTCTGCCTCTGTTGTCAACATGAGATATTATATTTTCTAGTGGAGCGTCATAGAACGTGTCTTTGAATTGTATTCCATCTTTCATTCGTACGAGGTTATGTAGTACACAACATGTTTTTATTATAGATTCTGCAAAATCTAGGTTTACATCGAGCCCTCTATGAAATATGCGCCATTTGTTGGCTAAAATACCAAAAGTGCATTCTACCATCCGGCGAGCTCTTGTGTGTCTATAATTGTAGACTTTTTTTCATAAGATAAGCCCCTCTTAGCATAAGGACGTAAAATAGTATTGGAAAGCCCAAACGCATCATCAGCCACAAGATAAAACGGCATATTTTTCCCATTATCGTCATGGGGCAATATTCTTCCATTCGGAATATTCAAACTATTTTCCTCTAATCTTTTTCCCATATTTGAGTTTTTGAAAACACTTGAATCGCAAGAACCTCCATATGCACCAACATCAATATAAATAAATTTGTAATCGGCATCAGTCAAGCCATTAACACCATAGAATGGTATTTTTATAATTAAAAATGAAGATCCAGAGTTATCTGGTTGAATTAACCGAATATGTTTGCCATCGAGGGCACCAATGACATTAGGGAAATTAGTTCGAGCATAAAATTGATCTGCAATTTGAACCCAATCTTCTTCTGTCCTTTGAGGCATGTAAACTGGTTGCATTGTTGCCCAAAATTTGATCACACGTATCTCTTACGATGTTTCTTACAGTTGTTGCTCCTATTCTATATGTAAATGAGAGGGTATTGAAGCTGTTGCCAGTTGCCAGATATCTGTAAAAAATATACGTATTACATAAAAATATAAAGGGTGTAACGGAAAGGGGTATACACACCAAGGAAGTTTTAATCTACTTTAATCCCTTTATTATAGGAATAAGCTTCAACTTTTCTAATTATTATCTGTTAAATAGATAAATAAATATTGTATACATTTATAGGTGCAGAGGTCCAGCAGAAATGGCTTAACTTGAGAACCTGCTTTTCAAGAGAATTGAAGGCTCAAAAAACAACATCCGGGCAAGCGGCAAAGAAACGTCGAAAATATCGATATTTTGAAAAGTTGCTATTTCTAAAATCTTCATTAGCAGAACGACCCACTGATGGTAATCTAGATTCCACTGCAGCTGAAGCCGAAGATGAGACTGAAACCTCTGACACTATGGGCTCAAATGTACCTATAACACAAAATACAAGGAAAAAAAAATAACTCTGGTCCGAAGTTCGAAGAAACTTTGTTGAACATACTAAAAGATGATTTAGACGAAGACAAACATTTTGCTCTCTCTTTAGTTCCTACGTTACAGTCTATGACAGACGACGAAAAATTTCAAGCCAAAATTGAAATACTGCAAGTATGTCGAAGGATAAAAGCCAATAGACAACATACTCAATCTTCCGTAACACTTCCTTCACGTAACATTTTATTACAGCCTTCCACAAACACTTTCTTACAACCTGGATATTATTACACTGGATCTACCCCACCTCATATTGACGCTTCTAGACCGGAATATATCCGACAATGCCCATCTACTAGCTCCCAACAACCTGATTACACTGGATCTACCCCACCTCATATTGACGCTTCTAGACCGGAATATATCCGACAATGCCCATCTACTAGCTCCCAAAACTCTGCGGATAGTTTGCAAAGCTATCTATCGAATTTCACACCTTCTCCGCACACTCCTCTACTCGACTTGATCTAAAATTTTATTTAAGCTGCACTAACTCAATTACTGGCTGTAATTATTATTAAAATAAAACGTTGATTACTATATTATAAATGTGTTTTACTTACCTTGTATCCTCCATCTTGTATCTTGGCGTTTTATAAAAGGACCCACGAATGAAATTATTTCATTAAACGTTTCTTCACTCATTCTATAATATTTGAAAAACTTGTCTGGGTGCTCTTTCAGCTTAGAATGTAACGTATGAAATATTCCACTAGATAATCTATCACTAAGTACAGGATGTACACAGTATCTTCTTTTATCTCTCTTAAAATTTCTATAAAGCAAAGCACAAACTAAAACTTTGTTGTTAATTGACATGGTTTGTAAACACCTTCAAGGTGACTCGAGCGTTGCTGAATAAAGATTGGTCGATTTGAGTTCGATATAAAATCGATTGTATACGCACTTCCATCAACTAAACTGTTCAGTTGAGTAGAAATCACGAAAAGTACACAACTCGACGTAACAGTTTAGTCGATGCAACTGTTGTATGTAAGCGCTTACTCTAACGCCCGTAACATCGTTCCACATAAAGACCGCTAATCATACGATCACCTTGAGTACGTCATTCATTACGTTACCAATTGAACCGCTCGAAGCTCACAACGCCAAGATTTACTGGTGGGTCGGAGTGGTCGTAAACGTATCGTGAATCCGTTCCACTTGGCATTGAATTGCAATTATGAATGCCCTACCAGAATGTGTATAAGAAAATGCTCAAAAAGCTACGGAAAGTTTGCTACCCGTTAAATCGAAAGAAAAATATGAAAAAGAATACTTAATTCTTTGCATGTATTACAAATTGTATTTTATAAAATAAATTCGATTATTTAATAGATCATCAATTAAGATCAAATAATTTTTTGAGGGCGTAATGAATTTATTACGCTCCGGAGGTTGTGAAAATGTTTATATATCTCGTATCCCTAGGGGTTACCATTCAATTATAGTAAAGTGAAAAATAAAATTATTTTAGCAACGGCCTGATGAAGCATCGATTTTCGATGCGAAACGTCGCCATTTACTAAAAAAGCAGTTTTTTCTATCCATCCTCCAATTAGAAGGGTCCGTTTACAGTTTCTACTGCAAAACAATCCATTACTTATAGAAAAAAGAGAGGAAAGCACCTTACCCGATCTTACCGAATACAGATTATATTATCACAATCACGCATATTATACATACTTAGTAGGTACGTGCTGAAGTACACACTGCTTTCAATGTTCTGTTTTATTAATTATCCAACTTAAATTGCTTATTATTATTATTATTATTATTATTATTAATGATATACATTATGATTAATGGATTTTGTTTTGATTTCGTTTTAGTTTGCAATAAAACAGGTTGTAAATGGCGGGCGACGATGTTGTTGAATCGGAAAGCTCCGATATTAATAAGAAAAAATGTGAAATTAAAAGTGTTAATGAATGTATATGTGGTGCTATTGCTAAAACAGGGTCTACTTGTGCTATTTGTAAAGCAAAATATCACAAAAGCTGTGTTCATCGAATTAAGTCATGCTGCTCTAACGTGCCGCATGGTGTTGCGAATCTCAAAATGCCAATATCGCCTTTGGGAGCCACGTCAGAAATTATAAACAAACATGAATGTGAGTATAGCAGTGATTTAATTAAAAGTCTAAAAGATCAAATTGCTGAGCTACAACTCAATAAAAGTTTATTAATAGATAAAGTTAACAGTTTACGAATTGAAAACAATTATTTAAAGACCTATTTAAATCAAAATGCAGAACATAATTTTGGCGTTGATAATGGTCCATCAGTTTCTACAATTAGTAGTAGGGATAGTGTCCAACCTCAAGAATCAAGCGATAAGACAGCTAATACCTCATATGCGCAAGTGACTAAAACAGGAATAAACTTAAATAACGTAACATCCACAGAATTTAGAGTAATACACAGGTTTGCACCAATTTGCAAGGAAATTACATCTAACAAGCAAATAAATAATAAAATGCAGCTTTCAGAAGATAAAAATCTTAGCAACAGAAGAAACATTTTAAATGGTTCTGCTACTGTACAGAAGAAATTCGAGAAAATTACTACAGATAACGCTAAATGGGAAGATGACAATTTTAGTGCTGATTCTCAAAACGCTTGGTTTAATGTTGGTCGAACCAGACGTAATTGTGCAAACGAAAACATCTGCAAATGCCTTAAAAAAAGATTTCCTTCTCAGTCATTTATCGTCGAGGAATTTGAAAATAAAAGTGAAACAACGTCAGCTTTTAAAGTAGGCTGTGATTTTGATTTATTAGAAGACTTAAGCGACCCTAATATTTGGCCTAGTGGTGTTATAGTTAGACGATTTAATTTTTTTCGTCCACGTGTGAAACAAAACGTATAGAGACATAAATTTTCCGATACTACTCAGTCTTAATATACAAAAGCAATAAAAATAAGAAAGCCGCGTTGGGATCTGCCTATAGGCAGAACAAAACATTTTATAGGCAATTTTCATTTGTAACGAAGTCGACACATGAAATACTCATTTGTACAAGTGATTAAAACTACTCTTCGTAGTTTATGGCAAACATTTCCATAGAGACGAGCATTATTGTTTTTTCGCATTGTATTTAATCGCGACAATTTAATTTAATTCATGTATAAAAAATCGCATATGCCTCAGTGTAATTGTCACTCTGAAATCGGCAAAGTTACCTGCAACTTTTCTAGTAGTTTTTAACGTTTCTAAAACCAATTGAATTTCGGTAATTTATAAACCTTTAGCCAATCAAAACATTATTCTAATGTGAATAATCTATCTAGATTATTGCCCCAAGAACAAATAGAATTTTGTTTTTATTGAATGGCAAGAAATTTTTAATTGACGCCTGTCATAATTTTGATCAATAAAATGAATCAAGAAAGATTTACCAGATCGGCAATAGATGCAATCAATAATAAAATAAAGGCAAATACATGTAAGAATACTATCATAACCAACGTGTCAATTTGGAAATAAACTTTAATTTGTCTAAATAAAAATATAATATTAAAATAATGTGTCTGATTGTAACGCCAAAAAATAATCCATAAAATACCGCACAAGAGTTCGAAAAATTTGATAATTAATTCTCCAGAACTTTTCTCAAACGTGTTGCCAGAAGTTCTGTCGAATTATTCTCACTAATTCTCAATCTCTTGTGATATTACTACATCAGACAAATACACGTGGTTTTTTCACTTAGAATTTTTTAATCGCGGTCTCCATTGATATTTAAAATTGTTAATCTGAAAGTTTATTCAAATTAATACAGGGTTTCTATAAATTATTGTCTCATCAGGTGAGTGTTGGAAAATTTAAAAAATGCAATGTGTGATCGCTTAAATAACTGATAGTGAATTAACTTATGCTAATGTTATTATCTGTCAGTTATTTCATCGTTCCTTTGTAATTATTATCCCTAGTTGAAATTGTGTTCTTCATTGTTTATCGTTAATTTTGTTCATTTAATTGCCAACTTGATGAGACAATCATTTATTAGAAACCCTGTATTTACTTGTATCCAAAATAAATAGTTTGACATGTTCTAGTTTTCTTATCATTAAATTGTCTTGCCGAATTACACTCGAGGTTATTTGTATTTTAGCTTTAGTTATTTGTTTCTGGGACGGCTCAATATATTTATTAACAACATATTATGGAAATTATAAAATCTATGATGTACACAAAAGTATCATTGATTTCAATATACAGGGTCATTAATGGTCGATGGTAGGTTAGACGTTTATGGAAAACGTGGCATAGGAGTAATCTGATAATTTGGTTATTGCCATAAATAGACACGATCTATCTTTCTAAAATATTTTTTATTTTGGCGGTGTTGCCGCTTCTACTCAAAAATAGTAATAACTTGTTAATATTAAATGAAACACTCTATATATTATTTAATTTTTAGAATCGCAATTTTTTATTGATAATTTTTTCTGAATAGTTCTCTATACCCATCTACACCGGTTTTCGAGATAATAATTATTTTAGGTTATTTTTTTTTTAAAAATATGATCCCACCAAAATTTAAATTTAGCTGCTATTTGAACTCATATAAATATAAACAATTAAAATGCCTTCAAGTTGATATAACATAGTGGTATAACTAACTCGTCAACTTTTTGAAATAATCCCAATAATGATTACAAATCACATTGTCACATCGTAATTTGCATTAGTTAGCCATGGAACGCCATCTGATTTGACAATTGCTTACTTATTCACTGTGTTTGACAGACTCCGAAGTTTTGAGATTGTGATTGTGATTTAATACTACTTAATACTTATTCAAAAACAAATTACAATGAGGCGAAATAATTACTCAGATGAACTTTTGATTAATCTATTTATTCATCATAGACAATGTGACAAAATTGTGGCAAGAACATGTAGGAAATTCAATGATATGTATTCTGATTTGCAGCCAATGAACGAAAGAAAGTTTATGCTTTAAGCTTAGAGCCATAATTGATAAAGTTTTCCTGTATTCGCAATAAACTTTCTTTCGTTCGTTCTTTCGCCAAAATGAAAATATTTTAGAAAGAAAGATCATCGTGTCTATTTATGACAATGGCCAAATTTTCAGATTACTCCTATGTCCCGTTTTCCATAAACGTCTAACCTACCATCGACCATAAATGACCCTGGTAATAAAGAAATAATTAAGGAATACCAGCAAATGGTCTGGTTTCCTACCTGTATAATAAACTCCAGAACGTCAAATGAATAAATTGATTTCCTTATCACGGCCTTGGGTTATTCGAAACCATCTATCTTTCATAGAGAGTGAGCACGTTCAACGCGGGCATCATAGCACCAAGACGAATGCGACCTTTAGCTGGCGACGCTCTTTCCGGAAGGCTTTATTAACACCGTCACCGATTAGCTCCCGTGGGGCTATAGCGGCACAATTCGAAGACATCGCCCTTGCGCACTTGAGTATAAACTAGTATTAGTTATTTTAGTTTCTTAAAAAATATTTGAGGAGCAGACTTGCAGAACGCAGTTTGTCCAAACTTGTAAATTTTCAGGAGAGACAAAATACTGGTGTTTAGAAATGGTTTTAGTTACCGTGTTGCAGTTAGTGGTAAAAAGTTAAGAAAAAATAGACTGTGTTATTACTAGACTTGCAGACTGAAAAAAGTAAAAATAGCGTTGAACAAGTTGAACAAAATGCTCTTTGGATGTCTGTATTCGACAAAAAGCGTTTTGATTATCGCCCAAATAGATTTTTGGGTATTATACTAAAAAAAAAGACAAAAAAATGTTTTCGATAAACAGTACCTTTATTTTTATTTATTAACATTAAATGAAATTTGACGTCTTCCATATCGTCACACTTACAATCTTCATTTTCAACCACTGTTGTTTCTCCATTTTCACAGTACTCTTTAAAAATAGGATTTAACCATTCCAACTCTGGATCATTGTTCCAATTTTCTCCAGATAATGATTCCAATAAATTTTTCAAGCTGTTAATTTTTTTCTCCTTTATCTTATGGCCCAAAGGGAGCTCCAGTAATTCTATTTGGTTGAATCTTGCGCGTGGTTTTAGTAAAGATTGGAATTTTTGGTCTCATCTGAGTTGCGATATAGCACTTCACTTTTACCAAAATAATGTTGTTGGTAACACTCTTCTTGATGAAAAATCTTCGGCAAGAACTTATACCATTGACTTTTTTGAGGCACAACAACAAATTTTTAATATCAAACAAATTCCAGTCAGATCAAGTTTTTGTACCTCGCCCACTTTAGTGTAGATATTCCAATATGCATCTGGGGTTTTATGATGCTGTGAGACCTTAATATTTTTCGATGCATCCAAAGATACGATCGGCTGGAAGATATGAGTGACCTCTGACCGGAAATATAATTTCTACTTTCCTTATATTATTTTCACCTGAAAACTTGTGGAGCCAAAACATCAAAGCATGTACGACGTGACTGTTTTTGTTTTGGCCTCCACAGCCGTCTGCAAAAAAACGGATTTTCGTCGCAATTTCAGGAAATTTAAATTTTTTCAAAAAATCTGTAATAGCAGATGATGTTTCAGTGGCCCCCCTACCCGCCTGATGCTCCATCCACGTGTAGAATATTGGTTCCTGACAATTAAGTTTGGTAATACAAAAAAAGAATATTGACAGCTGTTGAGCGTAAAATGCCTCCTGAATAGGTATCTTCGGTAATACCTGAACTTGTTGTAAATCGAAGCAATATGAAATTGTATTGGGCTCTTCAACTTTCATTAGCTTATGGAATTGTGCCACACGAAATTTGTGCATTTTCAGTTCAGTGTACATTTTCTGTTTTTCAAAAGGGCTTTGAGACATTTTAGTTTGTGTTTAAAATGCTTACTAAATACCCGACTGAAATACTTGTAATTCACTTCAAGACTGTTCGGTGCATCTTTGTTATATAACTGGCAAAGTATAGAAATGTTGTACTCCGAAGATAAATAGATCCTTCGAGACTTCTGCCTTCCATAGTGACTCTCTTTTCCTTGTAATAAACGATTTCACAGCATCCAATTATTTCTACAAACTTAAAAGGTCGTCTATCGCCTCCTATTTTTTCTTTTATAACTTCTTCGCCATTCCGGACTCTCTTGCAAATTGTATTAAGTCTCCTTTGACAAACGTTGTACACAGCCATAATAAACTTCTGACAAACTTGTAATTTTTGTTGACTAACGTATACCTGAAAAAAAATGATACGTTACCACCTAGTATAATAATATCAAGAGGCCACCCATGTTTAAATTGACAACAAAAAAATGATAATAAAAATTGTTACAAAAACATTTGTAGGTACTTTCACTGAATTTAAACTTACATGATAATTTACAGAAAAAGAGTGAGATTTCCCCCTCAGGTTTACGACTTCTTTTTCGTTTAGGTACATCCAACTTTTAATGCAAGTGGCTAGTATCCCATCTTGAACAACTTTATTTGGACTTTTGTAGAAGATTTCCCGAAGTTTAATTACATCATCTCGACTTACTTGCCCACATTTTAGATTTGCATTCTTATGGATACACATTATATTAAATTGTTGTAGATCAGGATCATGGTTTGAATGCCTGAAATAATTATATACATCAACACATACAAATTTTGAAGTATCTATTTTATTCATACCTCACTTGTTTCTTTCTCTCCCTGGATGTTAAATTTGTAGATCGTTTCCGACTACCACGGTCACTATCACCAACAATGTGCTCACCTTCTACCGATTGCATATTAACGAAACCTTGCGAAAAAAGTTGCAAAATAAAGACAAAGTAGCAGCACTTGTAGCACTTATGTTATGGAAACAACGTGTTTACGGCAGAAAAACAACGTGTGTACTGCAGGAAACGCGGTTTATTTGGCTTGCGGACAAAATGCTTTTTGTTTGTCAAATGTCACTGGACTAAATGCATTTTGCATGTATAAGAGATTTTCTCAGTGTATTTTAGATAGGAAAGAATGTGATTTGAATGTCCAAAAGTATTTAAAACAATAGCAATTTAACACAATATTGCAACGCCACCTCCAGCTGAAAACATGAAAATTTTGACAAACTGCGTTCTGCAAGTCTGCTCCTCATTTGTGATACTTACTCGAGCTTTAGTTCTAACTGTGACCCCCTCCGCCTTCGTTTGTTTTATCTCCGGGCATTACTAATGTACTAAAACTATTCGTATTGCAATCCTCAAATTGAATTAAAGTTATTTATTTATTTATTTACTTATTTAATCGTATGGTACATTTTAAATTAATTAAAGTAATCAGTACGGAATCTTAACTTGACTTAGTCCGTGCATTATATATCTCAGATTACATGAGATTGCTTTCAGTTGATCTGCATTGAAAGGTCAATCAGTAAACATC